>VZQC01010063.1:2157439-2291338 GCA_009823505.1 Rhizomys pruinosus | reverse complement strand
TTGACTTCCTCTTTTCCAATTAGTACTCCTTTAATTTCCTTTTCTTGCCTTATTGCTCTAGCAAGTGTTTCAAGCACTATATTGAAGAGGAGTGGTGACAGGGGGCAGCCTTGCCGAGTTCCTACCTTTAAAGGGAATGTTTCTGTCATTTCCCCATTTAGGATGATATTGGCTGTGGGTTTCCTGTATATGGCTTTGATTACATTGAGGAATGATCCCTCCAATCCAATTCCTTCTAGGACTTTAAGCATGAAGGGATGCTGGATTTTGTCAAAGGCTTTTTCAGCATCAATTGAGAAAGTCAGTTTCCTAATTGAGAACTTGGCTTCCTTAGGAAGAATCAAAACTTTATCACACAGCCACTCACTGAGCACCCAAAACGGATGTGTGTCCTTACCATTACATTCCCAGGCAGGGGAACTGTGGCTGAGAGGAGGGCAGGACTCAGGGAAGATCACGTAACATCGCCCTGTGTGCGTGGAGCGGGGAGGAAAGTTTGTAGGGGTGGTGGTGGAATCACAAACCCGTGGTAGACATCACCTGAGATTGAAAGGGCCTGGGTTTTGTTATGTCCTTTATTGGCTCATGGAAGAGGAAGGACCTCAGGTGGGACAGCTCGGTGAGACACCCGAAAGACCATGGACTTGTACCTGGCTTGGCAGAGAAATACTGCCGTGTTCCACCTGGCGTGGACCCTGAGACTCATTGACTAAAAACAAGGACTGTTCTTGTTCTGTTTATGATTGACTGGTGAATCATCTGTCAGTCTCCTTTTAATTCTAGTAATATAAGACAAATAGCACATATTAAAATTGTAACAAGTTGTTCTATGTGTACGACACATATGCTTGGACATATTTTGGTTGGGGCATTATAGCATTGTAACTCTTTGACTAAGGGATGCTAATAACTTTCCAACATGGTAGATAAAGTCCCCTGATATTAGGAGGCACCAAGGCTACAGTGTCAGTTTTGTGTCATATCCTGCCAGAGAGCGGGCCATAGATAAAAAAAAAATATTTTTCTTTCTGGGTACACATTTTATACCTATGTTTTATTCACAAAGACACAACTCTACAACTGTTGGATCAGCCAGTGGGAAATTGCACTCATTCTATTTCAAATATTCAAGTAAGAGTGGTGGTTTCTAGTAAGACTTTCAAGCTGTGTGTAGAACACAGTGCTGACACTCTTACTCTGTGTAGATCCAGCTGGGATGTGCAGCACCAGGTTAACTTTCCAGAGGTGGAATTGATGTGAGCTTTAGGCTTTGAGCACTGCTCAAGTAAAGACCAGATAATGACCTCAGGTATTCAGTGGGTTGGCAGGTAATTTCTGTAAAAGGCTCCAAAAGTTAATCATTAGAGTAGTGAATGTTTGTCGTATAAAGGTTGACACAAATCATAGGCAGGACCCAAGGAAGGCTGGAAGCAGCTGAAGAAAATTTCAAGGTAATTTTAGGTTTGAACTGTTATTTCAGCAGCCCATTATCAGAGACTAGAGAAGGCTGTCATCTTCACGAGTGTACTCTTCAAAGTCCATGGCAGACTGAAGTCCAGTGAATCATAATCAAGCATATCTGGACATGGAAATTAACATGTTGCAAAATAGAACTGAATAGTGCTCTTCTTGCAGTATTAATTGACCCAGGTCTAAATGGAATTCTGGGTGGGAAACATCTTTAGTTAGAAGAAGTTCCTTCGAGCAGGTGATTATCAGTGGTAGGTCACTTCATTAAGGTGGGGGGCTGTGTTTCTGTTCTTCACTGTGGTGTTCACAAGGACTAGACTGGTGAGGAGCCATAAATATTTGTTCATCTAGGGCTGGAGAGATGGCCTAGCGGTTAAGAGCACCGACTGCTCTTACAGAGGACCCAGGTTCGATCCCTAGCACCCACATGACGGCCGAGAGCCGTTTGAAGCTTCAATTCCAGGAGAACTCCAGTTCCAGGGGAATCTGATACCCTCTTCTGACCTCCGCGGCATTGTACAACACAGATGCACAAACTTGCATGCAGACAGTACATTCATACACATACAGAAATAAATAAAATTTAAAAAATATATTTGTTCATCTAATTAATGAATCTTCCATTGATCAGTCTGCCATTGACTTAAAGTCATAATTCATAATTCATTTTAGGATCAGGGATGATGCAGGGTCTGGTGTCAAGACGGGACAGCATGATTTGTCTTTGGGGAGCTCCATTTGTCAGCTAAGTGCTAACTCAGAAGCTAGTTGGAGGATGATTGTTGTAAGACAGTGAAATTTACAGTCAGCAAGTCTGTGGAGACGAGTTAAGTGGTCTCTTAGGATGTTTCCCCCAAACCTAGCGTGGACTTGGAATGCCACTCCATCTGGATCCAATTCACCTGAAGGACAGACATCTGTCTTCTGTTCAGAGAGGAAAATAAAGATAAAATTGAACTTTTACTCAGACCTGGTGTCCGGGATCTGGTCTCACGTGAGCTGATGCAATATTGCTTGTAGCAGAAACAGGGCAGGAGGTGAGGCACGGAGGACTGGGCGAGGCAGGGAGGACTAGACGAGGCACGGAGGACTGGACGAGGCACGGAGGGACTGGGCGGGGCACGGAGGACTGGGAGAGGCAGGGAGGACTGGACGAGGCACGGAGGACTGGACGAGGCACGGAGGACTGGGCGAGGCACGGAGGACTGGGCGAGGCACGGAGGGACTGGGCGAGGCAGGGAGGACTGGGCGACGCAGGGAGGACTGGATGAGGCAGGGAGGACTGGATGAGACACGGAGAACTGGGCGAGGCAGGGAGGACTGGGTGAGGCAGGGAGGACTGGGTGAGGCACGGAGGATGGGCTGCCGCCTCGGCCTCGGGATTCTGGGCTGATTTTCATCTCATACAGTGTAGCTTTAGACCATTTCTGTCTCAACCTCTCCTTGCTCTGTTTTTTCTGTGTGTAAAACATTTCCCTCAAGGCTGTCAGGGCAACTACCTGTATAGGTTTTTAGAAATTCAAACAAGATGTTTGAAGCATTTTGTTAATTAAAGAGGTTTATACAAACAAATTTCAAATTCTGAATACAAGAATCACACCAAAAAGATTATGTACACTTTTAAAATTTTATAAAAGTAATATAATGAACTTTCTTTTTAGCTTTCTTTTTTATTATTTGTGCATATTACTGCACATGGTACCAGACTGCATAAGGACATTTTCATACAAGTACATAATGGACTTTGTACATATTCTTCCCTCTTCTCCTTCCATTTGGCTGCCTTTGTTCCCTTGACAATTTGGCTTTTACTTTCATGTCATTTACATATGCATGATTTTATGTATCAATATAAAATCTAGGAACCATGAATAAGAAAAAACATACAATATTTGTCATTTTAAGGCTGACTTAATTCATTTGATATGAACTTTCAAAGAAAGAATAAAAATAAGGAAACAATTTACAATGTCTTAAAATCAAGAACAGTTACCCCTTGAAGTGTGGAACCACAGAGAAGCCACTTTCTGCTGAATCAGCCAAGGCAAGAGATGAAAAACCAACACAGTGCAAACAGTGCGGGTTGAAAACTTGATCCAGATTCTAGATGACCATATACAAAAGTACATTTCCTAAAGTCATATACTTACATGGATATCATTCACACACACACACACACACACACACACACACACACACACACACACACATATATTGAACTCAGGGTGTCAGGAGCTGTTTATTTCATGATGCATATTTGGCTCCATTTCCGGAGGACTTGTCAGAGCGAGGGCTGGAGAAAGCAGTAATTCTCAAGATTGCTGTTGTTGAAGTACAAACATGTAGACTTTCTGCACTCTATGCTATGTGCATATAATGTAGAAACAGTCTCAAAATAGGATAAACATGCCTTTACAATGTTCTCTTAACTCCGGAGAGAGGATACTGTATACCCTAGCAGGTAAACACTGACCATCTGGTGGTTTCCTGTCTAACCTTTAGGAGTTTGTCTTTGTAGGTTCAGTAGTGTAATCACTGCTAATTCTCCCGAATTGTGCATGTTAAAGATGTTGAAAACTTCAGCAGTTGAGATCCAAAGATGTGATGAATTTGATTGATTCTGAAATGGAAAACTGTATTTTATTATTGATATTGTAAGACTACCAAATCAGCTAGGACTTTGTAGCAAGTCAAACTTTCTTGATAACTTTGGGGAAATAATTCATTGATATAATTTTATTTTTTGGCTTTGTGATGATACATTGATACATTGGCGATTTATGCAGCTTTCCCCATCAAATATTAATTTAGGACCTCCTGAATACCAGCCACTGGGAACTATGACAGATACGGACTTATCTGCAACTTTAACACTACACTTTTCTGTTACCCTAAACAAAAAGATTCCATAATTCTTGATTCTCATTATTAAGTGTGCAAGGGTCACCTGATCGAGGAGTACACAGTGCAGGTGGGTGTGACACCATACAGCTGACCAATACACACATTTGCTTTGGCACAGGGAGGAAGGTTGTATAGAAATGTTTGTGGTTCTATTTACTATTATTCTAAAACTGGCGCACCCAGAAAGGGATTAATTTTTTCTTTTTTTAAAATTTATTTTATTTATTTATTTTTGTATGTGTATGAATGTACTGTCTGCATGCAGATTTGTGCACCCATGTCGTGCAATGCCGCGGAGGTCAGAAGAGGGTGTCGGATTCCCCTGGAACTGGAGTTCTCCTGGAATTGGAGTTACAGACGGTTCTCAGCCGCCATGTGGGTGCTGGGGATCGAACCCGGGTCCTCTGCAAGAGCGATCGGTGCTCTTAACCACTAGGCCATCCCTCCAGCCCCAATTTTTTCTCTAACTAGAAAAGTCACACATGACTGCTATAAGAATATTAGCAAAAATATAGAGTAAAATCAGGTGAATAAAATAAAAATTGCTTTTCAATCCCTTAAAGGGATAATTACAGTAGTTTTTAATAGACCTGGTCTTGTGACAAATTATATTGTGCTTTTTAAAAACAGTTGGGCTTTTTTTACTTAAGGTATTTTTAGCTTTGTCCTAGTATATTGAACATTTTTTGTGTGATAAGCCTTTTCAGTGACTGTAACATTACTCTTTACTATGGAACTATTGAATTTATTTAATCAGGCCTGCCTAACACATCATTGCTTTTTCATAGTTTCTTCATCATATAAATGATGGTATGGAGAGCCTTAAAAACTTGTCTGTATTGAAAAAGATACAGGACATGTAAGGCAGAGTGCAGGGACTCGGGCGGGGTGGGGGGCATAGAAAGGGAAGTGATTCTAGATTCTATTGAGAAATGATGTATGACCTATGGAAAAAGTTTAATAACAATAAAAATTTATATATATAAAACTTGTCTGTATTAATATTGATTTCATGTGTGTGAACTAAAAAGTAAGTCAAACATTATACAATTTAAAAAAAGTAACCGATGCAAAGGAATGAATATTTCCATTTCTTTTTACCTGTTCATTAAACTGTTTTTACTATTTTATTAATTTCTTATTTAATTAAATTTACAATCTTATTCATTACTTTCTCAATAGTATTTTCTAGCTTCCTAGCTGAAATTTGTTATCTATTATAATTTTAAAGCAATCAAATATTTGTTGAAATTAAAGAAGGATGAAAAGGGTCTGGATAGCTGGCTCAGTGATTAAGAGCACGTATTGTCCTTGCAGAGGACCCAGGTTTGGCTCCCCAAACCCACAGAGCAATTCACAACCCCCTGTAACTCCATTCCAAGGGAGCCAATGCTTCACCTGACCTCCATGGGCTTCTGCATGCACACTTCTCATATGCTCACACACATATACTGACACAGGCTCACACAATAGACATAAAAATAGATAAACCTTTTTTTAAAAGAAGGAAGAAAAAAGAGTGCCTTAATATCAAAATGTAACTGTTAACTGTAAGGCAAGGAAAATAGTACTAGCTAATGTCATTTCACATTCCTTATGCCCAAACAGACTATGACATTTTAAATGGCATTTTTATTAAGGCAAGTAAACATGTTTAAAATACAGGGCATGGGGTCTCTATGCTTGTGTTCCAGCATGCCGCAATTGCCTCAGTCCATTTTAACTAGGACCTTCTCTGTGCTACACACAGTTGTATTTTTTTAAGAGGGATTATTTTGTTTGTTTGTTCAGTTAATAGTATTCCACGTTCATGCTAGGTTTTTTTTTTTTTTTTAAGCGGACTAATTTCTTTGATGGAAGATATTCCTTTTTTAATTTTTAAAAATTTATTATTTTTTTATGTGTATGCGTGTACTGTCTGCATGTAGGTTGGTGCACGCAGAGGTCAGAAGAGGGCAGCGGATTCCCCTGGAACTGGAGTTAAAAACAGTTCTTAGCTGCCATGTGGGTGCTGGTGATCGAACCTGGGTCCTCTGCAAGAGCAGTTGGCACCATAACCGCTGAGCCATCTCTCCAGCCCCTCATGCTAGTTGTTAAAAACATATTTTATTTATTATTTTATTCGATGTGTATGAGTGTATTGCTCACATGTATGTAAGGGCATCCCCGTCATGCAATATCTGAAGAAGTCAAAAGAGGGCAGCAGATCTCCTGGAACTGGATTTACACATAGTTGTTAGCCGCCAAGTGGGCGCTGGGAATCCAACCCTGGTCCTCTGCAAGAGCAGCCGGTGCTCTTCACCACTGAGCCATCTCTCAGCGCCTCGTGCTATTTTTAATTGCTAAGAAAAAAACTTCCATGGGGCATTTTTTCTACATAAATAGTGCAAGTGTTGGGACCACTTTTTCCATTTTTCTCTAAGCATATATGCTTTGTTGTGCAAGCAGGCTGATAAATTTTACCCTGGCTTTCTTAGGTAAATATTCTTTGGGTTGTTTCCAGGAAATTCCATAACTGATGTTTTAAAATCCAAAGAAAAATTGATGACAAATGAAACTTAGGGAATCCGGACAAACCTGTTAAATAGCAAGGGAAGGGTTTCTATCATTTGTTTTTCCTCTCCTAATTTTAAAAGGGGGAAAAGCTATTCTGACTCTTTTTTTTTTTTTTTTATCCTGCTCTCCATTTTTCTTTCCAGTGCTCTGCGGAGGGGGCGAAAGTTTTCTGTGCGCTAGTGGAATCTGTGTTCCCCGGAAGCTGCACTGCAACGGCTACAATGATTGCGGCGATTGGAGCGACGAAGCCCACTGCAGTACGTGAACGGCTGCCGGGTGTGCTCGGGTGGTAATGGATTCTATTCCAGGGCCACATCATCTAAACCATGGCATTGTCAAGCACTGCCAAACAACTAGGCATTTAATGTGTTTGTCTCCCCTAGAGGCCCAGCCCCGGGTCTGCACACCTCTTAAGGACATGGGTTTATTAGGAACTAGGTGTTCATGGGAACAGATCAGAGATAGAAGTGTTTAAATCTGTCCTGAAATTGGAAAGTTTCTGGTTTATTTTGTTTGGGTGGGAATTTTGTTTTTGTTTTTAAAACTTTTTGAGTACAATGGCCAGTTGTTGAAAGGACATTTTCATAGGCTGACTTTTTATATGCATGATTCTTCCAATTCCTGACATGGCAAAGTCCAAGTCTTGCTGGTTTCTGCTTCCTCCTAGGTGAAGGTAGTCAGTGGTGTAGACCATTTTAAAGCCTCTTATCAGCAGTCACCCCACAACATCCTCAGCTTAATTGATTTGATCATTTGGACTGAATTAGCCAGTGCTTTGTCCAGTACAGATTCAGATTTCAAGTTGTTTTGCTCCTACCAAGAAGGGAAACACTAACCCTGCATGTTCCGATTCAGACCAATGTTAAGCAGTTGTGCTTTAACTGGTATTTATTTATTTATTTATTTATTTATTTATTTATTTATTTATTTTTATTTATTTGTCTTTTCGAGACAGGGTCTCCCTGTAGCACCAGCTGTCCTGGAACTCACTCTGTAGACCAGGCTGGTCTTGAACTCACGAAGATCCACCTGCCTCTGCCTCCTAAGTGCTAGGATTAAAGGCGTGCGCCACCACGCCTGGCTCTAACTGGTTTTTAATATGCGAATAACCAGCCACAGCTCACATGGGTAGAGCTGGCTTTTCTTGCCCATGAAAATCTCCCAGACTTTGTAAGAACTAAAGATCACCAACCCAGATTGAGAATCTTTGTTCTGTTTGCCAAAAGCTAGCTCTTCCCAGAAAAGGGTTAAGAGGGTTTTTCTCCAGTTTGGGACAGGTGGTGGACTGTGGTAACGTTTCAGGCCAGTGTTGGCCAAAATGAGGTTTAATTGTACTAGAGCTCCAAAGAATGATTGAGAAAAAAAGAGAAAGCTTGTGACTGATTGTCTTTGTGTCAAAGCTACTCCTTAGAGTGTTCACAGTGCGTTTCTGAGAAATGTAGCCATTTAAGTCATTAACTTATCTTAGTTTGATATGTCTTCCAGCTATTTCCTCCCAGGAACTCTCATCCTTATTTACTTATTTGTAAATTTATTTATTTTGCATAATACCTAGTATTTGGTAGAAGTTTAGTTATGTCCTGTGTGTTTTGAGAAATGTTTTCAGTAAGACTTTTTTTTTTCAATAAGAAACTGTTTCTTCATAAATCCTATTGCATGCCATTTCACACACACACACACACACACACACACACACAACATTTCTTAGAGTATTAATTATATTGAGGAATATTGCTATAAACTTAACAAAAAAATGCAGTGTAAAATGACCATGGTAAGAAATTCTGAAGGTTTCAATAGAACTCGTTTCATGTTCATTTTATGAGAGTGCAGTAGAACCTCCTGTTATTTCCTGTTGAGGCCAGTATTTGGGCATTATTCAAGTTCTGCATGTGCCTTCACTCCTGTGGTGGGACAATGCTGGCTTCATCATTTTGTTCTCTGTGGTACTGAGCCTTGTACTTTGAACACAGTTGGTGCTTTCTGCTGCAGTTCTAAATATTGAATTTGATGGAGTTACTTTTCCTGGTCACCAGCTGAACAAGAAGGTACATAGCCATGTGCTGGTAACAGTTTATTAAAGAAGGCAGATATGGGCTTTTCTCATGTACACACCTTAAAAATTACATGGTTTGGTCTATTAAGAAAATAACATCCCTTTAGCAATGGTCTTGGTGGTTTCACCAAGCTGTATGTTTATACAGCTTTGCGTGTGGTTGTTTCTGACTTTGCAAGGGAGTCTGCTTCCGAACTTGAGCATTCAGTGCTTGTGTAGCATTACTGCATGTGGCTTTGAAGCTGGCCACACACTCCTGCTGTCACTCGCTACCCTTTGAATGAACCAGGTATATCTGAAGTATGATTTGTGTGCAAGTCAGCACATGAACACAGCCCCACTGATATTCACGAGGGGAAAAGTTTTGCTGAGCATTCCCCTGTGAGAAGCAAAAGAAAACACCAGTTCCTAAGTTCTGGCAGATAGACAGAAAGACTGCCAAAAGAGACCGGATTATAAAAGTGTCCTCCGACTCAGCACCTTTCTTCTTTTAGATGACAATTATATTAGTCAGGGTTCTCTAATGGAACAGAACTGATGGACTGATGGATATCTATGGGATTCGTTCAATTGGTTTACAGTTCAACAATGCCTGTCTCATGCTGGACATACTCAGGGTCTAGGAATTGCTCAGTCCATGAGGTTGGATATTTCAGCAGTCCCAATCTGGCACTGAAGGCTTAGGGGATTCTTGGAGAATTGCTGGTCTTCGGTCTAGGCTGGAAGCCCTGGGAAGTTGATTCCGATATCAGTAAAGGAATGAAGTAGCAATAGGATGGATGAGTTTGCCAGGAAGAATGGAGGCAAGCAGACAAAAAAGAGGTTTCTTTTCTCCATGGTGTCCTTTGATCTGGGTTGCCATCAAAAGGTGCCACCCATGTTTAGGAGGATCTTCATAGTACAAACGGTCTAATCAATGAAAGTTCCCCAGCAGACTTTCATTTTCATTGATTCCAGGTCTTGACAAGTTGACAACCAAGATTAGCTATCACAGCAAGTTAGGTAGTTTCTATAGTTTACTGGGTTTTTGTTGTTGTTGTTGTTGTTTTTAACTCAAAGGGAGAGAAAGGACTTACTACTTGTAAATTATCCATCAACTGTATTAGAATCATTTACATACATGATTTGATTTAATTATTAGCACAGGAGAAATTATGTATCCCTTTTCATACAGATGCTGGGGTTTAGGGCAACAAATAAGATTGCCAGTGATTCAGAGTGCTGAATTTGCCTCCGACTGGGAAGCTTCCAAATCTAAAACTGTTTTCTGTCACATGCGCCGCTTTTGACTTGGCCTCATCCATACAAGTTCAGGTTGGGGGAACTGCATCATATTCTCAGCGCTGATAAGACAAGGGACTGTTTTGTTCTGGATGCTCCATTCTTCCTTGGGAAGGAACGGCCTTCTCAGCAGCACTCCAAGACCTGCGGCTCCTTATTGGTTTTCTTCTTGCTGCTTCTTGAGAATTTACTGTTGAAAAATTCCCAACACCTGGAATATTTTAGTTTCATAGCAAAAAGAGTTTTGAAAATAAAAAAAAACTTAAAAATGTTCTAAATCTGCAGTTCAAGGCAGGCTATTTCCATCATCTTGGCTTTTCTTAGCAGGGGCTGACTGCATCAACGTCCTTAAGAGGCATGCCAGAAGGGATTCTGATTTAGTTGGTCTGGAGTGGAGTCTAGGTGGCAAGCTTTTACAAAGTTGCCAAGGTGATTTCAACAAGCAGACCTTAAACCACTGGACTAGAAGGCAGCTTGTGTGTTTTGATGACGTCATTCTATAATCTTTTGGATACATAACCATCTCCTAGAATAGTGCTAGCATAGAACATGTGCTTAACAAATAAGCATATATTACTAAAAAGACTAAAATAATGGTTATTACAGGAAAGAGTTCACATACTTTATAGCGCATGAAACCACAATTAAATACTTTTGGAAGTAATTCACTCTGGAATTTGGGTAAAGTTGGTTCACTTAGTTTTGAAGACACTGGTTACCTAATTATAATGAGTGTCTTTTGTTGCTGTGATAAAACATTGACCAAAAGCAACTTGGAGAGAAACCAAGACATGAACTCAAGGCTGCCAGGAACCTGGAAGCAGGAGCTGAAGTGAGGACCATAGAAGTAGGCTGCTTACTGACTTGCCCCCCTCCCTGGTTGGTGTTCAACCTGCTTTCTTATATAAGCCCACACCACCTGGGGCACCAGGGTGACACCACCCACAGTGGTCTGAGGCCTCTCATATGACTCAACAGTCAAGAAAAGGATGCATAGGTATGCCCACAGAACAATCAGATAGAGAGAATCTCCCAATTGAGGTTCCTTCTTCCCAGGTGTGTCAGGTTGACAACAGAAGCTATCTAGGACACTGTATTTACCATTTTCTGTTACTGTGAACTTGGGCAAGATAACTCTACCCCTCTGAACCTTAATTTCTTCAACAGCCACCAAGAAGAGATGGGTCTCCACTTATTCCATGTGGGTCCCATTCTTAAGTTTCCATCACATCTGAATAATGCCATCAAATTATGACTGCCTCAGTGGATTGATCCACAGATCAAGTTGGAACTCTTCGCCCCTCAAGACACTGGACTCACCAGCTGAGGACAAAGTCTACAATACAAGTGTCTTTTGTGGGGGTACTTCAAATCACATCTACCAGAATCTCTCATTTGTAGGGCACAGAGGATGACCATTGGAAATCATGGAGACAGTTTATAAAGATATGTGGTCAATAAATATAAGGATAGTTCTTTTGTTACCTTAGCCTAGGGGTGTGTGAACCTTGGGGAATTCTCTAAGACCTATGACTTCTCCAGTTGTGTGCATCTGGCTATGCTTACAATACCACACATGAGTTTCCTTCCACTGAGTGGGATTTAGGTCCAACTGGTTAGTCATTGATTTACCCCAAGCTAGAAGTGGCAGTATTGCACAAACATGGTATGCTGTGCTGGTGATTGGATTTTTTGGTCTTGAGGTTGATGTTGGACCATTGATTGATGTTCTCCCTTAGTGGCTAACACAGTGCTCTCCACAGCTATGAGAGCTAGCCTTCAGGGGAGGTGGCTTTCAGGTCAGATCCAGCTCCATTGCTCAAGATCTGGTCTCCGAAGTATGTCCTGTCTTCAGCAATAGGAACTTACCTTCAGGTTCTGGGAAGCAATCAAGGACAGTGATAATAGCCTGTGCAATTTTGGGAGTTTCTTGGACTACCCTGGCCAATGACTCAAGGGAAGGTTTCTCCTGTCTGGTACTGTTTCTTGATATGCAGCCTTCATCTTTGCATATGGACTCATGTAAAGATATTATATGTGTAACTTATCAATAGATTGTTAGACTAATATGATTATGTCAGTTTTTTTTTTATCCCAGAAAGGCATTGTTTATCTCTCCTCTCTCCCTTTACCTGTCTATCCCTCCCTCCGTGTCTTCTCCATTTAAAGTATTCCAATTTTTCCCTTGATACTGCCAGTCTCTTATGGCTCCACTCCTCTGTATCCAGGACATCACTAAGAAAAGAAGCTCCTTTTGCACCAGATGACATTAGCACAGAGTCCCACAACTGGACACATACAGACATGGTCTGTGAATGTCTAATGCCTAGACGACACATCTACAAAGCAACCTCTGCCCATAGCCCCAAACATCATAGAACAAGAACCCAAGAAGGCATTAAGTACTTCTTAACTCTTGCTCCTCCATGCAACAAGAGACCAGGAACTCAAAATGGCCTGAATGGCCAAACCATGAAGTTTGGGGGTCTACAATGTGTGGTTCAATGGACAGGCTGCCTGTATTCAGCTTCACCCACTCAGTGTTCAGGGAACATTGCAGAAGAGGGGGGCTGGAAGATCTTAAGAGCCAGGGAGGAGGTGCAAGAATATGGAAATGAATCTTATAAGCTCCTGGGACCCGGCTCATATGAACCTACAGCATTGGTATCAGCATTCACAAGACTCGTGCAAGCTCAGCTGGACAAAATACCAGCACAGAACTGCAGAAATGGGAAACAGAGCCCAACCTTGGCTGAGGAAACATTGGCAGCAGGTCAGAAGGAAGACCTGGCATTCTTTAGGAAAGGTGGACCTGATAGGCTGACTGGAGCTCAGAGGATGAGCTGGCACTGAGGAGTGGGTGGAGAGAGTAATCTGGTGCAATGGACCTTAGCACAAATGACAGAAGGTGTGAACTCTGGGGAGAGGGAGCTCTGGGAGGGTGCCAGGACAGAAGTGGGTATAAAGGTGATTAACAGTAACTGAAAATTTATGTATGAAACACTTAAAAATTCAATAAAAAAGAGAGGTGGTCAGGGAGCCAGAAATACTAAAGAATGCAGAACAATTGTAAAAGTAGAACCACGTGCAAGTTTTAAAGGAGGCAAATTAAATACCACAAAATAATTGACATTCCAAATAATATTTTCACATTGTCAAAAGTGACTATATTTTCTTTTTTATTTTTATTTGATTTTTTTAACAATAAGTAATAAGTTATGAGTACAAGCATCCTTCATGTAAAACCAGTTTGCAAGTAGCTATGCCCAAACCCACACAGCCCAAGGCCCCCACCATCCAGCTGGAGGGGCTTATATGTACAGTCATGTTGATCAAATAAGTGTCCAATCTATATTGCTGTAGTTTCACCATTCACCCCAATTGCAGCCCTTACATTCTACCATGCCCCCTCTTCCACAGATTGTTCCCTAGGCTTTAGAAAAGGGGCATAAGTGGACAAGAAGAAAAACAGTCTGCTTTCTCTGGAGATGTTGTTTTGAACTCTGATCAGTTCAGGCTGTTACCTTTCATGGGTTTGAAGTTTATCCAGAAATAACCTTTCAATCCTACTAATGAAGCACAAGCAATTAGATATACAGGCATTTAAACAGTACTAATTATTATGGTAGGTTACATTGGTGTAGACACAGATGTTTGGATGGTATGCTAATCCATGAATTATAGCTTTTCTGTAAAAGATGGCAAGGTCTTACTGTGGCTTATAACATCTCCTAACCACTAGAGGACATAAGCTTGTGGCATCAGCTGTGGATTATTCCTCCAAGGAGAGAGCTAATAGCCAATTAGATTTGGGATATACGGACATATGGCTGCCACTGCTGCACAGTATTTCCAGGCAGATGAGGTGTAGCTGACACTGATGGAGGAGTCTTGCTTGACTCAAGGAGACCAGTATTTGCTTTATTGATTTAGTGGCCTTTGGTAACACTCTTTGGCATTCCAGAGACCAACTGTACACTTGCAAGTGTGGTCTCAATACTTCTTTCCCATGCTTACACCAGATCTTCGACAGCAGGGTCTTACTGCCTCTCTTCTTGCCGATATCCCATTTTACAGGCAAAAAGCCTTTACCTTTTGTGGGGGCTTGGATCCCCTGGCCAACATCTCCTTGGCAGAATAATCCATTGCTGATATCAGAGCTCTCCTGTATTAATATATTTTGCTTAATTGCACAGCTTATAAAGACTTTAGTATTATACTTGGCTCTGAATAGAGAATTATCCTTTCACAGTTCCTATGTCTATCAGTCAATTAAAGAAAGCAGTTATACTGGTTTTATAAGACATTACCTCTATAACGGTCAGCTCTAATTTAAAGTTAGGGAATGACTTCATCACTATCATGTTTTTCTTTGTTCTATGAAAAGGAGGTAAGAAAGTCTCTCATATTAAAACTTTGTGGCACCTCTAAGGTACAGTTCATTAGGACACATTATAAACAGTTGTTACAAATAAGATCCATAGAGATGTTTGATGCCTGTAGCAGTCTGAGGCTTTTCTTCCTTTTAATGTTTAAATTAAACTTACTGCTGGTATTTCTTGGTACATCCTGCACAATGCAAAGCTGTATCTTTTCTTTCTCAGCCATTAAGTTGGTGGCGTTTTGACCTGTGGGAACATGCAAATCTTTTCCCATAGTTACTTTTAAGATTTAAATTGAAAAATTTGACAAAAGTCTTAATATATAACTGTATCCACCCTTTTTTATTTTGGGTTTTTATTTTTTGACCCATGAATCTCAGAAAAGGCAGTTGTAGTACACATACCTATAGGCAGAAATCAAGGTGCAAATTTTCATTAAATTTACCCAAACTGTTTATCATTGACTGTATGTTGTTAATTTGGGAAGCAAACTTAATTCCTTAAGTTAAATTATCCTACAGGTAAAAGAAAATGTTACAAGATGATACTGTACAACACAAAAATTATAGAGAACATTTGTATACATTAATCCCAAAGTTGTTGTTATACAAATTGTAAGTAAAACAAATGTGGACTGTAATTTATATTTCCAATTAGCTTAAATGTATTACCATTTTTATTAAAACCTTTTGGCCAATGTTGTTTAATATAGACATTTTTATTTTTATTAAATCCTAAAATACCATATAATATGTAAACAAAGTTTGGGCAAATTTGGATACCAGTTAGACTCACATTGATTAATACATTAATCAAATATAGACCCATGTCCCCTTCCCAACCCTCCCACCCCACCAGATTCACCATTTCAGTCAGTTCTTTGATGCAGATTTTTCTGTTGTTGGTGTTGTTGTTTTCTTTCCAATATGCATCACTCCCCACAAGAAATATTTACAACTGGGTTATTGGTGCTGGCATCCACAGATGAGGCATACCATTCGTCGTTTGTTTTTCTGGGACTGTGTTACTTCACTTAATATCTTCTAGTTCCATCCATTTACCTGAAAAGTTCATGATGTTGTCTTTTTTTGTTTTGTTTTGTTTTACTGCTGCATAGAACTCCATTGTGTAGATGTACCACATTTTCTCTATCCACTTGTCAGTTGAGGGGCATTTGGGTTGGTTCCAGCTTTTTGCTATTGTGAAGAGAGCTGAAATAAACATGGCTGTGCATGTATCTCTGCGGTAATATGAGTCTTGTGGATATATACCCAGGAGTGGTATGAGTGGATCAGATGGCAAGCTCATTTTGAGTCTTCCAAGGGTTCTCCACACTGCTTTCCATAGTGGTTGTACAAGTTTACATTCCCGCCAGCCATGGATGAGTGTTCTCCTTTCCCCACAACCTCTCCAGCACTTGGTATCATTTGTTTCCTTGATCCTAGCCAGTCTTATTGGAGTGAGATATCTTAAAGTGGTTTTAATTTGCATTTCCCTAATTATTAGTGACGTTGAACACTTTTTAAGATGTTTCTCAGCATCTCTAATTCCTCACTTGTGAAGTCTCTGTTCAGCTCTTTGCTCCATCTTTTGAGTGATTCATTTGTTTTCTTTCTTCTTTGTTTTTTGAGTAGTTTATATACTCTGGAAATCAATGCTTTGTCAGATGTTTCTGCAGTGAAGGTTCCTCCCACTCTGTGGGTTTTCTCTTCACTTCCTTTATTGTTCCTTTTGATGAACAGATGCTTTTGAGTTTAAATGAGGTCCCATTTGTTCCCAACTGAAAACCTTAATTCTTGCACAGTTTTGCTGTCCTGTTTAGGAAAGTCTTTACCTTATGCCTATTCTTGTAGTGCTGCTGCCGGAAACTTTTTCAATTCTATTGCTCGAGAGTTCAGAGGTTTCATGTTGAGGTTCTTTGATCCATCTGGAGTTGACTTTCATATGTACAGGTAGGACAGAGGTAGGGGTTTAATTTCATTCTTCTCAGGTGGTGATTCATTTTGGCCAACACCCACTTACTGAAGATGCGTCTTTTCTCCATTGTGGTCTTCTTGGCTCCCTTGTCAAATATGAGGCGGCTCTAAATTGTATGTGCTCAGGTTTGGATCTTCAGTTTTGTTCCATTTTTCAACAGGTCTGTTTTTGTTGTGCCAGTACCAAAGACTGTGTTTATTACTATAGCCATGTAATATATTTTGAAAAGTCTGTATAGAGATCCCCGCCTGTATTGCTCTTTTCACTCATGGGTGTTGCTTTTGGCTATTTTGGGTCTTTGTGTTTTTTCCAAATGAAAATTAAGGACTTTTTTTTTTCCAAGCCCTGGTGAAGAACTCTTATGGGCATTGTTACAACTGCCGGATATGCATTACATCTATACAAGATGTTTGGGTAGAATGGAAGACATTTTCAACTATATTAATTTTCCCAATCCTATGAGCATGGGAGGTTTTTGCCATCTCCCGATGTCTTCTTTGATTGTGCCCTTCTTCAAGGGGTTTACATTTTTTGTTGTATGAGCCTTTGGTGTCTTTTTGGTAAGGTTTGTTCCTAAGTATTTATTGTTTTTGAGGCTATAATGGGTGCCAGTGGGGAGGTCTTCCTGTATTCCTTCTTCAAGTTGCTTGTTGTTAGTGGTAAAGAAAGGCTGTTGATTGTTTCTAGATTCAATTTTAGTTTTCTGACACAAACAAGTTGACTATATGTTTCTTATAAGTTAGTTTTACTAAGATAAGGATGCACTAAATATCAGAAAGATTTTCATCAGAATAGATTTCCATCTGCCAAGTCCACCTGTGAAGAGTGTTCTAGATACTCAGTAAGATAGAAGTTTAGGGACATGATTCCTTTCCAAAACACAGAGACTTAATATTTTTCTTTTTATTAATTAAACTTTTCTTTGACATTATCATACATGTATAAAATGCATTGTAATTACTCTCATCTCTCACCCCTGAGAACCTATCCCCCTATAAGTCCCTTTCTCAGTTTGTGTCTTTTTGTTTTGTTTTGTGACTCATCGAGTTTAACCAAGGCTGTTTGTGTGACAATGTTTGGAACTCTCCATTGGAGCTTAGTGAGTTTACTAGTGAAGACAATTTCTTTCCCCCCAAATCTTTCAGTAGCCGTCATTCAGGGGGAGGGGTAGGACCCTATGAGATAGTCCCCCATCCATAGCTAATCATTGACTGGGCCAATCTTGTACAGTCCCAGTGTGCATAACAACAGCTGCTTGAGTCGAGCTTGCAATTGTCTCATACGTACAAGATGGAAAAAAAAAAAACTGAGAGAAAGAGCAGGACAGTGTACGGCAGAATGCTATGATCGGTGTGGGTGGAGGTGGGTGGGTGGGGAGCAAGGGGAGAGAGAAAGGAAAAAAATAAAGCCTGACCTGAATTGGAAAAAGTGTAATGAAATGCACAAAGATCAATAAAAATTAAATTAACAAAAAAAAACAACAGGACATTCTATACACATAAAAATAAGTAAATAAAATTTTTTTAAAAAGAAAAAAAAAGACAGGACATTCATACACATAAAAATAAATAAATAAATTTTTTTTTAAAAGAAAAAAAAAAAAAGATGGCATTGCGGAGCCCTTTGCAGAATCCACTAATTCTTAATGGTTGCATAACACATTAAAATGGCAATTATAATGTGACATTTTACAAGAATAACATGAGACATATCATAAAATGAAGCAAGGTGGTATAAACAAAAAATGTAGTGACACTAAGATCTGTGAACTGAAAAGAGGGTTGGGCCACCAGAAACTGGACTGTCAGAGAAGCTGATGGAAAAAAAAATGCTGCTGGTGTCTAGTGGTCTCTGGTCAGGGATGCTGTTAAACAGCCTGCAGGGCCCAGATCAGCTATCCTCATTCAACAAATAATTACCCAGTCTAAGATGACAATGGTCTGGTAGGGGAAACGCCTTCACTAGAAACAGAGTCAACAGAGGAAACACCCAGGTATTCTATTCACTAACCTTAGCTTCTCACAGCGATGTTAAGGAACTGGCCAATGCTGGATAAATCTTTTAACCTCTTTGGTCATCTCATAATGAGAAGGTTGTTTGAAATGATCTTTAGTCTTTAACCTCCTATCTGTGGAACTGAGCTTTTCCTACCTCTCAAACTGAGGCTTACATTTATGGAGTCAAAGAGACTGAACAAACGGAAGGAAGAGGCTTTCTGATTCTTGGCTTTCAGCTTTAATGTAATGATAACTTGGAGGAGCAAAAGTGTATTTAACAGATGCCAAACTGAAATAAATATTAACATGGAAGAACTTCAAAAGAAATGTTTTCATCAAGCTCTGTAAGAAAAAAAGGAGTTGTAGGTAGAAGAACATCTAACTTAGGTCAGGCAAAATTATGCTTGAATTGCTCAAGAAAAATCATAGCAAGCACCTTTTTAAAAACTTTGTTTTGTTGGCCCCAAGTTGTGCTGACCACATCTCTTTTCAGTGCAAATAAACATTCCAATAAAAGAAGCCACTGTGATCTTTGTTGTTTGCTGTGTATTTCTGGCTATGAGGTGCTGTTGGTTAGATTTGGAGTGTTTACTAATCACACAGACCTGAGGGAAGTAGCTGTTTTCTAAGTGCAGCTAATTTTGTATCTAACTTCTGAAAGTGTGTTCTCACACAGGAAGGCCTGACAATGGAAATCAAATCAGCAACCATGTCGATAATAATTTTTTTAAATGCCTGGGTCCTCTCCATTTATGAAATAGTTTAGTAACTGACAGTGCTAATTTAAAAATATCTCTAATTTTAGCATGAATTATCTAGGACCCAGAATGGGCCTCACAGAGGACTTGTAAAGACTTGGAAATTTTTGGAGTATTTTTAGGTTAATCAGATTCTGAGAGGAGTATTTGAGTCCCCAGCACTCGTACTATCAGAAAAAGTAAAGTCTCCCATTTTCCAAAGAAATTCACTCATGATTTAAAATCTGCCCCCTCTTGTCTCTCTCATCCTTGGTGGAGGTATGTACATCTGCACTGATAGTTAAGTTGATGAGCCCATTTTCCTGGTTATTGCTGATTCTAGTGTATTGATTCAAGACTTCCTGAAAGAATAATTTAGATTATAACAAAACAAAAAGATAAAAAAAAATTTTTTTTGGTCTTTTTCAAGACAGGGTCTCCCTGAAGCCCCAGCTGTCCTGGAACTCACTCTGTAGACCAGGCTGGCCTTGAACTCAACAAAGATCTGCCTGCCTTTGCCTCCCGAGTGCTAGGATTAAAGGCATGCACCACTATTCTGGGCTTAAAAAGATCTTTTAAGTGTTCTCAATGAAGTATATATCCATTATGCATCACAATGCACAGTTTTCCCAGTGTTCCATGTGGATATCAAAAGTAAAGTCATAACCTTTTGGGGCCTAGTTGTCATGTGCCTCAGAAGGGTGGGATGAGAACATCCTCTGCTGCATAGGAGGAAACAGGACTGTCAAGATGAAGGCAAGGACCTCTTCTTCTTAGCGCTTATATTTTCCCTTATTATGACATCCTTGTTTGAAAATTAATCAGGCTAGGAGAAATAAAAAATAAAAGTTACTCAAAGTTCTGCACACAGGTAAGTGTGCACATATGCTTGTGATTATGTACACATCTCTTCTTGGTGAAAATGTTGTATGTACAGGCTCTCTTAGGCCCCTTCCATTCCTAAAATGATGTGATTCTAAAAGTTAAGGTGATTCCTCGTAGAAGAATGGCTTCTTGAAGTAGGTACTTCTGAAAAGGTTCTCCAATCAATGGCAAGGACTCTTATTTTTATTTACTTTTTTCTAAGATAAGACTATTAATTTTAATTGACAGAATAAATTGTACATATGTATGTAGTCCAGTGTGATGACTCAGTAATGAATCCAATTTGTAATGATCAAATCCTTCCCATTTTATATCACTGTGCTTTTTCTTTAGATTCCTTTAGGCTGTTGTAAACTACAATCACCCTATTGGGTTCTAGAACACAAGATCTCAGAGGGAGTTTGAATAACAGGTTAGAAAGACTTAGGATAATAAGTATATTTACCCAGCTTAGGTTATAGTCAAGGTGTGCCGAGGATCAGGTGAATGAGATACAAGGTGATAGACAGTTAGCTGGCATTCAGGGGACTCACCAGCCCTTGCTTCTTGCCTCTTTGATTTCCTCTCCTTAAAATGTGCTAAACTTTTCATTACGTCCACCTGACTGAAATATTGCTCATCTTCTATGATCTTTCTCAATAACCTGAAAGAACTTTTTCTTGCTCTTAATTTATTTTCCATGAGAGAAAACAACCTTACCTTAAGAACTTATTTTTACACATTATATGTTTTGAATAGGGGAAAATATTTATGAAATCCGGTTACTAAATGTGGAATATACTTAATGAAAAATATTTCATAGCATATTTTGAGATATAATTTAAATTTACAGAACTGTGTAAACCAGCCTCAAAATCCAGTCACAGAAGTTTTTTTAATCTAGCTCCAGAATTCCCTCCCACCACTTGTAGCTAAACTGTATTCAGTCTCCCTGGACCCTGGCAGTCACTTCTCTGAGATCTGTGTCTGTAAATTTGCTGTTTTCTGGGAAATGATAAACAGGTCATACAGTATGAAGACTTTGTATCTGGTTTCTTTTACTAAGCATAACACTTATGAGGTTAATTAATCCTGTCGCATACATAATCTCAGGATAATGTTCCCTTGCAGTTTATAATGCATTTTGTTATGCATTCATCAGTTGGGGAACAGTTGGATTTTTTCCAATCCAAATAGTTCTTGGCTATTATGAGTAAGGCTGCTTCAAATAGTAACATAAAAATCTTTGTGTGGAATCATGTTTAATTCTTCTTGGAAAGGATCCCAAGAGTAGAACTCATGAATTAGCTGTGTATCAAGATTGCAGTTACCTTCATACGAAATTGTCAACCTGTTTTCTGAAGTGGCATTGCTATTTTATATTTTCATCAGGAATCTATGAATGTTTCTTTTTCTCAAAATCCTCACTGATACTCAACAGTACCCTTTTTCCTGCCTGGTTACAGCTATCACGTGTATAACAGGATTCCCTATAGGCCATTTCCATAGTACCTACCTTCCCCGTGTTTGTCTGTTTGGCTTTATTTAATTAATTAATTATTTATTTATTTATTAGATAGAGTCTAATAAATTATGTAGTCCTGGCTTGCCTGGTACTTGCTATATAGACCAGGCTAGCCTTGATTTAAAGAGATCAATTTGCTTCTGCCTCTCAAGTTCTGGGATTAAAAACATGTACCACCATACATGGCCTGTGCAGCAGAATCTTATTGTTTCAAATATGCCTTTATTTAACAACTAATAATGTTTAATGCCTTTTGTTTATTATTATTTGCATACCTTCTGAAAGGATTTATATTCAAATATTTTACCTTCTTATAATTGGGTTGTGTTATTTTAAATATAACTCCTATATATGATTTATAGATATTTTCCTGAAATATGGATTTTCTTTTCATTTTGTTAAGGATGTCTTTGAATAGCTTGTGTTTTGATGGCTTATCTAAGAATTCTTTCCCTAATCCAATGTCACAAATATTTTCTTCCACAAGTTTAATATTTACTCTTACATTTAAGCCTGTGGTCTATTTTGAATTAATGTTTGAATATGGTTTGAGCTAAAGGTCAAAGATCATATTTTGTGCATCTAGTATCTGGTATTCCAGTGTCATGTGTTGAAATGAAGGTCCTTTTTTCATTAAATTGACTTGGAAGACTACACGTTTCATTTTTATTAAATCTTTTTCCAAAATATTATTTATTGCTGATGTTATATATATTTTGTTGTTGTTTTTTGAGACGGGGTCTCCCTGTAGCCCCAGCTGTCCTGGAACTCACTCTGTAGACCAAGCTGGCCTTGAACTCACAAAGATCTGCCTGCCTCTGCCTCCCAAGTGCAAGGATTAAAAGTGTGCACCACCACGCCTGGCTTACTGATGTTATATTAATTTCATATACCAATTTAGAGACTTTTGGAGCTGAGAAACTAGAAGTCCCACAAGTAGTAGATAGCAGAGTCAGTGTAGGAGTTCTAGTCTACCCTAAGACCTTACTTACATTCCTAATAAATTGAGAAACTGTTTGCCTGCATGTACTTTATTTCCATATTAAATTCCACCTTCCTGAGATTGCATAACACATATTCTCATCTTGCCAGCATAACCTTGAGAGGATTCCGAGTTGAGCGGTAATGTTTATGTGGAAAGAAACAACCGTTTAATGTAGATAGCTTATTTCTTCATTGTTTTTACTTAGTATCTGGCAGTTTCAACTTTCACATTGAAAGAGATATGTTAAGAGAAGAACTACTCACCATCCATTAAAGTCATTCATTCCACATGAGCATGATGACATTCAGTACCCTACTGTTTTCAAGTGAGACAAATAATGCCTAACTAATGTAGAAAACCAGAGGGAATCACATCCGTCCAACAACCTACTGACAAATTATACCTATAATATCTCTACATGAGTCCATGTGTATAGCTAAAGGATACATAACAAGAAACAGCACCAGACAGAAAAAACCTTCCTAGGAGTTGTTGGCCAGCATAGTCCAAGAGACTCCCAAAATTACACAGGCTATTGCCACTGCCCTTAACTGCCTCCCAGAACTTGAAGGTGGGACCCTACTGCTGAAGACAGGACATACTTCAGAGACTAGATTTGGAACAATGGAACTGGAACTGATTAACCTGGAAGCCAGTTCCCTGAAGGCTAGCTGCTAAGGAGAACATGGGTTGATGGTCCAACCCTAGCTTCAAAGCCAAATAATCACATCAATGACTGGCATAGTAAATGACATTGGTTCAATAGCAGCACTTTTATCAACAGCTACTTAATTCATCTTAAAGCCCACTCAGTGCGAGGAAACTCATGTGTGGTACTGTAAACATAGCCCAATATACATGGCTGGAGAGGTCATAGATTTTAGAGAAAGCCAAGACTGTCACATCTCTAGACAAATGTAATTTCTTACTAAGTGCATAATATGGGTCCTTGTATTTACTTAGAAGTATTTCAGTCCACACTCATCAAAGAAGCTTCTTTTGCACAGAGACTACTACAGAGTACTGTAACTGGTCACACACACAGATATTTTGAATTGCCCAAGCCTAAGTGGCACATCTACAATGCAACCTCTACACCTAAGGCTCATGCAATATAGAACAAGGGGTAAAGAGGACACTAATGAAGCTCTCGGTTCTCATTAATGGAGCTCCCTCAGGAACACAAAAGGTCACAAATGGCCAAAGAGCACAGAGCAAGAGTCTTCAGAGTCTGGGTCCTTGGACAAAACTCCAATATTAAAATGTACCTACCCAGGGCTCAGGGACCATTGCAGGAGAGAGATCGGAAAGACTGTAAGAACCAGGGAGGAGGTGCATGACCATATGGAAATAGAGCCCTACAAGCTCCTGGGACCTTGCTTACATGGACCTATAGCAACGGTGTCAGCATGCACAAGACCCATGCAAACGCAAGCAGACAGAAGCCCAGCATGGAACTGTGGAAATGGGCAACAAGCCCTAATCTTAGTTGAAGAATCGTGGGCATCTGATTACTGCTGGGTGAGGAAGAGCTGATCTTCTTAAAGGGAAGGGCACTAGACAGGCTAACTAGACCCCAGTAGATGAACTTGCACTGAGGAATGTCTGGGGACACTAACTTGGCATGATAGCCACAAATGATAGAACATATGAGTTCCGGTGGAGGGCTATGGGAGGGTGCCAGTGGGGAATGGGGTATAAAGATTATTAAGATGGTTGAGATGTTCTGTATGAAATACACAAAATTCAATAAAAATTTACAAAGGAAGGTCTTTTCTCAGCCTTAATTATCAAAGATCTCGGAGACATAAACTAAAAGTCAGAAAAAGACTTGGAGAGTGATAAAAGTAGTTGGCTTGGGACCATTGTCTAGTCACAGTTCTCCAGTAACTTGTTAACTGACCCCCCAGCAAGTCATAAGATCTCACTGTGCCACATTCTCCTCACCCATAAAACCATGTGTGCATCAATCAGGTTAGCATGAAGGTTGCCCTCCCATGTCAGACTTTGCTCTGTAAGATACTATCATCATGTCAGTCCTGGGCAGATGACACATTGGTAGCTTCTCTTGTTTGCAGACTGCAGCGAGGATCTGTTTCACTGTCGCACAGGCAAGTGCCTCAACCACAGCCTAGTGTGTGATGGGTATGATGACTGTGGTGATCTCAGTGATGAGCAGAACTGTGGTAAGTAGCTTCATTTCCTTAATTAACAGACACTTATAACCAAGAACTCATTTATTAATATGACTAGCAGTTTCAGTTATACAATCATAGGGTTTCTTACTTTTTAGAAGGAAGAGTGGGCTGGGCGTGGTGGCGCACGCCTTTAATCCTAGCACTTGGGAGGCAGAGGCAGGCGGATCTTTGTGAGTTCAAGGCCAGCCTGGTCTACAGAGTGAGTTCCAGGACAGCTGGGGCTACAGGGAGACCCTGTCTCAAAAAAAAAAAAAAAAAAAAAAAAAAAGAAGGAAGAGTTTGTTCAAGCACTGGTTAAATCCCACCTATGTATCAATGTAATACCTCTCAGGTAACAATCATATGAAGGAAATGTAAAGGTAGAAAGATGGTGAGGTTGTTAAAGTGCTTATATTTTTTTCCTCTGTGTTCTTTTTATCCTCTGGCTAGAACCAGTAGCTTATGTTTGGACATTAAGCTCTTGAGCAAGACTTTGCAGAAAAATATATTGCAAAGTATAACATGTGCCAAAGATTCCCTCCTGTATCTGATTACCAAACACCATATGAACTCCTTGCACGGGGTATACATCAAGGATTAGGATGATATGTTGGTTTTATGTGCAAAGGCTGATCTTATCTTTTAGAGCACAGACCTACCGTTTAACAAGCCATATCCAGCGCTGCCTCGTGTCTTGTGAATCTAAACTAGCAAAGCACTCCTCTTTCTTGCTTTTTATGGCTTTGCAATTAGCTTCAGAAGTTTCAGGTGCTATGTTACTGACAGTAGGAACTTTGCAATATGTGGCAAGGGGGAAAACTGGGATGGACACTGGACAGTAGATGTGAGACAATGTTTTGGTCAGTATTGGAGAGTATCAAAAGGGATGTGAGCCAAGGAATGTCTTCGAGTGGCGCAGGTCAGAAAGTAGCCCCAGGCTGGGAAATTTGGTAGTGTCTAGGAGCATGGTCTAACTTCCCTTTGCTGCACCCATAAAATATTGAAAACCATGGGTGCACAAATTATTCACTGGTGATTAAATAGATGTGGTACAGGCAAGATTTTCTCAGGGTCCTGAGAAAAGATGAGAGAGAATTGTAATTCTATTCCTCACAGACTCTAGGTGGAAGAGCCTTTCCAGTTTACCTAAGCCACGCCTCTCTTTCTTCCAGTGTAGCAGTAAGTGTTCAGAAACTGGGCGTGTTACTGGGTAGCATCAGTGTGTAAAAAGGCATTGCTGTTTACCATACGGCCCCTCGAGATAAGCAGGTGTCACCAAGTACGCTCTCAACACGTCTTCACTAAACAGCAGACACTCTGACCTTCCCGGGGCCAGACTCGGCCCTGCTCTTTGTCTTTACCGGGGGCCTAGCATGGACCGGTCCAGGGGGACCCCTCCTCCTGTGATTTTCTTCTTTTCTCTGCATAAGAACCATGGTTGCTCAGGAGCCTTTGACAGTAGCTCTGTTCACGGAGACTTGTGAAACTTTCTCATTATTGCGTCTGCTATTTGCGAATCCGTATACTGTAAAGAGCTGTTTATATTTAGGTTTTAACACCTCTCACAGTAAAGCAGTCTATGAATTCTTCACTTTAAGGGAGGAAATTTACCATTTAATGTACCTCACTCCTCCTGCCAAACCTCCAGGAATGTGTAGATTGGAACAGAGTGTATATTTGTTCTGAAAGAAATCACGAAAATAATAATGTTTTTCCTTTCTTGCCCAGAAGTTCTTTCAAGCATGAGTTATAGATTAAGATAATCCAGTAGAAAACCTGGGCTTAGCATCAGGAGAGATGACATAAGAAGTTACTTGTCTTTCTAGCTTACCAGAGAAATGTTATACTCCTTAGAAACACCACAGACCTACCTATCACAGACGCATGAACGAAAGCAGCCATTTACATTGCAAAGCACAAAGCTCACTTCTGTTCTTTTGACTCATTATAAAAGTCACAAACTTAAGTAAAGGAAACAAACAGTGCCAATAATTATATACCTCAGAGTCCTGAGAAACAGGTATGTCTTCATCCACCGGGATATGGGCAGTGGGGCTCAGGCCTGGTGGTAGGGGACATTTTAATTGTGTAAGCTCATCTTAGAAATGTCATTGAAGGGACTGGGATAATAAAAAATGGATTTTCTTCAACTGGAATTGCGAGTTGCACAATTCTAAGTATTTTCCATGCATTTTCTCCCTATCTTCATAAGTTTTCCTTTTCTCCAGATTGCAATTCCACAAAAGAGCATCGCTGCGGGGATGGGCGCTGCATTCCAGCTGAGTGGGTGTGTGATGGGGACCACGACTGCGTGGACAAGTCTGATGAGGCTAACTGTTGTGAGTCCCCTGACAATTCTCTTTGCTCATTTTTCTTGTTTTGACAATACTGGAATCAAGTTCATTATCTAAACAGTATTCAAAGAGAGTGATTCTGATGCTTTGGCCCTATTGTCTGTGAAGGTAGAGGTGTGAGAGGTGTGACATCATAGTTCTGACTCATACCTCCCACACTCCCAGCTTAATTTGACTGATCTGGGCTGCAGATCTGTTTTCTCTCCTGTTGCTCATGTAGCCTTTATGTGTCTGTGACTTTACCAAAGGTTAATTATCTTTCCAGACAACCTTTCCCCTGCAAATCATATATGAAAATCGAACACCTTTGCGGGAGCTTCCACGCATTTTTGCGGGGCTATTTGTGGCAGAACAGCAGGAAAAATGCCAGAGACAAGAAAGACTGTTATGATCGTACAGTAACACAGAGAGTGTGTGATAGCAATTATCGTTTTATAACCTGCTATGTCTCTGGGTAAATGAAAACTTTCAGGACCTTTCCATATCACCAAACCAATAACAAGTATGATTATTACCAATGTTTTTCCTTCTAGAAAATATTCTGTCCTCCAAAAGACAGAAACATATTGTGTAAAAATTGGCCTAGAAGAACTAATATTATATATTTCACGTATGTCTGAACTGGATTTTTTAGTTCACTTTTTGCTAGTTAAGTAGCAAGAGTTGGTATACAGTTTTCTCTTGGTATCTGCAGGGCATTCATTACAGGACCCTAGGTTGGTACTTAATTCTGAATTTGCTCAATTCCCTTATATAGGAAGGCATATTACTTGCATATAATCTTTAAGACATTTCTCCTTTACTTATAATGCTTGATACGATGGAACTGTTCTGTGGATAGTTGTTCAATTGTACTGTTTAAGGAATTAAGACAAGAAAAGCCATCTGTACATGTTTAGTACAAATGCATCCCTTTCCAGAGGTGTTTTTTTTATTTGTGCTTGGTTAAATCTATAAAAGCAGAACCTGCAGATATTGTTTATTTGGCTGAACATTTACTTGGCTCGTAATTTGGGATAAAAATAGAAATGGGGATAACATAGTTTAAATTTTGACATTAAAAAGTTGTGTTAAAAGTTTCATAAATAGAGGCTGGAGAGAGACTCAGTGGTTCAAAGAACTGGTTGCTTTTGCAGAGGACCAAGGTTCAGTTCCCAGCACCCACATGGTAGCTAACAACCATCTGTAACTCCAGTTCCAAGGGAATACGACACCCTCTTCTGACATTTGTAGGCATTGCATGACATGGGTGCATTTACATGGATCCATGGAATATACATAAAATAAAATAAAATAAAATAAAAATACACATAAAATAAAAATAATAAATGAAATATAATATAATATGCTTTGATCACATCCATTCTCACTCCTTCCCTCTAACTCTTTCCTCATTCCCCAGTTCCACTTTTCCTTTCCAACATCATGTGTTCTTTTATAAACCCACTGAATTCACTTAGTGCTGCCAGAGGTAAGAGGACTGCTGTGAAACAGTGTTTTCCAGACATGATGGGGCTATTGCACACATAAATCCTCAGAGGCTGTGATTCCATGTCTGTATGAAATCAAGTCAGCCCAGATCCCAGTGTGGATGGGGAAGGGGCTTAGGAAGGCCCACCCCTGGCTGGAGAGCTTGTTGACAATTGATGACTGCTTGGGGAGGAAGAGTCAGTTTTCTTCCATGATGTTGCGCTTCATAGGCTGCCCAGCAGACGGCCCTCTACTCTGAGCTGAATTTGAAGTCCTTGCTTAATAAACCAATGGAGCAGAGTGATCCTATGAGAGGAAGGCCAAGAAGGTCAAGAAAAACATGTCTGGTGCTGAGTCTGGGTTCAATAACAGGGCCTTAACATTAGTTAGCAATTCAGTGAAGGTTGAGGTCATGTGACAGACACAGGGGGGTTCCTGATGCTTTAAAGACAGGAGGTATAAAATCTTGAGAAAGATTTTTTTTTACACAGGGCTGGAGAGATGGCTCAGCAGTTAAGAGCACTGACTGCTCTTGCAGAGGACCCGGGTTCGAGTCTCAGCACCCACATGGTAGCTAACAACCATCTATAACTCCAGTTCCAGGGGAATCTGATACCTTATTCTGACTCTGTGGGCATTGCACAACACAGGTGCACTTACACACATGCAGGTAATACACTCATACACTAATATCAAAATAATAAAATATTTTTAAAAAAATCTTGAGAAGACAAAAGGCAACTGTTTCAAAGATCAAGTGCCATAAATGAATTAGGAAATGAAATATTTGTTGTGTGGTAGGCACTATGGGAGTTCCTTCCAACCTGGTATTTCATGGGCTGATAAGGTTAAGTAGATACAGAACAGAACGTTGAATTTAGAGTCAGACAAGCTTATTTTTTCTATTCTGGCTCTTGTAGCAGCTGTGTGATTTTGAAATGAAAATGCTTTCAACTTAAGTTCTTCATCTATAAAACAAAGATAAAAATTTGTTTTGCAAGATTTTAATGAAGATTTGAAATTTGTATATGTGGTGTACCTCCTATGGTTCCGGCCATCTCATATACCCCCTTTGAACTGAAGTTGTTATTATTGGTGGTATCACTGATAGTATTATTGAAAACAGACATGTAGTTCTTGGTAAGTACTCTTTAGTAATGAAGTACAGGCTCTTGAGGAAAGAAAACCTTCCATTCCAGAAATTCTTGGAATTAAAAGCAAAAAGTAGTGCTATGTCCAATTGTGTCTGCACCAAACATCATTTCTTGGCGATGCCTGATAAGTGGGAATCATTCCCATGCTCAGCAGAATGAAAGAAGAGTCACTACATATGGTGAATCTGCTCTTCTGGCCTTCCTTAGCCTGTCACAGCCAGGGCCTGGTGGAATGCAAAAGTGGACAGTGCATCCCCGGCGCCTTCCAGTGCGATGGAGATGAGGACTGTCGGGACGGGAGCGATGAGGAGAACTGCAGTGACAGTGAGTATGTCCCCGCCCAGAAGCATTTTTATGTTGGAGGACATTTCTTTGGAAATGAAACAGAACATCCAAAAGTTACCTTGTGCTGAAGTCAAATTTGCATGCAGATATGAAACACTTCCTAACACATTGGTCCTCAGAGCTCGGGTCATCTTTTTTTTTTTTTTTTGGTAAATATAATGTTTAAATAACACAGGCTGGAAAATCATTCCTAAGGACACTGGCCAGAGTTGCAACAACATGGTCAGATTATGTTAATTATTTTATGGGGAAAATCATAATAAAGGGAAAAGTTTAGTATATAGCAGCCAACTAAATTGTGATTAGATTCCAATTAGAAGGAATTGGCTCCTGAAATTAAATGTAATTGCTCCCTAAAATAACCATGTTCAGAAAGGCACTTTAATGTCTCAGATTGCCAAGCAATAAACTTAAATATACTTTAAAAGGAGTATAATATCCATTCAAGAAACTTAAACAGTAAAAGCAAATCAAATATGTTGGGTTGTAAATGTGATTATTTTTGTTAAAAAAAAAAAAAAAAAGGAAGTTCCACACTGTTTATTTTAAACTCTGGCGGAAACCTCTCATCATGGGGCTGATAGGAATATTCCCAAACTTAAAAATCTCCATATGGCGGGGCTAGAGAGATGTCCTAGCGGTTAGGAGCTCCGACTGCTCTTGCAGAGGACCCGGGTTCGGTCCCCAGCACCCACATGGCGGTCAAGAACCGTCTGAAACTCCAGTTCTAGGGGAATCCGACGCCCTCTTTTGGCCTCCACGGCATTGTGCGTCACGGGTGCACAGGCCTGCGTGCAGGCAGTACATACATACACATATGAAAAAAATAGATAAAATAAAAAAAAAATCCCCATATGGGTTCATCTGACGTCACCCAGCACAGTTGGTGAGAGCAGCGTGGTTGCTGCCCGCTTCGTGCTGAGCTTTGAGCCCAGAGCTGCGGCTTACTATCTGGTTGGCTTTAGGTGAGTTACTTTATCTTTCTATGTCTTAGTTTCCAGAACAACTCATAATAATAATAACTGCTGTGTGGGGCAAGTGCCTGGTGAGAGCTCAGTAGCTGTGCTTACACAGCTGATATGGGACCATTCATATCCTGGGAATTCAATCTAACCAAAGGGCTTGTAGTCTCCTGGAGAAAACAGACTTGCAGTCAGTATCTGACCATGAGGTAGCATAGGCTATAGAGGATAATTCAGGTGCCATGTTGGTGTGTATATTGGGCACTCCTGACAAAGGATACTTCAGGTGCCATGTTGCTGTGTATATGGGCACTCCTGACAAAGGATACTTCAGGTGCCATGCTGCTCTGTATATTGGGCACTCCTGACAAAGGATACTTCAGGTGCCATGTTGCTGTGTATATTGGGCACTCCTGAGAAAGGGCCTCAGGCAAAGCTCCCAAAGAAGAGATAATGGAGTATGTGAGTTGAAGAATGGGTGAAGTTATAAAGGAAGAGGAGGCTGGAAAAAGCCCAGCAGCCCACAGCACCGCCTGGCCAAGGGTCTTGAAGTAGAGAGGACTCAGTTGTGCTTAGGCTCCCAAGAGAAGGGCCTTGGTAAGTATTCCTACTCCTAGCCTTCTTCTATGTTGCTTTTCTGCTCGGAAGACCCTTCTTTCCTTCTCTTCACAACTTTTCCCATCTGCCTGGAGTACTGCTGAGAGGAGCTTCACCCTTTTGTCCTGCTCTGCTTCAACTGCTCTTAATACATGCTCTGGCAAAGGGATGTTTTCACAGCCTGGTGAGATGTCGCTCATGACCGCATCCATGTTGGAACGTGAGCTGCTTCTCTGATGGTGCCTTTTTGTCTTTCAGTACTAAATTCCTAGCTTGTGATACAGACTTGTTACAAGGCAGGCACTTAATAATTGCTAAACTAAGGAATGCACGATGTGTTAAAACATCCCAAACAGGTTGTGCTTATGAAAATTGTTTAAGATTGTCTTGAGAAAAAAAAATGTTCAACCCTGCTGACTTAAAATGACAATAGTGATATCTTTTCTGCAGGGTGATAATGTAGCACTACTTCATATGAGTGGGTCTGGAAGGAGAGGAGTCTAGTAAAGTAGACATTTTACTATAATTGTAGCTAAGGATGATTATACATACACATACACGGTTATTTATACCGACGAGTGCCTTGCAAGGTTTTCTGGATTCCAGATGACACGTCTGAAAGTAATAATGGGGGAGTATGGAGAGATAATGGGGCCGTAATTTATTACTTTATCCAGTTAATATACAAAGGACCAGGAAGTCAATGGAAAAAGCCGTTTCCTCTCTCCATAGCTTAAGGAAAAGTCATTAGGGCGAAGATTCATTTGGAAACAAGAAACCCTGATGTCAGGTCACCAGAGCTAGGTCGATGGGACTTTCCAGGAATGCCCCAGCTGCGTGGCTAGCAGCCGTGTAAGATTGCACTGTCATGAAAAAGTCCTTGCTCTATTCGTGTTGCTGCTCCATTCATAGAGGAAGGTATTTTTCTTAAACAGGGGAGTTTGGAGCAAATGAGTTTTTGGATTGAATTTGAAATGTCCCTCGTAAATTACATATTTAAACACTTCATCCTAAACTGGCGCACTATTCGGAGAGGTTGTAGAATGTTTAAGAAGTAGGGCCTAGCTAGAGGAAGTAGGTTGCTACTGTGTAACATGTGGAAGCCCCAACCTGCCTGTCTTTCCCACCATGATAAACTGTATTCTTTTAATATTTTATGTGCAGGAGTGTTATGCCTGCATATATGTAAGTGTACCCATGTCGTGCAATTCCTGTGGAGACCAGAAGAAGGTGTCAGATCCCCAGAACTGGAGTTATGGATGGTTGTTAGCTGCCATGTGGGTACTGGGAATACAACCTGGGTCTTCTGCAAGAACAGTCAGTGCTCTTAACCACTAAACCATCTCTCCAGTCCCTTTGAATTGTATTGTGTTAAACCCTGGGCCAAAAAATAAACTTTTCCTTTCTTGAAAAAAAACCTGTTACTTACTGTCCATTTCAATAGCTTTATGTTACTCTCTTGTGTTCAAATTCCTTGAAGTTTATATTGTGAATTATAGGCACCTATATAAAAGCAGAGTATATTGGGCTGGGTGCGGTGGCCCATGCCTTGAATCCTAGCACTTGGGCGGCAGAGGTGGGTCTTTGTGAGTTCAGCCTGGTCTACATAGTGAGTTCTAGGACAGCTGGAGCTACTGGGAGATCCTGTCTCAAAAAGACCAAAAATATAAATAAATAAATAGTACAATTGTCCCTATTAAAAACAACCATCTTTTTATCTTTAGGGTAGTTTGCCTCTTATTTATCCATTTGTACAGATCTCTTGGAATAATTGGATTTTATTGACTTGGCCAGTAACACAAATCCATAATACACTTATTCCATATGTGTTCATCACTTGGGCAGAGATTGGAAGGAAATTAAAGTTGTATCATCACACAGCTGCAATAGACATTCTTGATCCTTTAGATGATGGAGTGTTGGGAATTTGCAGGTGACAAAAGCCACTGAGCCTTTCCCCTTTCACAGGTCAGATTCCATGTCAAGAAGATCAGCGATGCCTCTACAGTTCCTGCCCCAATCCATGTGCTGGTAGCTCTCTGTGTGACCCAGACAGCAGCCCCAGCAACTGTAGTAAGTATAACAGCTGACAAAGGCAATCACTGGGTCAGGACAGGCTTTCCGTCTCTTCCTACATCATTGACATAAACTACTGAAATTTGGCATTGCTCAAAAAAAGCATATCTGTTTGCTTTTTCCTTTGTTTCCAAAGGTTGCATGTGGTAGCAGAAAAGAAACAAAATGGTCTTCATTAACTCAATAGGAAACAAATGTGTGGATGTGAGTGGGCCATCAATCCACATTGCTTAATATCATTACCACCACCTTCAACTCAACATCAGCTCCTATAAATTATTTTCTTGGCTCCATCTTCAGGCAGATGTTGTCTTTCTTCTTTTTTTTATTTATTTTATTTTTTTATTTTTTTATTTATTTCAGTATGTGTATCAATGTACTGTCTGCATGCAGGTTTGTGCACCCGTGTCGTGCAAAGCCGCGGAGGTCAGAAGAGGGTCTCGGATTCCCCTGGAACTGGAGTTCTCCTGGAACTGGAGTTTCAGACGGCTCTCGGCCGCCATGTGGGTGCTGGGGATCGAACCCGGGTCCTCTGCAAGAGCGGTCGGCGCTCTTAACCGCTAGGCCATCTCTCCAGCCCTCTTCTTTTTTTTAAAAGCACCGCTTCCAAATGGGACACTTCATCCCAGAAGCAGATAAGAAGTTCGTTGAAATAGTCACATAGCACTTGGGAAGTCTATTCTTTCAATAAATTTATTTTCAATCTTCCAGACACTTTGGTGACCTATAGTGGTTTGGGAATCGTTGTGTTAATCTGTTTCAGTGACAATGTGGTGGCTCTGAATGTGCAAACAGGTGGCTATCTAGATTAGTTGAAGGAAGAATGGGCAGAAGTGAGGAACACAGGATCAACATTCACAGGAACTTGTAGATAAATTAGAAAATCACCAGTGATTAACTTCTAGAAATGACTTCTTCCTGGGCTCCGCTGTCCTCCAATATGTACTTCTTACACCTGTGATGTTATTTGCTTCATTTTCAGCTTGGAGTTAGAAATGTAGAAGAAAGTCAGTTAGCTTTTGGGTGTCAAAAGAGTTATTTCTCAAGGTATACCCTCCCAGTCAGGGCCATTGGAAGCTCAGAGGCCAGAAGACTGAAGGGCTCAGGACCTTGGACTGCTGCAGTGTGGCAGTGGCCCTGGGGCATTCGAGGTGATTTAAATAAAATCACCTTGCCAGGCTGGCAGTATGTCAGTGCTCCTGAATGCTAAATAACCATTTGGCTAAAAGCAAACCCATCGCCCTCTGCAGTTCTCACATATGGCAGCAGTTTCCCTCATGGTTCTGTCATTACTAACACAATGCCACAGACTAGGTAAATTACAAAGAGGCTTATTGTTCACAGCTCTGGTTCAAGTTTGAGAGGTCCCCTCTGGCAATGTCCTTCTTGCTGGTAGAGAATCAAAGTAGCACAAAGCCCACGAAGATAGGACAGTTATGGCAGAATGCATGATCTGGGATGGGGTGGGGGTGGGGGGGAAGGGAAAGGGAAATAAGCCTGAACTGAATTGGAAAAAATGTATGAAATGCACAAAGCATCAATAAAAACTAATTTAATTAAAAAAAATAATAAAGGAAAAAGTTTAAAAAAAAAAAAGATAGAAAACAACTCTGTTCTCTCCTAGCAAGTCCTCAGTGCTTAACCACCAGGCTCAACCCAGGCAGTCTCACCAAATCCTCATCACCTCCCACAGGCACCGTTTGTAAACATTACAGTCTGATTCTCTATTCTTAGTACCTCACAATGAGGATTAGACTTCAGAGGGGACAAAGTATAATGCCCTGTGACAGAACAATAACTATTAGCCTGGCTTTTAAGAAGACACACTACAAGGGACATGGGACACAATTCAGTTTGTAGAATGCTCACCTAGAATGCTCAGTGCCCCCTATTTGATCCCTAGCATCATATGGGTATGGTGGTACTTGCTCATAATAGATAACATAAAAGAGTAACAGAAATAATACAAGTTCAAGGTCATCCTCAGTTATATGGTGACTTGGAGGCCAGCCAGGGATACATGAGATCCTCTCTCAAAAATATTTTTTAAGTAAAAAAGTAAACAAAATAAAACAACCGTACTGGCCATTTTGCTCTCTAAACCAAGGGTGTTCAGCCTGCATATTTCTTAAAATATGTGAGTATGTTTGGAGGCCATTCGATCATTTTGCTTGTGTCACCATCAAGCCTGGATCTTTTTCAGAATGATTTCAATGAATTTGACAGTCATTTAGAAGACATGTGTTTACTATTAAAGTTTGCAGTGTCCTTGATGTGGAATGGCACTTACTGTTACACTCAAAACACATTGAAAGGAAAGTGTTAGCCTGTGTCAGATATGGTGAAGGGGCAAACAGAGTGTGTTCTTCATATTTGAAGCACTTCAGAATCTAAAAATTTTAAGTATGTTGACATCGCTCAAACAAGAGTCATGGGAAGGGCAAGTAGACAGCTTTGGCTTGTGTCTTAACCAGGATTTGTAACGTTTGCACAAGGTTCCAAGCACCAGAACGGGCATTGGCCTTGTAAAGGGTGGAGAACAAAATCACGCCCCCGCTTCCTGGAGGTAACATCCATTGCGGAGGGCACTGTCTTCCCGTTCACACACACTACCTTGTTCTCTTCCTGTGCCTATAATGTACCGTTTCCCCAGTGTCTCATCGGCTTTCCGCACATTCTATGTACGTTCCCACCAGCCTCTCTCCATACACAGCAAACATTTGAACATGACCTCTTCTGAGAGCCCGACACTGGGTCAGTCATGGCAAAAGTAATGTCTGTGGCTAACTGCTAGCTATCTTCCAAAGAGCCTTGAGATGGATTCTGTACGCTTCTCACAGTGTGGCCTCACACCTCATAAAGCTTTTCATGAAGGTGTGGTTATCTGACATTGCTTACGTCCTCAACATGGGTGATATTTAGCTTCTTGTCCACGCCCCCCAGGGCCTTTTGTCCCTCCAAGTTGGAGTTTCCAAAGAGAGGGTGGAGATTATAGGTTGGGAGGACTTATTCAGAGCAGAGCTGCTCATTTCTTTATCTTCTTCAACATTGACTAAGAACCTTAGAATGAGTAGGAAAAGTGACTCATCAGACACACAATGAAATGGATTGTTGCAACTGTGATTCCTGAGCACGAGTGAAGCACACAGCCTCTGGTTGGATGCCTGTGACACTGTAACTTTGAAGAAAGTCGGTGTTCCGTCTGCACTTCCCTGCGGGTTCTTGGATTCTAGACACTGAAGAAACCACTTCTTCCCATTACACAGAACTTTCAGTCGTTCCTGAAGATACACTAGATGGGACTTAGTCTTCAGGATTCTAGATTCCTCAGGTGACTTCTGTGTGAAGCCAGGGTTAACAATTACTGCTCTAGTGGCCTATTTGTGACTAAGCTACAGGGATTTGTGACTCTGAATTTGATGCAGAAAGTTTTTATAGTCCTCGGTATATTCTTTTTCCACAAGAAAAAGCTCTCGGCTTACTTTGGATTACCAGAAGTGCCTGCCATTGCCAACAAAAATCTCAAGTTCACCTCTTTGAGGCACTGTCCCGGGAGGCTCACAGCATCACAGTACTCTCCCTAGGAGGAGCTTTGAGAAGCCTGGATTACTCTGTCCAGTGCCTGCCCCACAGTCACTGTCATCTCCATGTCTTAATGGGGACAAATTGCAAAGATATCCTTGCCTTAGGGGGAAAGAGGAAGAATGCTGTTTCCTGTCACCTTAACACGGAGGACCTAATCCATTGCTTCTCCCTCACAGTGTATAGACTAGGCAGCTGGGGGAACCAGCTAGAAAGAACAGTTCCCATGCTTGTCTCTACCTCTCTGTGCCCATGTTCGCCATGACCATGAGGCCTGATGTGGCTCTCTTGCTTGGAGGCTGTCCCCTGAGTTCCCAGTGTTCTATCTTCCTTTGCTTCTATGTGATATTTAGGTATTTTCTAACTCCACTTTCTAAGGTTCTTACTGAACTCTGAAAAAGAGATAGAAACAAATAGCTCTGCTCTGAATAACTTCTTTCTCATCTATAATTTCCTACCTGCTCTCTGTAAGCTCCAGTTGGAAGGAACAGATAGCAGGAGTATAGTCAAGAAGGCAAATATCACCATGGTTAAGGATTTCAGACCCTGGGAGCAAATTATAGATAGGAAGAACGATCTCTTGATGAAAAGTTAATGTCTGAATTAGAGTATTATTGCTGCGTGGTACAGTGAGGTAAGGATCAAGGCATGGTCCATCGTCAGTGGCTGTTGACATTAGCGAAAGGGACATCAGACATGATGTGGCTGCCGAGGAGAGAGTACCAACTATAGTTCTGCCAAAGACACCAAGCTAGACAACCCTCTGGATTCAGTTGCCAAATGTCAGGAAGCAGGGCAGATAGGGAACTTGTTCAGCACCATAGGAGAGGGGGACTGGGAAACCCAAACCCTGTGTAGTCTTCAGGGCAAATCTCTTGTGTTTCCAATACAGAGTTGTAGTTACAAGGGTATTCATCCTACGATAGCCCACAAACTGATATAAATAGGAATGAGAAAAAGGGGATAGAGTGGGGAAAAGATGAATATGTATATATCATATGTGTAACCAGATGTTGAGCGTGACATCTTTTCATTTCCTGTGACCTCAGAGTGTGGCGTCATGACAAGTATGCGGCATTTTGTACTTTGCAGTCCTAAAGTCTTGTTGCAGTCACTGATAGGTGAAGTACCATTGACAGTCTATCAAGCTCTTAAAAAACTTCTTTATTAAACCTTATTTTCAGTCAGGCTTCAGTGCTAGTGTTCCGGGCTTTAGCATTTGCACTCTGAGCCCGCAGGTTTTTGCTCAGCATCATCTCGTTTGTGACATGGTCGCCCTCTAGTGGCCATTGCAACTTGGGCTTGGTGATTTTCGTGTTTAAGCTCTGAAAGCTTATTGATGAAAGTTACAGAATTTGGTTTTGGTAGATATCTTGAGAGTCTAAGTTGCTCATCAGTGTGTAAAAAAATGTTTTATGAGAGAATAAAACACAACATACAATACACGTTACCACACTCAATAAATCATGATGCATGCTCATCACTTAATTTCCCTTGGCTCTGAATATTTAAAAGCTATATTTTGACAAATCAAAAGTGACACATTTTATATGTCAGAAAAGAGAATTTATGTATGTGATGTTATCTATCCATCATATTAGATGAACTACATATATAAAAAGTCAAATCTCATGGGGTGATAAAGGAAGAAAGAGAAAGAAGAATTGCACCAGACTTCTGTATGAATAATTCTATTTTTGTAAGATTTTTTTTTTGGTGTTTTTGAGACAGGGTCTCCCTGTAGCTCTGACTGTCCTGGAACTCACTCTGTAGACCAGGCTGGCCTTGAACTCACAGAGATCCGCCTGCCTCTGCCTCCCAAGTGCTAGGATTAAAGGCGTGCGCCACCACACCCGGCTTTTGTTTCTTTTCATTTTTTTTTTTGGATTTGTAAGATTTAAATACATTAAGAAAATAAGGTAAAGAGTCCTATGTTTAGGTAAAATTTAACAGCACTAAGTTTTATGACAATCATGATAAATGAGGAAGCTTGTAACAAAAGCAACTTGAAGAGAAATAGGAACAACATGATTCTTCTTAGGCAAAATCAAATGCAAATCTCTGTCTACATCCATAAATACCAGTGTATGAATGTGAACAGAAGAAGGCAGAGGATGCTTGAAGCTCCTCTGAAGGCTTTGAGGGAGGGAGCAGGAAAGAGGAGTGAGAGCTAATCAACTGTTATGCATTTTTGCCTCATTGTTAAAAAAGAAAATGTGTCTTAAGAATCTGAACAGAAAATTTTGCAAGTTTTCTTTTGGTCCTAGTTTGGGCTGATAAATAAATAACTGCAGATTAAGTGGCTTGAAGGGAAGTCATTTGTTGCTCACAGTCCTGGAAGCTGGAAGCACGAGAGCAGGTGGCAGCGTAGCTCCGGGAGGGCCTCTTCTCAGCTGCAGAGACCCAACTTCCCATTGCATCTCCTATGGTGGAAAGAAGGAGAGAGAGGTGTCTGGGCTCCATCGGTAGAGACCCTGATTCTGCTCTTTGGCCTAATCGCCTCACAAAGTCTCTCTCGCTCCTGCTTGCTCGCTTGCTCTCACTCTCGCTCTCGCTCTCTTTTTATAAAATGCTTTTTTTAATATTTCTTTTTTTAAGAATTTCATGCGTGAGTATTGTATTTGCATTGTTCCCACTCCTCCCGGTCCTCCTTCAACTCCTCCCCTAGTTGCCCTGCTCCCAATTTCTTGTCTTCTTTGATTATTATTGTTACATATACATATATACACTTATTTATTTATTTATTTATTTATTTATTTTTGGTCTTTTCGAGACAGGGTCTCCCTGTAGCCCCAGCTGTCCTGGAACTCGCTCTGTAGACCAGGCTGGCCTTGAACTCACAAAGATCTGCCTGCCTCTGCCTCCCGAGTGCTAGGATTAAAGGCGTGCACCACCATGCCCGGCACATATATACACTTATAAACACACACATACACAGGTCTGTCTATCTATCTATCTATCTATCTATCATCTATCTATCTATCGTCATCTCTTTATCTATCTATCATTGAGTCTATCTATCATTGAGCCTACTCAGTGGTATGCCTGGGAACCTGTGTTTAGTTCTGCCCACTTGGCATTAGATAAGCTCTCAAGGAGCTTATCTTCTCCTTGGAGAAACCTGATTTTCCCCTCCCTCAGCATCTACTGATTGCCTGTAGCTCTTCATCTAGAGGTGGGATTCTGTGACATTCTAGAGGTGGGATTCTGTGACATTCTAGAGATGGGATTCTGTGAACTTTCCCCCATCTACCTTAGCATATCACCTGGTTTTTGGCATTGTGCAGATCTTGCTAGACTCCTATAGAGAGGAAAAGACTGTATCTCCTAACACCATCATACTGAGGGCTATGACTTCAGCTTGTGTATGCTGGGGGAACATAAACATTGATTCCTAAAGTCCCTCCTTTACAAATAAAGGATATAATGAATTGAACCAAATTCATACCTACTCTGTCTTTCTACCCTGTATTTGTTCCCAAGATGACAACAGCTTCCCCTGGAATCAGAGAATTCTATCACACTTTGTCTGTGATATCTTTAATTTGGTTAGCTCCTTATGAATATTATATCCATGAAGCCCCCCCCCCAGAATGTCTAGATTTTAAGAATCAATGCTGAGGTTATTTTACCCCAGTCCTTATTTGCCATCTATTTGCATCCGTACCACTTTCAGTAAAATAATTGTTTCATTTCAATAATTATGCTTAATAAGTCATGGAACTTTCAGTGTGCCTGTGTTAATTTTACCCTAACACTCTCTTGATTACCTCTCTCACCTCTGGAAGCTGGCATATTTACCAGGAACACTAAGGGAGCAAAGAGCCTCTACTCCAGCCCCCAAACTATCTGTCCTCGAAGGCTGGGGTTGCTCTTGGAAACCATGCACTGTCCCTCTGAGCTCCTACCATGTTTTAGCAAGTTTATGCCTTAGTAAGTATCCTAGGCTATGTGGCTTAAACAGCAAGCATTTGTTTCTTATGGCTCTGGAGGCTGAAGGCCCAGTATAAGGCTGTTGGCAGATTTGGTCTCTGATGGGGGCTTGCATGTTTCCTTGTTGCCAACAGATGTTATAATCGTGGCCTTAGATGGTGGCAAAAGAAGACTACTAGCTTTTTTTTTTTCTCTTCTAAGAATGGTAATTCTATTAAAGTTGATAGAATTTAAGCAATGCAGAATTTAAACTCAGAAATCTTCATCCTAAGTGAACTATGTAACTGGTATTTTCTGAATTAATAAGATCATTTAAACATTCCATATAAAAAAAGAATGGTAATTCTGCAGAGGGCTTTCTGCTCTTATCTGCAAGCCTTTTAAGTCTAATTACCTTCCAAAGTCCCACATCCAAATGTTATCTCAATGGGGGTTAAAGTTTCAGCATTTAAATTTGGAATGTGAGGGAGACGTAGCCACGAGGAACCCGAGCCTAGCTTTAGTCACATTCTGTAGCTGTCAGTGCAGATGTGTGCTTTCTTGTCAACATAGTGGAGTTCCCAAGTAGCAGGGACATAAATTTTCATTATTTTTCAATTTGCAGAACCTAGGACAGTTGCCAACACCTTTTCCCTCCTCTTTTCCTTCCTCCATTCTGACACAGGCTCAATGCAGACTCTGATGTCAAGATGACCATTTCTTTAAGATCCCAGAATGATGTGGGAGAGGGAGGTAACTCAACGCTGAACAGAGCAGAGTGCAGGGAGCGTGTGTGGTGTGGCTAGCATCCCAGGGCCCTTGGAAGTGCTCCGTAGAAACAGAGGAATCATTGGCCAGGAAGGTTTCCAGGAAGAGGAAGTGATGTGTTGAGACTGGCAAGCTGAAGAACAGACGAGTTGATGGGGAAGATGGCATTGGGTTCTAGAAGCGTGGCCCCATTTAGGCGAATAATGTCTAGGAAAGGAGAAGGAGAGGTGCAAAGAGGCTCTACAAGGACGTGCCATTCTGAAAACATTGGCACCACAGGGGGCAGACTCCATTGCTGCAGAAATCTGCTGATGTCATAGTCACAGGTTCAGGAAAGTTAGCCTGGGATTGAAGAGTGAAACAGTCTTAGATTCAAGCTAGTGAGTTTACATGTTATCCTCACTAGCAAGAATCACCTGGTAGATCTCAGCCTCTTCTTACCCTAGAAAGCTATGGCCTTATGTTTAAATCCATTGGTCAATAAGAAAGCATAGAGTCAGAAGTTTGTCTAATTGCCTATTTAATTAAAATCATTGATTTTTTTAATTCGGTTGTGAAGATAGTGGAACCTTCGTTGTTTAAGAATCAATGAAGAAATTGGAAGAAGGCGACAAACTGAAGTAGGAAAGAATGATAGAAGAGTCATTTTCAGATAGAGCTGAGTCTACTTGAAGACGAAGGACTGTATTGGCAGCTTGCAAGCTGCTGCACAAGCAGAAATGAGTCCTACTGTGCCACCGCACCTCAGAAACCAGCTCTGTGTTTTCTGGAGCTCACAGACCAGTGTTATATATTTATTTTTGCTGTCAAGTTTAGCTTCTCAAAATCTGGGCTTCTGTTCATGTCCCCTTTTTAACCCATATGTATATGAAATATGAACACAAACCAAATGTCTATTGAGAATAAATTATAAACAATTACTTTATAAACAAAATTTTGCATACATATAATTTTACTATTTATTAAAGACAAAATGAATGTGTATGCTAATGAGATACATGGGCTTATTTTTGCATAAAAATGAAATCTTTGATGAATATTTTATACTAAACTGGGCAGGCACAGTGGTTCACACTTGTAATATCAGAACTTAGAAGGCTGAAGCACAAAGATTGCTTTGGCTTTGGGGCCAGCCTGAGCTACATAGTGAGGACAAATGAAAATGAAAGTGGTCCCACCAAACAAATAATGCAAGACAAAGAACATCATCAATGCTTCTTGAAGTTGATCCATGTTTTGATTCTATATTTGTCAACACAGGGAATGATGCTTTGATTAGCATCAATATATAATACAAAATGGGAGAAATATGTTAGGAGAAATTGTTGAAATTCTGTCCTGATCCCAGGGCAAAGATCATTTAACAAGTGTTTTGAGACTCAAGTCAGCCACTCAAATAGGAATTTTAAAATTCAAACATTCTAACACAATACAATCCGAACATATGTACATTGAGACATGCTGAGGAATGATGGTAAGAAAATGTTAAAAGTCTTCATTTCTGCTAAGTGTGGTGGCTCACACCTTTAATCCCATCACTGGAGAGGCAGAGGCAGGAGGATCTCTATGAGTTCCAGGCAGTCTGGTTTACATAGAAAGTTCCAGAGTGGCCAGGGCTATGTACCCTGTCTTTAAAAAAAGATAAATAAAAGTCTTTATTTTCTGTAATAAAATTGCCTTTTCTGTAAGAGCTGAAAACTTGATATGTACAGTCAAAACAATGCAATGCGGTGGTCTGGAATCTGAGCCGAGGTATTCTGGGCAGTGTTTGATGGTGTTGCATGGTATGGTGGAATGCTCCCTGCGGAGTGCACATTCCATGTGTTCAGAATTAAAGCTGCAGGGAAGTTACATGATGTGATATTGGCAAGGACTGTCATAAACACCTTGGATTCATTATGTACTTGATTTTGAATTAAATTTTGGTTACTGTGTGTTCAGAAACCTTATAGTATTGCTTTTGTTTTTCAGTCTTTACATTCAGTTATATATCCATGACCCCTGTGTCAGAAGTTGTGCTCTAAAGTAGAATAGACTTCACATGCATGAAAGTTTGAAGAGATTGATTTTAATATGTGAATTTTTCCTGTCTTTTGATAGGTCAATGTGAGCCAATTACTCTGGAACTCTGCATGAATGTGCCCTACAATCATACACATTATCCAAATTATCTTGGCCATAGGACTCAAAAGGAAGCATCCATCAGCTGGGAGTCCTCTCTCTTCCCTGCCCTTGTTCAAACCAACTGTTACAAATACCTTATGTTCTTTGCGTGCACCATTTTGACCCCCAAATGTGATGTGAACACAGGCCAACGCATCCCCCCTTGCAGGTAATGTGATGGGGTCCACCCCAGGCATCTGTAGGCTACCTCAGGGAGAATCAAGGGAACAGAGTTGATTTTAGATCAAATAGCTGCTGTCACATCAGGTCTGAGCTTGACAAGTCTAAAAGATAAAGAAGTAGGAGCCATAAAATGAGTATATGGGTAAAGTTTCATTATTCAGGTCCCAATCATGGAAGGTGTGAACTTCCTTTGATGAAAAATCATGTGCTTTAATCAAATAAGATCATATGTGTTCCATTTCGATGGATCAAGAAGTATTCCTTAAAAATGTAATTTAGGGCCGGGGTGCACTGCAGTGACAGAGCATGTGTTTAGCATGTGTGAGGCCCTGGGTTGAATCACTAGCCCCAGAATGCAAAATAGAACAAAATATGAGTGAGCTGAGGAAGGGCTGTGTCTGCCTCTTTGTCTAGTAACATTGATATGTTAGTTTTTCTTTTTAAAATTAATTCAATTTGTTCTTCACTGGTGTGCTTAAAATACTGTACTCTGATAGTACTTACAAGTTACTCCCTATTACACAGGGAAACAAAACACCAGTCTACTTGTCAGACACCACAGACATCTCTCTGCTTGTCTAATGAAATAAAGACAGCATTTCAAGACTACAGCTTGAACCTTGGGTATGAGCAATATCCTGTGTGTTGGTACCATTGTTGTAGAGTCCATTGTTTGAGTTCAAATCTTCCCTAGATACCTTGTGTCCTTAAGACAAATTCCGTAGTCTCTGGCTTGGTTGTGAAAGCTCAAGAGATGAATGTGAATTTAAAGAAATGTCACATGCCTTGAAATGACTGAAAGCCCTGTGGTGATAGCTCACCAACTTCATTGTTTGGTGGCACTTGTGTCCCTTTTCTATGCCACATGTGAGAGATTGTAGTGGCACAATCTGCAAGTAGGAGATGGCTATCCCAGAAGTCATTGTTGCCGCCCTCTGCAATGCTGCCTGTGCGCATGTGCTTGCCTAAGCGTGAGTGGTAAATACAGAAACCATCTGTTGGGACCAGCAGTCACCCAGAGCTTAATTAAAATGAAATAGTGTCAATATAGTGGACAGATGGGAAAACAATAAACTAAATACTGGATATCAAGTGGAAGACAAAATATGTGGATCTATGGAGTTAGGGCAAGAAACAATAGAATTTCAAAATGATTTGGGCAGCTGAACACATCCTACAAAATGAGGAAAATAGACTTTAATGTTTGCTTAGGCAAAAATAATTCTGAAAGTTTTGTTAGATGTCTTTAAAGTATTGATAACAGACAATAGAGCATGTTCTGGTCTCATGTTGAAAAAATTGTTTGTAAATTTTACTCTTAGTTTGCTAAACGAGGTCAAAGGAAATAGCGAAGACTGACTTTGAATAGCATTTCATATATTGCATTTGATTTTCTTTTTATACTTACATACAATTTCCCTAATACATCATTCCTTACTACGGATATAAATGCATATATAACTTATAACTTCAGGGTTTAAGCTTCATAACTTAAATGACTGAATTGCAACTGGTTCTGAAAAAATATTGGGTAAATATTTCAGTGAATCTCTTTTGGATACTTTAATTCTGCTTTATAGTTTTATTGATAAATCTGTTATCTTCAGTGCCAGCAACATGAAATTTTTGATATGTGATATATATATATATATACATATATATATATATTTACAGAGCTTATTTATCATGACAAACTATATGCTCTGAAGTTTATGAACTAATACACAGTTGTTTCTGGAAAATCTGTTTATTCATATTAACATTTAAATTTGAAGATATATAGCTGAAGAAAACTGGTATTATTGAACCCTTCTCCTGTGATACTTATGCCTTCTATTCAAAATGATCTTTGAATGAGATCTGAGCCATCGTAGTGGTACCTGTGGCTGGATACTACACAGATTTGGACATGAGCAATGCCTTCTTGGACTTTGATATTGCCTATTAGCATTACTTAAATTTTATAGAAAAAAAATCAGAAATGATAATCAGACACTCTATAGTCTTCCTTTCTGCAAATCAGGCATCAATGTTGCCTTCACATGACAGTTACAACTAAGCTTAGGGCTGGAGAGATGCCCTAGCGGTTAAGAGCACCAACCGCTCTTGCAGAGGACCCGGGTTCGATCCCCAGCACCCACATGGCGGCCGAGAACCGCCTGAAACTCCAATTCCAGGAGAACTCCAGTTCCAGGGGAATCCGACACCCTATTCTGACCTCCAAGGCATTGCACGACACGGGTACACAAACTTGCATGCAGACAGTACATTCATACACATACAGAAATAAAATTGTTAAAAAAAATTAAAAAAAAAACAACTAAGCTTAATCATTTGTTATAAACTGCATCAGAACTCTGTAGTCCAACAGATAGTACTTAAACAAGTTTTGCAAATGGAGTGTGAGAATTCCCATATTCATCTTTGTCTAAAATTCCAAGCCTTAATTATCAACTAAGTCTTATCTTTAAAACAAAGAAGCGATATCAGTCAAAACTGAAGAAGAGGAAGCAGAGGCAGTGCCTGGGTAGAGCAGCCTAGCACACGAACTAGGTCTAACCAGAGGAGCTCTCAAGAGGCAGCTTCTGTGTGATCCCATCGGGTGACAGACTATAGGAAGTGATGCTGGGTATTTTCCTGCTTAGAACAAAAGGTTGGAGAATGTGTTTGTTTGAAAGACACAAAAGTAGAAAGCCATAGGGAAGGGGATCTGTATCTTGGAAACAATATTATTTTTCTTTCTGCCATGAAGTCTGTCTTGGCTAAAGCATACTTTGCTGAAATGAATCTTCTTTGTAGAGATACTGTTTCAGTTTCCTAAATACCTATTACACATATGTGCATGCTTATGTATTTATATCTACCTCCTCATACATATAAATCCACATAAAATTAAAAGCCACCTATGCTCCCAGTGTATATTCCGATGGAGCTGTATGGTTTCTCACTATTTGTCTTTCTGATCTCTTAGAGCCCTGTGTGAACACTCCAAAGAGCGTTGTGAGTCTGTTCTTGGGATTGTAGGCCTACAGTGGCCTGAAGACACAGATTGTAATCAATTTCCAAATGAAAATTCAGACAATCAGACTTGCCTCCTGCCTGATGAAGATGTGGAAGGTTAATGTTTAAGTTTATTACAGTGGGGCATCTAATGTGGCGAACACGAGAACTATGTTTTATAGTCTCTGAGTTTTGGAGGTTTGTGGTTGACTGTCTATTTAGTAGCCAGTCAGGCTGCATAGGTTCAATGACACTGAGAACCTGATTATCTTAGCAGACTCAGCACCTCTCTGTTAGCAATTATCGTTATTCTTAAAATAAGCAATTTCAAGAACCAAAAATAGACTCAGCACTGAGCTTAGTATTCCAGCTATTTATCACTTTAAGCACTCTTCACTCAGAGCTGGTTATTTATGAATGTTGCCTATTTACTACAGGTCCTGAAGCTAACCATAAAAACTAACTCCTGGTTCTTTTAAGTGCAAAGCATTGGAGGGTCTTAGCAATGTTAGATTATTAATACAGAAGATTGGAGTCCAGACTAGTCCATCAATTGGAAAGATTAGGATGAGGGCCCCTGGACAGTTAGGATAGTGGCTTTCATTTAGGCGATCGTTAGTGTGCACATTTATAAAGATAATTAGTCATTGTGAAGCACAGATGTTAAGTGTTGGTCTGGAAATATGATTCCAAAGATCACGGAGAAAGATGCTGATTAGCAGAGGGAGGAAAGTCAAGTCCACTTCATTTGTTTCTGATGTATGGAGGAGAACTGTTCCATCTTTAGTACTGGCTGATTCATAACACCCCATATGTAAACAGATGAGTTAATTGGAGCACTTGGTGTTCTTTCCACTGAGAGTGACACTGCTTTTTGACAGAGTGCTCACCCAGTCACTTCAAGTGTCACTCAGGACGATGTGTTCTGGCTTCCAGAAGATGTGATGGCCAGGCTGATTGTGATGATGAAAGTGATGAAGAAAATTGTGGTATGTATGTGAGATGGAATTTTCTTTCTGATTTTTAAAATCAATTCTCCAAGAATTTCATGCAGTGTATTTTGAACACATTCAGATCCCTCATTTATCTGTACCCTCACCCTCCTACCCTCTTTTTCTTTCTTAACAAAAAAGGGTCTAATCTGGGTTCCCCAAATGTTTGGGGGTACGAGACTTGTCAGCTTACCAGGCTTCACATCCCTAAAGAAAACTGATTCTCCCTCAACCAAAAGATATAAATTTGCCAGTAGAGCCTCAGCTGGGGCTGGGGCTTCTTGCCCACCCTCCCTGCATCCATGCTGAATTGTTTTCTGGCCTGGGCTTTCTTTCCTCGGTCTTAGCCATGTCGTCATAAGCACTGTGGGTTCCTGTGTGTAACTCCTCTGTGGTGCCCAGACAGTAGAGTTTTCTTGTATTCATCTACCACATTTGACTCATAGAATTTTTCTACTCCCTTTTCAGCAGTCATCTTTGGAACTTGGGAGGAGAGTGTTCCATTTAGGGCCTGGGACTCTGCAGTCCCCTATTTTCTGTAATTGCAAGAATAAGGCACTGTGTTGAAATACATAAACTGTCCCGATGCAGTTACTTCTGCAATCATCAAACTGTAGGATATGGATTGATACAATTTTTCTACCAACAGTTATTTATTCTCAATTACATTTCAGTTTGTAATCTTAACCTTGCATGTATATACATATTAATGTATATTAATCTTATTGAATACATAATTATATATTGTAAAAAGAAAAAAGAGTTCATAAATATAAGGGAGGAATCATTTTTATTATTAAATTACAAAGCAGTTGTTATCTGGTTTATGGGAGGAATAACTATGTCTTGGTATGTCATTTCTGTGCTGCTAATCAGGCATCTAGATATAGTAAGAGCGTTCAGGCAATAGCACTCATATTTAATTGGGATTCATTTTCATGCTTCCTCTTATTTTGTCTCTGTCTAAAAGGATAAAACTCTTCTTGACACTTCTGCTGTTGAGCTTCAAAATCACAAGGGAGAGGCTGAAAATGTCAATAGCAATTTAAGTAAAGTGAATCTCATTTGATTTTCCTGAAAACCAGGGTTCTTGTAGCTTAGAATGTCTCATGGAATAGACAACGGACAACACTTTTCAACACTGTTCTGACATAAAGTAGAATGACTGAAGGGCTATCCAAAGACTAGCTTGGTTATGATTATTTAGCCTGTCATACCTCAAAATAAAATTGACACTTCATTCATTGGAAGCACATAAGGCAATATATCTTTTGAGACCATTTCATTATTTTGGCCTTTGAAGTATGAAATATTGCCTCCCTCCTGAAAATGGAATTTCTGTAGTAAACACTGCACTTCTGATCAAGACAAAATGCCATAAGCAATCAATGAAAGCAGTATCAGCTGCTGTAAAGAGGGATACGTGCATCTTCTGGAAAATTACAGCTGTCAGAATGATGGTTCAATGGTCAAGGGGGATTTTGCTCTGGAGGAATACCCAATAATTTGGGAATTTATGGTTGTTTGCCTGCTTGGAAACTTTCAGTAAAAAAAAAAATCAACAAGAATTGAGTAAGAAAAATCATTGAGTATGAGTAATTTGTTCAGAATGCATTAGACTTTTCACTTAACAGCTTTGATGGGTTATGATATTCTGAAATGCAATTTTCAATGATTTATAGATCATTTAAAGAGGTTACAGGATATGACATGCTATTGAGGTAGCAAAACCTACATTTGCAGCAGGAATCTAAATATTTGGGAGAAGACAATGGCTTATGCTGGGCTTGATGGTGCACACCTGAAATTCTAGCAGAGGCAGGAGCAGAGGCACACCTGAAATTCTAGCAGGAGGCCAAGGTCACCCTTGATGACTTTGAAGCTAGTCTGGGCTGATACATGAGACCCTGTTTCAAGAAAACAGAGGAACAAAATATACCTTGCCAGAGAGAAAAGGTCTGCATTCTTGAATATATTATGCAAAAAATAAATTTAAAATACTATAATATAGTATTCAAAAGACCCTAAAATATTAGATTTCCAGTTAAATGAGTTTTTGTCAAAGTTTAATCATGCAATTAAAGAAGACCAAAAATGTAAGCTATCCAAGCGTTATTTCATCTTCAAAATATTGACCACGTCATTGACAGCTCTGATGTAAAATGTTACAAATAGGTAAGAAATCAATTCGTTTGAAGTTAAATGAAGTGTTTTAACTGTAATAATTTGTGAGAAAATTCTCATTGAACTTTGCAGTGACCTATTATATACAAGTTCCCTTTTGGCGTGCAGGTGCGCTCTTGACTAGGCGGTCTAGTGGGCTGGGAAGCTAGGAAAGTCAGACTGACAGAGGCCTCATAGAAGACTCTGGGTAGGTCACTCTGAAGGTGATAGAAGAAAAAGTTGGCAGCAGACTACAAGACATAGGCGTAGGAAAAGACTTCCTAAATCAGACAGCAGCTGCACAAGAATTAAGGTCGACAATTGACAAATGGGACCTCATCAAACTCAAAAGCTTCTGTACATCAAAAGAAACAATCAAGGAAGTGACGAGAAATCCCACAGAGTGGGAGGAAACCTTCACCGCAGATACATCTGACAAAGCATTGATTTCCAGAATATATAAACTACTCAAAAAACAAAGAAAAAAGAAAACAAATGACCCCCTCAATAGATGGAGCAAAGAACTGAACAGAGACTTCACAAGCGAGGAATTAGAGATGTCTGAGAAACACCTCAAGAACTGTTCAACATCACTAATCATTAAGGAAATACAAATGAAAACCACTTTAAGATATCATCTTACTCCAATAAGACTGGCTAAGATCAAGAAAACAAATGATACCAAGTGCTGGAGAGGTTGTGGGGAAAGGGGAACACTCATCCACTGCTGGTGGGAATGTAAACTTGTACAGCCACTATGGAAAGCAGTGTGGAGAACCCTTGGAAGACTTGGAATGAACTTGCCACCCGACCCAGCCATACCACTCCTGGGCATGTACCCTCAAGACTTACGCCACCACAGAGATACATGCACGGCCATGTTTATTGCAGCTCTCTTCACAATAGCAAGGAACTGGAACCAACCTAAATGCCCCTCAACTGACGAGTGGATAGAGAAAATGTGGTACATCTACACAATGGAATTCTATGCAGCAGTAAAGAAAGACATCACGAGCTTTGCAGGAAAATGGCTGGAGCTAGAGGACATCATGCTGAGTGAAGTAACACAGTCCCAGAAAAACAAACGATGCATGGTATCACTCATCTGTGGATGCTAGTGCCAATTACCCAGTTGTAAGTATTTCTTGTGTAGGGCCCCCTGAGCTTTTGTACAAAGCAGTTGGGCATAATGCATTTTGGAAACAACAACAACAACAGAAAATACTGCATCAAAGAACTGACTGAAACAGTGAACTTCTGCTCAAAACAGTCAACTTCCCCATGGAAAATATTGAGAAAGACTAAGAGATAGAAAGCATGTTTGGCAGAATGCACGAGCTCTGGTGGGGTGGGGGAATGAGCGGGAACATGGGTCTAGATTTGTTAAAAATAAATAAATAAATTTATGTGAAAAAAAAAAGTTTTATGAAAAGTTTTTGTATCTCTTAGGGATCTTTAAGAATTCCGGTGTAATTTGTCATACAGAAGGGCTTAGTTTGTGTAAGAGAACACTCTGTTCTGTGTGTTCATAAATGGGGTGTAACCCAAATTTTTTTAACTTTTTTTTTTAATTTTATTTCTGTATGTGTATGAATGTACTGTCTGCATGCAGGTTTGTGCACCCGTGTCGTGCAATGCCGCGGAGGTCAGAAGAGGGTCTCGGATTCCCCAGGAACTGGAGTTCTCCTGGAATTGGAGTTTCAGACGGTTCTCAGCCGCCATGTGGGTGCTGGGGATCGAACCCGGGTCCTCTGTAAGAGTGGTCGGCGCTCTTAACCGCTAGGCCATCTCTCCAGCCCCCCAAATTTTGCTTCAGGAATGAATCTGTGGGCTTGATCTCTGATCGCTCAGCAAACCTAATTATCCCCTGCTGAAGGAGAGGTACAGCCTTTTGCTTTGGCATTTTGGTACTTATTTCTATGTCACTGTCTTGTGGGGTGTATTGAATGGGCAGCTTAGAATACTAGAGTGCTCTGTGGAAACTTAGGCTGAGCGTCCTGACTCAGCATGTAGAGACTGTGTGATTTTTGGCTGGTCATTTACTTTATCCAGGTCTTGTTTGCAAATTGTCGAGCACCCTCCCTTATCTTTTACAACTTGGAAGGCTCTCATGCGCCCACCGTCGCTCCTCAGAAGACAATGGCAGGAATCTCCTACCACAGTGGTAGGGTAGGAAGGAGATGACTCCTTTCAGAATTCACTCTGTATCTTGGGGAGAGTCCTGTCAGGTTTGGTTTTATTTCTCACAGCTAGCTTACCCAGTGGAGAGCAGACTGGTATGAGAGGGCATGTGCAAAGCACATCTGGACAAAGTCACCAGCTTTCATCCTAAACATGTGTATCCAGAAAGTGCTTTGTCCTGGAGACAGTGATTTGAGGGATGGATGATTGTATTTCCATTGAGAGGGGTCCCCAGACCTTTCTACTCTTGCCTCCCGCTTCTTTCCTAGGGCATTAGGGCACCATATGTGGAAAAGGGTGTTAGGAAACAACCCTAAAAGACAGATAAGAATCAGGAAGCTTGCTGGAACTAAAGCTGAACATTCTAGGCGTAGGATCTGTTCTGCTGCCCGTGATGTCAAGGCCGGTATCCCCACAGGGATGCAGGATCTCTGTGCTGACTGCTAGGATGCTAGGTAAGAGCTTAGGATCATGCACACTTCTGCAGCGTCTTCATGCCTGCCAGCCCAGAGCTCTGGCTGAGACAGCTCCTGTGATCCACCATAAGGTTATAGGCACAGTCCCTTCTTTGGGGAGATTCTGGACCAGGATTCCTGGATCTGTCTGTCTCAGCATTTGGCAGCTCAAAGACCTAGAATCACTTTCTCTCGTTTCTTGTTAGCAGCTCTGACATGCAAGATAAGGTAGGTTTTATGTCTTACAGTTTAGAAGATGAGTAAACCCACTTACCTCATATTTCCATAACTAATATCTTTATGCAGCAAGAGATACCTGTTTTATGGTTATGGTTTAAATAACCTTCTAAAAGGCTCACATGTAGATTTGCTCTCAGGCATATAAGACCAATTACTGAGAGAGGATTCGATCGTGAGAGTTCTGACCTAATCTATAGATTAATCCATGGTGTTTCATAAGAGTGACATTATTGGGAGGTGACAGAAAATTTTGGTGATGGTCTCTAGTTGGAGGTAGTAAGTCATTAGGAAGGAGCCTGTCTTTGTGAGCTGTATGGTGTCCCAGGTCCTCTGTCTCTTTCTGCTTCCTGGATGCCATGAAATAAGCAGCTTTTTGCTCTTGAATGCATGTACTTTCAGCAGGCCTGAAGAACTGATGAGAAGAAATATCCATACAAAAGTAATTTACTGTCTTTACATATATATATATATATATATATATNCTATCTCATATTAGTGATTTTTATTTAGAGAAACCAGGTGCTTCAGTTGGATTAGAGTCCTGCCTCTGGGAGCCTGATTTATAGACCATCTGCAACAATTACAGCGTGAGCAGAGTGCTAAGCCAGTTTAGGGCACACAAATATCTCATTTTGCCTATGACCACTAGGGGTTCATGTAATAGGAACACTTTGTCTTGAATAGGAAAGTTCTGGGACAAAATAGGGGAAGTTACCACAACCTAGTGACCCCCAGGTGCCCTTGTCGTTCTCCTGTGCTGAGTGGTTGTTAGAACCTGGGGGCTGGAGGGATGGCAGCGTAAAAGACACTCTGCAGGGACCCGTTCTCCACAGCACACACCTATGGCTAGCGCCCCACACCCCAGTTCCCCCCCCCTGGCACCCCCGTCCACCACACACTATCGTTTGCTTGTGAACCGTTTTTGTTGGTTTGGGTCTCCGGGAATAGGTTTATTCCCCGTTTCCAAGGCGGTGAGTTTTCCAGAGCTTGTTTTTTTCCGGATTCCAGGAGAACAGAGGAGAACTCCAGCCCAGGGGAAACCGAGACCCCGTCTTCCGACCTCCCGCGGCATCGCACGACCACGGGTCGAAAACATGCATGCATGGGACAATACATTCATACACCATAAAAATTACATTAATAAAATTAAAAATAAAAAAAAAAAAAAAATAAGAATACCAACACCTATAGGCTTCATAGCCTAAAGCTTCATGACACATCTTAGCTCATCTATATGTTGTTAAGGAGTTGTGCACTTTCCTTTTAGAACATACACTTAACACATAATTATATCAAAGTGTCACTTTCCAGAGAGTAAGGCTTCTTTATAAAATAGTGGCACATGCCTTCTCCCACCGCACTTGGGAGGCTCAGAAGGGCAGCAGCCAAGATCTCTGTTTGTTTCAAGGCCAGCCTGGTCATCCAGAGTCAAGCTCCCAAGGACACCTGGTATCTAAAAGGACGACCTTGTCTCAAAAATACCAAAAAAGGGTAAAATAAAATAATACTATCTTCCATTTGACAAATTTCTGACCTTTTCATTTTAATTCATTTATGCTCATAGTCATTCTCCCTGAGAGATATTTGTTCACACAGTGTTTTTGAATGAAAGAAAATATACAAAAGGGAAAATTAATCCTTACAGAATGCTCATTTAAAGCCGGGTATATATGTCAGTTGTGGAGCTTGCCGCATCTTCCCCTTGTACTTACTGGCCATCCCTTTCCCCCCCTTTTTTTTTTTTTTTTTTCTTTTTTTTTTTTTTCTCCCCACCCCTGCCCCGCCTGTACAATGCACCGGACTCACTCTGCCAGCAACACATGTCACATACTACTCTCACATACATATACATAATGTCTAGTTATAGAGCTCTTACAAGCATGCATTATGATGCTGTTTCCACAATATCAAAAATTGTGGTTCGGAGAGTGATGTAACTTTTCTAAAGTCACGAAGCAATTGAAATGTATAAATTTGCAATCCTGGCTTTGCCTCTACGTCTGTGCACACTGCATGTCCTCATTTTACAAGGACCACAGCTAAGGGTCCTAGCTGGACTTTTCTCCATATGGCTGTTATCTGGAACAATCGGTGCTTAAAAGTTCTTTTTTTTTTTTTCTTTTGGTTTTTTGAGAAGAGTCTTACCTTAGCCCAGCTGCTCTGGGAGCTCAGTCTGTAGACAGGCTGACCTTGAACTCACAGCGGATCAGCCTGCCTCTGCCCTCCCCAGTGCTGGATTTAAAAGGCATTCACCACCAGGCCTGGCATACTTAAATTCTTTTATCCGGAGTTTTTCATATAAAAGGCTTCTCATGATACCGAGATTGTAGTGCAATTTAAGAATTAACGGAAATACTTAGTTTCAGATAATTATTAATGGTCTCTCCTCTTGTCCTTAGTACTGTTCATGAGCATAAACTTCAGAAGTCCTTAAACCCCTGGAGATCTGTACTTGTGGGATTTTTCCTTTATGGATCCCATCATTTTTTTTTGTTGTTTTGGTCTGTTTTAAGCCAAGAACGAAAGCAAACAGGGTCGGTTCCTCCCTGTTAGCCCGCCGCTGGCCTGGAACTCAACCTTGTAGGAGACCACGCTGGCCCTGAACTCAATCACAAGTATCATTGCCTGCCTCGTGCCTCTCAAGTGCTCTAGGATACAAAGGTGTGTGCCCATGCCAGCTTTTTATTTATTTATTATTTAATTTTTTGGTACCTTCTCTCCTTCTCTTTTCAGAAGGTTGCCTGCCCCATGCTGTTTCTTTTATCTCCCACCAGCACAGCATGTGCTTTGATGGGAAGCAGCCCTAGGGCTGGGTGGGCCTGTGGCCTCTCAGACCTCCTCTGCACTTTCTCTGCTCCCTGGTAGAATGAGCAGTCTAGGCTGTTTGGCTGGAACTGGGCCACCAGGTCAGGTTTCAGGTTCCTTCGGGAACCTCTAGAGAACATGACCATCAGAGCATTGTAGCTGGAGCATGCATCCTCGTACCAGCCGAGCACTCCACAGTACCGAGCCCACAAGTCCCTACAAGCAGTGCCCAAGACATAACGATCACGCCAGATGTAGCACGCCAGCAAGGACTCTGCTCAATCACTTAGTCTTCTTATGTCTTTGACATGATGAAAACACTCAAAATCCAATTTTATCTCATACTTTAACCTTTCTGTTCTGGTGACCATACGATTGGTCCTTGTTTTTACACGCATTTTTCTCTCATAATAGATTCCACGAAACCTGACTCATCATCCCCTAGGTTTCTCTGAACTTCTTTGTGCCTACGATCTCACTGACGACAAACATTTTCCGCGCCTGTTGTTTGCTCACGTGTAGTTTTGTTTTTAGATATTCAGTTATATTTTTCTGGGCACTGCAAAAAAAAAAAAAAAAAAAAAGAATAGCAACACCTATATGGCTTCATAGCCTAAAGCTTCATGACACATCTTAGCTCATCTATATGTTGTTAAGGAGTTGTGCACTTTCCTTTTAGAACATACACTTAACACATAATTATATCAAAGTGTCACTTTCCAGAGAGTAAGGCTTCTTTATAAAATAGTGGCACATGCCTTTAATCCCAGCACTTGGGAGGCAGAGGTAGGTGGATCTCTGTTTGTTCAAGGCCAGCCTGGTCTACAGAGCAAGCTCCAGGACACCTGGTACTAAAAGGGAGACCCTGTCTCAAAAATACCAAAAAAGGGTAAAACTAAAATAATACTATCTTCCATTTGACAAATTTCTGACCTTTTCATTTTAATTCATTTATGCTCATAGTCATTCTCCCTGAGAGATATTTGTTCACACAGTGTTTTTGAATGAAAGAAAATATACAAAAGGGAAAATTAATCCTTACAGAATGCTCATTTAAAGCCGGGTATATATGTCAGTTGTGGAGCTTGCCTGGCACTTGCCTTATAAGTACAATGTACTGGACTCAGTCTCCAGCAACACATGTACACATAGCTACATGCTCACATACATATACATAATGTCTAGTTATAGAGCTCTTACATAGCATGCATTATGATTGCTGTTTCAACAATATCAAAATTGTGGTTCGGAGAGTGATGTAACTTTTCTAAAGTCACGAAGCAATTGAAATGTATAAATTTGCAATCCTGGCTTTGCCTCTACGTCTGTGCACACTGCATGTCCTCATTTTACAAGGACCACAGCTAAGGGTCCTAGCTGGACTTTTCTCCATATGGCTGTTATCTGGAACAATCTGCTTAAATTCTTTTTTTTTTTTCTTTTTGGTCTTTTTGAGACAGAGTCTCCTTATAGCCCCAGCTGTCCTGGAGCTCAGTCTGTAGACCAGGCTGACCTTGAACTCACAGAGATCAGCCTGCCTCTGCCTCCCCAGTGCTGGGATTAAAGGCATTCACCACCAGGCCTGGCATACTTAAATTCTTTTATCCGGAGTTTTTCATATAAAAGGCTTCTCATGATACCGAGATTGTAGTGCAATTTAAGAATTAACGGAAATACTTAGTTTCAGATAATTATTAATGGTCTCTCCTCTTGTCCTTAGTACTGTTCATGAGCATAAACTTCAGAAGTCCTTACACCTGGAGATCTGTTCTTGTGGGGATCTTTTTCCTTTTCTCCTTCTTTTTGTTTTTTGGTCTTTTCGAGACAGGGTCTCCCTGTAGCCCCAGCTGGCCTGAAACTCACTCTGTAGACCACGCTGGCCCTGAACTCACAAAGATCCATTTGCCTGCCTCTGCCTCTCAAGTGCTAGGATCAAAGGTGTGTGCCACCATGCCCAGCTTTTTATTTATTTATTTATTTATTTTTTTGGTACCTTCTCTCCTTCTCTTTTCAGAAGGTTGCCTGCCCCATGCTGTTTCTTTTATCTCCCACCAGCACAGCATGTGCTTTGATGGGAAGCAGCCCTAGGGCTGGGTGGGCCTGTGGCCTCTCAGACCTCCTCTGCACTTTCTCTGCTCCCTGGTAGAATGAGCAGTCTAGGCTGTTTGGCTGGAACTGGGCCACCAGGTCAGGTTTCAGGTTCCTTCGGGAACCTCTAGAGAACATGACCATCAGAGCATTGTAGCTGGAGCATGCATCCTCTACCAGCCGAGCACTCCAAGTACCGAGCCCACAAGTCCCTACAAGCAGTGCCCAGACATAAGATCACGCCAGATGAGCAGCCAGCAAAGGACTCTCATCACTTATTTCTTATGTCTTTGAATGATGAAACACTCAAAAATCCAATTTTATCTCATTAAAATTTCTGTTCTGGTGACATAGATTGGTCCTTGTTTTTAACAGACATTTTTCTCTCATAATAGATTCCAAGAAACCTGACTCAATCATCCATAAGGTTTCTCTGAATTCTTTGTGCTAGATATCATGAGAACAAACATTTTCAAGGAGCCTGCTTGTTTGATCAGTGATTTTGTTTTTAGATATCTAAAGTTATATTTTTCTGGGAACTGAGACATACTATTCCTTAGACAAAGTAAAGCTCCAATTTGCCACTGTTCTAGGAAGATGAATCACATCCAAAAGTTCAGGGTGACAGGTGCCTGTAATCAGACAAGTGGCTCTTGAGTTCAAAGCCAACAAAAATACAAAAAAAAACCAAACAAACAAACAAAAAAAAACACATGGAAGCTTAATACCAAGCAATCTCTTCTTTCATTTCCTCACAGTCTGGTGAAGACCATGGAGCTGATGCAATATTTAGTTGCCTTAGAATCCTGGCATGTCTTAGCAGACATGCGATATACTTTGCATTTAAATTAAATGACATAAATTAATTCCATCCTAAGTGCTTGCTATTACAAGGGAAATTGCAGTTCAAGGTATGGACTTATGGTCCTTATCTTTTCCAAATTATATCCATTTCTAATTTATGAGGTTTCCAATCTTAGATCTCTGGCCTCCACAAAGTAATGGCTTTTACACCTGGCTCAAACTGGCTTTGTAGGTCCTTAGCATAGGAAGAGCCCCTTTTACTAAACAAACAGATGGCCCCTCAGTTTGGAGGCTGAAATCATATTTTAAGATTGCATGCATTTGTCTCTAGGTTTTGGTTTATTTGCTTGAAAGCATAACTCCTTTTATAGGTAAGGGCTTGTATATTGTCAAGTTGACTCAGGAAGCAAAAGGAACAGCTGAAGATGAATGCTAATGTATAGTTGTGTCCCCCCCCCCATTTCCTTTATGTCATTCAGATCTTCTGATAGGAGAGCTATGCTGTTTATGGTGTAAAATGGAGACTACTGGATGTTTCTACTCTCAAAAATCACATGATTCCTGGTATACAAAGGTTTCAAAACTCTTCAAGAAGAAGGAAATATTGCCTTATGCTGTATTTCTTCCCTTGTTTGATCAAATTTCATCATCGCTTTCAATGGTGCATCTATTAGGAACAGCTTTTGTTCTGTTTCCAGGTTGTAAAGAGAGAGCTCTTTGGGAGTGCCCATCCAGTAAACAATGTCTGAAGCACGCGTTGATCTGTGACGGGTTTCCAGACTGCCCAGAGGGCATGGATGAAAAGAACTGCTGTAAGCACCTTTGTGAATTTATCAATGAAGTACTTTTATTTTAAACACTGATGACTTTGCTTTGAACACAAGTTAGAAATTTGGAAATATATATCAAAATCTCCTGGTTTGTTTAGAGCTTTTGATCAAATTTATATTTGTAAAAATATACAGCAAGAAGACAAATGCCTGTAAAATAAATACACATAGTATTTTCCTAACAGTATTTATAATATGAAAAATTAAAGCATCCGCCAAACATCTGAGGATGGAAGACCTAAAATGCAATCATAAGATGAAATATTACAGCAATAAACTCAAATTAGAGAGGAATACTTTGACCTGGGATCACTACATATATTTAGTTGATGTGCTAGTTGGTTTCCTGTTAGTTAACAAGATACTTGAGGTAATCCTCTTAAGAAGTTGGGGCTGCTCTGGCTCACAGTTTGGGTGGTTTCAGTCCTCGTTGGGTAGGCTCATTGTTTTGAGCTTGTGGTGAATGTATCATACAAGAGAGGGTATAACAAAGAAAGCCCACTCACCTCAAGGCTGTGTATGAGAAGAAGAGGAAGGGACTGCGGTCCCAATATCCTCCTCAAGGGCACACCTTCAGTGATGGGGAGAGCTCGTATTTTGCAGCATTTCAATAGCATCCCAGGCTTGGGATCAAACCTTTATGAAATGCACCTTTGGGGCTGGAGATGACTCAGTGGTTAATAGCACTGGCTGTTCTTTCAGAAGACCTGGGTTCAAATCCCAACACCCACATGCCAGCTAACAACCATCCATAGCTCCAGCCCCAGGTGGTCTGACACCTTCTGTCCTTCACGGGCACTACACAACACTGGTGCACTTATACACATGCAGACATAACTCTTTTTTTTATTTTATTCATTTATTTATGTGTATGAATGTACTGTCTGCATGTAGGTTTGTGCACCCGTGTCGTGCAATGCCGCGGAGGTCAGAGAGGGTATCAGATTCCCCTGGAACTGGAGTTCTCCTGGAATTGGAGTTACAGACGGTTCTCAACTGCCATGTGGGTGCTGGGGATCGAACCCGGGTCCTCTGTAAGAGCAGTCGGTGCTCTTAACCGCTAAGCCATCTCTCCAGCCCCAGACATAACTCTTATACACATAAAACCAAACCAAAAAATCAAAAAAAATTACAAAAAAAGAAATGCTCCTTTGAAAGACATTTATCCTAACCACAGAATTGAGTACAACAATCCATACACTAATGTGTGCACTATTGTTTCAAATTTTAGAAGTAAATATATATAATATATAATATGAGAAGATCATAAATTAACAACTGTAATTTTGTGGTAGGGGATTATTAAATTTTTGCATGTTAAAATCCTATCTAAGTGGTTTATAGCCATTTTCTTTAGAACAAGTAAAAATCATCTTAACATGTTTTACTTACAAGTAAAGGAAAGCCTAACTTTGATAGTGAATACATAATTATATGTATCATACATGTCTTATTACAGAAACAGGCAACATTGTAGGGGCTGGAGAGATGGCTTAGCAGTTAAAAGCAATGGCTGCTCTTACAAAGGACCCAGGTGTGATTCCCAGCATCCACATTGTGGTTAACACCTGTCCTTAACTCCAGTCCCAGGGGATCTGAAGGCCTTTTCTGGTCTCTGTGGGCATTGCACAACACAGGTGCACCTACCTACATGCAGACAAAACACTCATACACATAAAATAAAAATAATAAATAAAGGAAGAAAGGAAGAAAGAAAAAAGAAAGGAGAAAGTAAGAAAAGAAGGCCATGTATGGTGAATTCTTGAGTCTGTAAGCAGAAATTCGGCACCTTGTCTTAGCTTGACCAAAACCAAGAGCATCTGGGTTGACAAGACACCTTGATCATATCCAGTAGAAAGGAGCGAGGCTCTGTTCCTATCTCTGGAAGATTACGAAGGGATTCACCCTGAGTCAACACTGGGCAGAGTCATAGCCCAAAGCAAGGAGCCTGCGTAGATCAGAAAAGAGAATTCCTGCAAACATTCCAAAGCATAGCCCCATGTAGGGATAAAGAAATGCTGTTTCCTCCCATGTGCCCTGGTCCCAGGCTACAACATATGGCCTGGCCAGAAGAGTTTGGTTGGATGCTTTTGCAAAGCACAAATCACAGAACCATCGACCAAAACCCTGTTCCTGGATCATGTTTACTTCTTGACTAATAATTCCACTCAGAAAAGAATAATCTTAGTCAGAAAAATGCAATGCCCATTTTAAACTAATCAAGATCTTCCTGGAGCTGGAGAGGGGCTCGTATGGGGCCCTGAACAAAATCAAGTTTCCTTTTCAAGGGAGGAAAAAAGGAAATGGATGCTAAGTAGGCAATCAAGGAGATTTACTGCAATTTTTAAAATCCAAAAGAGATTTATATATGACTCAGAGAGTAATTTAATAGACTACATATTTTCTTCCTGCCCCACGCCTGCTGGCAGATGAGAATATGTATGTTATTGACAGTCACATTTATTTCCTCAAATGTTTCTGACTTATCCCTTCTGAATCCCTGGGCCAGCATTTTGCCAAGATGATGAACTGGAATGTGCCAACCACGAGTGTGTGCCACGTGACCTATGGTGTGATGGAAGGGCTGACTGCTCAGACAGTTCAGATGAATGGGACTGTGGTAAGCTGCATGCTCCTACCATCTGTTCTGTGCTCCTATGCCTGTCAGCCATTTAAGCTAAATGAATCCTAAATGACTTCATGAGTTTTACTAACCAAGTTCATCTATTTTGTTTTACTGTTATAAAAGATGACAGTGGTGATTCATGGGTATTATTTTTAATAACAGAAAACTTCCTACCAAGTTATTCTCTATTTAAAATACCTTTATTGTTTGTATGGCATATTGGGTTCAAATGCTTGAGTTTATCACCTGATTTTTGACCATCATGGATAACGATCCATTCGTGGATCACCTGTGCCTCGTAGATGAGGATATGGAATAGACTTCTTCATCTGCTCTCTGCCTTGGTCTGCATCCAGGGGATTTCCGTCTAGCTCCTGTCATGGGTTAGGCTTGAAGGCATCTCCAGCTAGTATGGTCTGTGTGACAGTTTGTGACCTTGTCTCTCTAATTGATTCCTTCACTCCACAATCATCATGACCCCATCCACTCCGCCCCTACCTTAGCCCCGAGCCAGATCATGTGTCTCTTGTGTGATATAATCAAGTGGGTAGTGTTTCACAAATGATGTGTAGCTGATTGGGCACAGAGATTAGGAATTAGAGCATACACCACATCAATCCTAAATTAATGTTGCCCTTTCATCCTTACATTCTTACATGCTGGGAAAATGCCATTTCAACTAGGCCTTGTAATTAACTCCGCAAGTCCCCAGGTAAGTTAAGGCAGTGGGCCTGCCTCTGGCCATCTTCTAACTCAGAAGGAAAAGTGAAGAACCGCCTGTCTCTTTCAATAGCCTGTGAAGTTCTTCGAGAAAGCTGAGAACATTTCTAATTCTTTTTTTTTTCTTCTGTCACCCTGGGACAGCAGTGGTGCTCACATGATGCTCGCATGATGTTCACATGATTTTCACATGATGTTTACATGATGGGTCCTCACCAAATGGTTCTTAAATAAATCAGAAAGAAAATTTTCAGTTGAAACAAATGCATACAAATTTATTATCTGGTCTCATGAGAAGAAATGTTTTTGATGAGGCTTTCCCACCTTTTCTTCTCCCTAGTGACCATCTCTAAAACTGAGAATGCCTCTTCATTCCTGACAGTTCACAGATCTGCAACAAAACACCACATCTGTGCCGACGGCTGGAAGGAGACTCTGAGTCAGCTGGCCTGCAGGCAGATGGGCTTAGGGTAAGGTCAGTGGTTTGTAGCGCTGATGAGTTTGTCAGAGGGTTGGTGAAATTTGACAGTGATATTTTCCTTATTAATGAAGCAAAGTGCACAAATCAGAGCCCTCCAAAGCCTGGGAAATGAATCAGGGTGTGAGGGACTCATTGAATTCCAGGCACCTGCTCGGAAGAGTGTGGGCTGCAAACCCATTTTGATGAAGCCTCTGAAAGTAAATGAAGTAATTGCACTTTAAGTACTTCTGAAATGAAATACTTTCCCTATTTATACAATCATTAAGATGGTTTCCTCTATAGAACCTCTATAGAACCTTATAATCTCCCCCTCAAGAGGTTATTGAAAATTTCTTTTTAAGCAGCATATTTTTTTTAGCAAGTTGAGAAATAGAAGTTTAAGTAGTTGGTATTTCTATTTGTCCTAAGCAATATAGGAAATGTAAATCCAGAAATAATTTACTAGTTCTGCTTCTTAGTGGAATGAAAGGACTCTAACCTTTATATAGACAAACTGGAATATATTGAAAACTAGAGACATGCTATTTTGTCGGTGTTTTTTTTTTTTTTTATATTCCATTGGGAATGGAAAGCAGTAATTTGCATCATCTCAGAATACAGACAGGATGGTCCACACATGCAGATCTTTTCTAATACTTATATTGCATATTAATATTTTTGCTAACGATATGTGCGAGATTTGAGTGTAAATATACAAATGAGAAAAATACAAAATAAGGGTGTTACACAATTTTAGATTAAAAATATAGTAAATGGCTTTTCCACTGGCTATTGAACAAACTTAAAAGTTTTAAATAAAGATGTTAAACTGAGCAACTAGCTGCACATTTCTGCTATCCCTGTTTGAAGAATTATATCACTCCTAGAATCCTGAGTCCTTTTCCTCCCATGTAAAGACCCACGTCTTTGGAAATTTGAGTAACTGATGTTAATCTATAGTAAAAGAGTTTTAATCTTTTCCAGCATAGGAAAATTATATCTGTCACTATCCATTAACTTATTGTCCATTTTCACAATTTCTTTATTGTGTCTACGTGAAATGTAATATGATTTGATTAGATAAATGAAAAACTTTTTGAAAGTGCTTATTTGGGGTCACTCACCAAGACCTAAGGGGCTTTCTTAATATGGAAATTCAATTACATAATGAGACAAAGCTCTATTGAGAATTCTGAGGGAAATTCAGTACTGAAATGATTTACAACCAGAAAAAAATAGTTTTGACAAGCCACTTTAAATATAATAATTGAATTGCAAATAGAAGGGATCTTGTTTCTAGTGCTTGAGTTTATATGTTTTCTTTTCTTTTTTTTTGGTCTTTTTGAGACAGGGTCTCCCTTTAGTCCCAGCTGGCCTGGAACTCACTCTGTAGACCAGGCTGGCCTTGAACTCACAGAGATCTGCCTGCCTCTGCCTCCCAAGTGCTGGAATTAAAGGCATGTGCCACCACTCCTGGCTCTATGTCTTTTCTTTTAAAAATTATTTATTTTTATTTTATGTGTATGAGTGCTTTGCATGCATGTATGTAATTGAACCTGCAATGCCCAGAGATGCCAGGAGAGGGTGTTCAATCCCCTGAAACTGAAGTTACACATGATTGTTAGCCATGATTTGTTTGCTATGAATGAAACCTGGGTTTTCTAGAAAAGCAGCCAGTGTTCTTAACCACTGACTTATCTCTCCAGCTCCAACTTTATGCTTTTTCTTATTTCATGCATATAAGATTCTTATTGTGGTAAAATACATATGATGGATTTGTCTATGCTAAATGTCAGTGGCATTTAGCATGATCAGTGTTATGCCAACTGTCACCACAGTCTAGATCTAGAGTATTTTTATCACCTCAAAAGGAAACTATGTGCCCATTATCCAGTCACTCTCAATATAATCATTCTCCAGACCCAGGAATCCATTACCTCTCTCCCTTTATATATTTGCCTACTATTCTGGATATTTTAACACAGCAAGCATATAATATGCAAATATTTTTGGTTTGGGTAATATTTTCAAGTATCTGTGATGTGATGTGGTATTAGCAAACATTTTATTATTGTTTATAACTAATATTTCCTTGACTGGATCTAACATTTTATTAATTCTGATTTGGGGGTTATTTCCACTTATAGTTAATATATATATATATATATATATATATATATAAGATTTTTAAAATTCTCTTTAGCCAGATGTGGTGATGAATACCTGAAATCCCAGAACTCAGGGCCAGGAAGCTTCTCTCAAGTTTGAAGTCATCCTGGTTGGTCTACATAGTGAGTTCTAGATCAGTGAAGAAAATGAAAAAAAAAAAAAGTCTTTACTCCGTTTCCCCCATTTTATTGACATAAAAGTGAAATGTTAATATTTAAAATCCAAATAGACATACTGATGTTTTTATTTTTTGATGAACTTATTTCATTGAGGGACAAGGAAAATCTGAGTTAGAAATGTAGTTGGAAAGCTATAATTATTATCTGACTGAGTTAATGAATAAATGGCTATGTAGCATCAGGTCTTCTTAAGACTGGCTTCAAGGGTCCTTGTCTTATTTGAGGAGCTCATACATGGACAGAAATATAAAAAGGCTGAATGGTGCATGAATAATGATAACGGGGGTGTGGAGAGATGGCTCAGTGGGTAAGAGCACTGACTGCTCTTGCAGAGGGCCCAGGTTCAATTCTCAGCACCCACATAGTGGGTAACAACTGTCCATAACTCCATTTTCAAGGGGCTCTGGCACCTGTTTTGGACCTCTGTGGGCATTACATGACATTGATGCACTTACATATATGCAGGCAGTATACTCATACACATAAAATAATAATAAAAAGAATAACAATAATGGGTTAGATCTGGCCACATTTCTGGTGTGGAAAGGGGCCTCTTGGGAGGCTACTGTGTTCTTGTGTCTCCAGAGGCCAGCTGTGTTCTGTAGAGTCCAGCTACTGAACCTGAAGTAACCCTGAAGTAACCCTTCACCTTTGAACCATTGACCTTGACAGGCAGATCCTTGTCCGTGGTGGCCAACACTAGTACTGGGAGGAGAAAGGGAATGGTTTTAGGACTGGAGTCTCCCCTGCCTGAATTTATGTGTCCAAACACATTTTGCATAAAAAACTTGAACTTAAGCAACCCTCAGTTCTGCTCATTGTCTGTCTTCCTCTGTTGTTGTTGTTGTTGTTTTTAATTTACTTTTGAGGCTTGATGTAGACTAGGGTACAAAAGGGAGTCAGTGTGATGTTACATGGGGAAGACATTTGGGAAAATAAGGACATAAAGGTAGATTTATTTTTGTCATTTGATAACAATAAGACTTAAAACAGAGCTCATGACAGTTCTACTAAAATTGTACATGAGAAAACATTTAGCCTCTTGATAAATTCATTCTGTGAGCATAGTGGAAAATAGCACTGTAATGTGGTATCTGTAACCAACATACTCTACTTCCAAGATGTTTTTCATTGATTTGAATGGTACGTTTTAGAACTACTTCATTAAAAAAATTCAGCTCTGCGCCAAATTCCCTGCTTTTCAGGGATTCTACAGCCAGGTTTCTGTGTAGAGGCAGTTGATTAAACAGATGTACGTGGTATTTTCTTCAGACTCAAATTACGCTTTCCATGTCTTATGTCAAAGGTGACAGGCCCTCAATTTATCTAAGTGAGAAGATTTTGTTCTTTGTTGAACCTCAAGATGTACTTTCATCTGAAGCTTCTTTCAGAGTTCACCCTAGGCCAGAAGAATGATCACTAGCCTGTTAGGCAAATGTGTAAATCAAGACCCTGAGTTCTTTTGACAACATTTTGACTTTGCTACTTATGTGTCCAGTGTCAAAAACATATGGACGTGTATTTAATGAACAATACAAATCAGAACTTACTCTGCCCTCTAATCCTTCCTGAATGCAGGGTTGAGACATCTGGCATTTGAGGAAGTAGGGTTTGGGGGAATGTAACCTTCCATGTCTCTTGGTTCTTAATGTTCATCTCTTTAGGGAATAAGATCATCTGGAAAACTGAGACTAGGATTATTCAACTGGCAAAATTTCCTTTATGGAGTTAGCTACAATTTGATTTTTTTTTTTTTTTGCCCTTAATCTTTTAAAGTTAGTCAATAGAAGAAACGTTCTTTTGAACAAAGTTTCTATGTCTTGGGCAAAACCACAAATACATCATTTATTATATTACCTAATACTCTCTAATATCCCCTAGTAGAAGGATTTACATTGCCATTTCCTCATAAGGTTTAGTCCCTGGTAAGTTTTTAATTTCATGTTTCTTTTTTCATGTAAGAACTATTTATTCCAGGATGCTTTTTTTTTACTGGCTGACCTGAAGGCTATTACTCCTTTGTAGTTGCAAGTTCAGCCCAGGCTGCTGGCCCTGTTCATGAAAACCATGGAAAAGCAGCTCATCATAGTCAGGGGCGTTTAAAAATTTGGATATAGTTACTTTATCATAAAATTAACCTTTTAGATGTGTAATATTCCATTGTTTTTTTTAATATGTTCACAAAGTTCTGCAATCAGGGCTGGGGAAATGGCTCAGGGTTTAAGAGCACTGATTACTCTTGCAGAGGACCTGGGTTTGAGTCCCAGCATCCACATGGTGGCTAAGAACCATGCTTAACTCCAGTTCCAGGGAATCCGACACCCTCTTCTGACCTCCTGGGCATTGCACAACTGTGGTGCACCTACCTCAATGCAAGCAATACACTCATACACATAAAATAATAAATTGCTTTTTTTAAAAAAATTCAAAAAATTTCCAGGTGTGGTAGCACACGCCTTTAATCCTAGCACTTGTGAGGCAGAGGCAGGTGGATCTTTGTGAGTTCAAGGCCAGCCTGGTCTACAGAGTGAGTTCCAGGCCAGCTGGAGCTACAGGGAGACCTTGTCTCAAAAAGACCAAAAAAAAAAGTTATACAATCAATACCATCTGATTCCATAATATTTTTATTAATCCAAAAACCAATTTCATGAGTATTTATGGCCAATGCTTATTTCTTCTTTTCTAGCCCCTGATGACTATGCATCTATCTTCTGCCTCTGTGGATTGTCCTGTAGTGCACATTTCACATAAACAGAATCATGTAATACAGGCCTTTTGTGTCTGACATTCTTCATTTAGCATAATGTTTTCAAGGGCCATCCATGTCACTGAATGTTCCAGTACTTCATTCACAACCATGGGAAAATATTCCATATTCTGGATATGGCCATATTTTGATGACCTGTTCATGAATTTTTGGATATTTGAGTTGTTTCTACTTCAAGCTATTATATCTAATGCCACAATAAATATTCATCTACAAGTTTTTGTATGAGCGTACATTTTCAATTTTCTTGGATAGTATATGTCCAGAACTAGAATCACTAGAGCAAATAATAGCTTATGTTTAATTTTTGTTAGTTGTTTGTTTTTATTTTTGTTTTGAGACTAAGTCTCTTTATAACTACAGCTAACCACAAACCCATTATTTAGACCAGGCTGGCCTCAATCTCACAGAGAGCTTTCTGCCTCTGCCTCTCAAGTGCTGGGATTAAAGGCATTCACTGCCATGACCACTGCTTTAACACCTATAAAAATTTTTAGTTTTTTATTTCTGCGTTATATTCCCAGAAGAGAAAGAACTCTTTTTATTAATTAATTTTCAGATACCTTTAGCCTTCTTGTCTTGATTCCAGTGATAACAAGGGTGATTTCTGTCATAAGATTCAGGAGCAGAAGTGACTAAACTCCACAGATTCCCAGGCCATCCCAGTTCATAGAACACTGAGTTGAAGATGAGCATGAATGAGACCTGAGATAGCAAGAAAGTAGCACAACTTGAGTGACCTTCAGAAATCGGCCTGAAGGGACGTAAGCTATTCCTGTTGGGAGTCGTCACCTGGCACATCCTTTTTTAAATTTTTGTATGTGTATGAATGCACTGTCTGCGTGTAGGTCTGTGCACCTGTGTCGTGCAATGCTGCAGAGGTCAGAAGAGGGTGTCCGATTCCCCTGGACCTGGAGTTCTCCTGGAATTGGAGTTATAGATGGTTCTTAGCTGCCATGTGGGTGCTGGGGATCGAACCCAGGTCCTCTGCAAGAGCAGTGGGTGCTCTTAACCTCTAGGCCATCTCTCCAGCCTCGGCATATCCTTTTGAAACACCAGGAGACTTCTAATCACAGCTCCATTTCCGATCTTGTATCTTCTTCATGTTGTCTTTGAAATTTACCTCCAAGCCAAGACTGAGAGTCAGGAATGATACTTCATGTCAAAACCATTGGGCTTTACTTGTTATTTTACAGTCTGTGTGAAAAATTCATTACTCTAATCTGGTCTTTTATAAAATGCAATCCCTGTCACTCTGCCCCAGCTTCTAGCATTCTCTGCCTGTTTACTAACCGTTAGACACATTAACCTGATTACTGATGCTCCAGCGCTAAAATTCCTTCCATGTAGGTCATCTTTCCCTTCCTGTTCTTTTCATTGGAAACCTGGTCTCTAGGCCTTCACCTGACATCCCTTCCCCATCTTCATCCATGTCTTGGTCCTGCCTGGATGGCTCAGAGGGGCCGCCAGCTGAAGCAGCCCCCCTCCCAAGTCACTGTAGCTCATATCTTTGTTTCGTCTTCTTTGAAGCACCTGAAATAACTTCTTTTAAACAAGGTTCCCCCCTTCATTCCTCTTTTGTTCTTCTCACTGAAATAATAGCCACCAGTTTCTTGTCTTCATTTCCATTCACCTTACTAATTCATAGTAATCAGTCTTTTTCATTAAAAAAAAAAAAACTTTTTATGTGTGTGAATGCATTGCCTGCAAGCCTACCCAAGTTGTGTGATGCCCACAGAGGTCAGAAAAGAGCATTGGAGTTACTAACAGTTGTTAGTTGTCATGTGGGTGCTGGGAAATGAACCCAGGTCTTCTGCAAAAGCCAGTGCTCTTAACCATTGAGCCATCTCTCCAGCCCCAGTAGTCATCAGTCTTAATGTCCATTTGGCTACATCACTTATTTAAACTGTCTCAAGGCAATAACATTTGTTTATGAGATCCAAACTCTTTTATAGCATCACCATCTTGAACACTATCAATTAATCTGTTTAATAAACCTAGCTCAAGTTTAATTTTAACATTCTTTTTTTACCCTTTTTTAATTTTATTTATTTATTTATTTATTTATTTATTTATTTATTTATTTATTTTTGAGGCAGGGACTCCTGTAGCTCCAGCCATCCTGGAACTCACTATGTAGACCAGGCTGGCCTTGAACTCACAGAGATCTGCCTGCTTCTGCCTCCTGAGTGCTGGGATAAAGGTGTGTGCCACCACACCCAGCTTTTAACCTTTTTACATCATTCAAAAACTAACAAACAAAAGATTTTGTAGAATCCTGCTTTTGAGGCACACTAACATTTTGAGCTAAAATATTCCTGTTAAAACCCCTGTAGCAAGCAAAACCATTATTACCTATCTGTAACCCCTCGTCCTTTGGAACCTACATCCTTTGCTTTTAGTGTACATATTTTACATCTCAGTCCAAATGGGTGCTACCATCTTTGTATACTATATTCTCACCTTGGTCTCCTGCTGGTTGAGGTATATGTACATCACTGAAGCTGTAACAAAGTCCCTCACTCCCAGACTCCCATAATTGGCTTGGATATATTTAAGTTCTTCAAAAAATCTGTTTCAACTGAACCTAGAAGAAACTTCTTTTCTTTTTCATCACAATGATGAATGAATATTGCTTTATGTCTATAGGTAACAAGTCCCCTGACTTGTAGAAAAGTTACTTGGAGAGATAGTAAAACCATCACCTCATCTCCTTACAACCCTTGCCTTAGGAAGTGATGGAGATGAAAGATTTAGAATTCTGAGGATACTTAGCTTCCTAGCACCAGCTATTTCAAAAGACAAGTACATCTGCTTAGTGATGATTTCATGTCTACTTTTTGGGTACTTGGCTATCGCGCAGTGCTATTATTGGTACTAAAATGTTAACTTTTTGTTGCTATGGTACTATGAAGCCACAGTTTAAAAATCCTAAAGTTTGAATTCTTTGTCTTGTAATTGAGCCAGAGAATCTAATGTTACCTTAAATTTCTGAATTTAACAAAGTTGTTTATGTTTTAAAAACATTTTCTATGCTTCTAGAAGCCCCAAGAAAAGACCTGGGCAACTGACAATGCGCTGCTGTTAGAAAAATAAATTTTATACTTGTTTCCAGTTTCTTGAATTTAAAAATTGTATATTTAAAACAAAACTGGTAATTTCTAGCTTACATAGTGATCCAAAATAAGGCAGATAGATAAGAAGCATTTTCTTTGAAGTCAAATTCAAAGTGATGTCAATAAAATGTTAAGTCTATCTCTTAAAGATTAAAAACAATGTTCTAAAAGGTTTTCTCAAGTTATCTAAAAAGCAATTCAATAAAATAGCCAGAAGGACAGAAAATATATTTGCTCAAAAATATACTTATTACTTGATACCATTTACTGAATTTTGTAGGATTGAATTTTATAAAAAGTGATATTTTAACTTAAAATGTTTATGATTGATTAACATTTTATACCTCAAACTAAATGCTTTTAAAATAACATTTTATTAATTTTCTAATTAAGAATAGAATAATAGGGCTGGAGAGATGGCCTAGCGGTTAAGAGTGCCGACCGCTCTTACAGAGGACCCGGGTTCGATCCCCAGCACCCACATGGCGGCCGAGAACCGTCTGAAACTCCAATTCCAGGAGAACTCCAGTTCCAGGGGAATCCGAGACCCTCTTCTGACCTCCGCAGCATTGCACGACACGGGTGCACAAACCTGCATGCAGACAGTACATTCATACACATACAGAAATAAATAAAATTAAAAAAAAAGAATAGAATAATATTCATTTTATCATTGTGATGTATATATTTTACTTTAGTTACAATTTTGTGAAGTTTTTATACTGAAATGGGTTAAATATTTATTTTCATTGTCTTTGCTTCAAGAGAGCTTTTATCATTTATACATATACAGTTTTGCCTAATATATTGATTATATTTTGCCTCAGCTGACAAATTTTAAGAGAAAAAAGTTGGATGTCTTCCAATTGGAATTTCAATAAAAATACAGCTTTAAAATATTTGAAGTCACTAGGAAAATAGATTTGGATTTTATACCCTGCTTCAAACATTTTTTGTTGAAGAAAATTGTGCTGGAAAAATCACAAGCTGAGCTGTCTAATCAGACAAATGATTCAACCGTAGTGTTCAATCATGTTTGTCTGAAACCCATTAACATCTTTCTGTCAAATTTTCTAGTTCATCTTTCTGCTTGATAAGTCACTCAGTCAGCCTTCAATTATTCATCTTGTAATAGGCCCAGATAGTCACAATCGACTTTAAAATTTATCTACAATCCTGGGCCCAAATAAGGGTAATAATAGGACAGGATACAAGAACTTTTGCCAAATTCTAAACTTGTTCCCCTGAAAATGTTTCAAGTCTTGAACAGCATATTTAGAGTTGCAAAAATGTATCTTGTCTCCTACACAAGGCATTTGTGTTTAAATACCAACTGCCAAGAACTGAGAATAAATACTGAGGTTATTCTTCCTCAGCAACAGAGTAAAAAGAACCATGGATATGGGTAATATTACAATGGTGCTTTTTCGAGGGCAAAGATACAGAGACCTTGACTTTTGGAGATTTGTCCTGAGGTTCCTGTTATTCTGCACCAAGTTTCCTGGTAGAAATGGATCCAGAATATGCTAAATTGTCTAGTGATGTGATGGTAGTTCCTTTCAGGGTATCAGGATTGGACAGTGCGTGTAGCTCAGTAGTTAAATCTTCACCTAGAGTGCACGAGGCCCTGAGTTTGATCCCTACACTGAGAACTAAACGAAGCATCACACTATTGGGGTATTTCAGAACTCTGAATATGTCTTATCAGCAAGGGGAAAATTATACATTTGTATATGTGTTTTGCAATCACACAAATCCCAAGATGAACACAACCTAGGAATAGCCTTCTGTGTATTTAAATCATCTATCGATTACTTATAATACTTTATTTCTGGTGTAAATGCTATGCAAATATTTGTTATTCCATATTGTTAAAGGAACCATGAAAAGGCCTGTATATGTCCAATCAGACACAACTTTCACTTCCTGAATGTTTTCAATCTTCCATTGGTTTCATCTGCAGAGGTGGAATCCTCAGACGCGGAGGGCCAATTCTTCTCTTTAGGCTCAGAGCAGAGGCCTTGCTGTCTCTTCAGTGTAAATCTCTTTCCTCTTTTCAGGTATTTTGGTTTGGTTTTGTGACCTTCTTGAGTTCTACCAGCTCCACCTGTGTTTTCATGGAGCCATTGGAGCCTGGTGGGCTCATCCTTGGGTCCACAACTGCAGACAATGTCTGCCCCTTCCCCAGAATCCCACAACAGATCATGATTGCGACGGCTATGTCATATCCAGAAGAAAACATTTTCCATTTCTTCTTATGCATTGGCTCTTACAATCTTTTCGTCTCCCCTTCTTTGATGTTCCCTGAGCCTTATGTGGTGATACAAATGTCCTGCTTAAGGCAGAGCACTCAGCCATCACTTAGTCTCATTATTATTATTCACTGCTGTTCTTTGAAGAGAGGTTTGTCTGATTGAAATTGAGAGTAGCACTTTAGACATACATGTTCTTGAAACGTATACATATATTGGCATAGCTGTTTGCAGAGGAAATTCATGATATTAATCACACGTTTAAAATTTGTTCATTTATACTATTTTGAAGAACTTATTCCTTGTTCCTGGGGGCAAAGGTGAAATGTTCAGAATGGCAAGTGCTGCTATTTTGCTATAGTCAAAAGTTGGGATCAACATAGATATACATAAATAGTATTTTGATTAAGTAAATACATGAACAGTTTCAAACGAATGTGGTGTGTCCTGTTAAAGGGGAGGACTATGTGATGGTCACAGTGTAGGAAGTGGTGCTCTGACTTCAACCATAGGTATAACTACAAGCTTTGCCCTTTGTTCAATGGTGACATTGAACCAGTTACTTGTTTTTTTTGTTTATTTGTTTTATTGTTTTCATCCCCCAAATTAAAACCCAGCATAGAACTGGGAAAATGTGCAGCGGGCTCCAACCTTAGCTGAAGAACTATTGGCTGCTGATTACTGCTGGGTGAGCGAGAGTTGATCTTTAAGGGAGAGACTCTAGATAGGCTGACTAGACTCCTTGCACTGAGGGATATCTGGGTACACAAACTTGACTCTAGGTCTTAACACAAATAACAGAATTCATGAAATTCAGTGGGGGGAATATGGAGGGGTGCAGATAGGGTTGGGTATAAAGATAAGTAAAATGTTTTATAGGAAATGCACAAAAAGTCAATAAAATATAAAAAATATGTATTACTAATAAAGCTGCTGAGTTCTTGAGAGGATTAAATAAAACAAGTAACTATTTTAGTATCTATCCTTTGTAACATAGTTAACACATGTTAACAAAACAACACACCAAAACTGTGTATAAATTCAAAGGAGGAAGTGGTTATATATATATATATATATATATATATATATATATATATATATGCCTGAATTACAGAAACATCTTGACATAGAGAGTCAAAGACCATTTACAATGGCTGTGACTCCATATCTGAAATGGGAGGAAAGGAAATTTTCATTTCCTATTTTGCGCTATTTTTCCATATGCACTCACGTATTACTTTTAGTGGCTTATGCCTGTCAGTCCAGCACTTGAGAGGCTGATATAGGACTGTCATCATGAGTTCAAGGCCAGGTGGGCCTTCCTTATGAGTTCTAGGTCAACCTGGACTACAGAGTAAAACCATGTCAGTCTCATACGATGTATGATCATATATATGTGTCATTCATATGCATGTGATTCATACACACATGTGTGATAATATATGTGTGTTTGATTCAAATATATGTGTGTGTGTGTGATTCAAACACACACACATACCCACACACATACAACTATGGGAAGAACCTCATGTACCTCATCCAAAATTCATAAAGATGATAACCAAGTCAATTATTAAAAAAAAATCATTTGCTAAGATTGCTCATTTTGTGTTCATTCTCACCACAAAAGGTGTATGAAGCATTTTGTGATGTAGACATATATAAATGCATACAAATATGATGACATTGCATACCTTAACTATAAATTTTATTAAGACTCCCTCAATAAATCTGGAAAAAAAGAAAAAAAAACTGAGAGAAATATGCAGGACAGTTATGGCAGAATGCATGATCTTGGTTGGGGTGGGGGCGGGGGGGAAGGGAAAGGGAAATATGCCTGAACTGAATTGGAAAATGATGTATGAAATGCACAAAGCATCAATAAAAAAATGTTAAAAAAAATCTGGAAAAAAAGAGTCAGAGAACAGTTGAAATCAAACAGATGCCCGAATTCTGTCAGAACTAATACTGTGTGGATTTACTTATTATGTTTATTAATGAGCCATAAGATGACATTGCCAGTGTTGAAAGATTTAGTTCTGTGCATGAGAAGCATGTCATTGTTTCAAACTTCATGGAAAACTAATTTTTACATAACACTCTCTTTTCCCTAATGATGAGTTCATTAGACTTTCCATTTGGTGGAACTGAGATGCAAGCTATCTTGCTTTTCTTGTTGGAAGCTTATGATGCCAAAACATCCCATGTCTAATGTTTTATGGAAACTCTTCCTCCAGGCCACTTAAGGGACCTGGTTTTCTTTAGAACTAGATACCCTAAGGGAAGAACCAATTACATAATAAACAATGTAATATTTTCTATAAAAACTTAGTATTCTGGTATCTATTAATTTAATTCCTGTATAAAGTATAACCATCTTTATTCGTGTGACTGAGAACGACAGCCACAGGAAAGTATCAGCAAAGGTTGAGTGCAAACATAAAGAGCACAATGAAGTTATAGTAATGAATTTCCAGAGTGCTTCATAATTTTCAGTGCATGAAGAGTTTGCAGGATGTCTGAATATTTCACTAACAATTTTATCCTATCTGAATAGACACTCACCGGTTTTTGATTCTCTGCATTTTTTTAAATTTTAAGCTATGTTTCAGACTATGATAAGGAGGAAAGAAGAGACCAAAAAAGCCAGATAAACTTTATTTTACTCTTTTTTTGAAAATTTGTGAATTTCATACAATATATTTTGATTGAATTCTATCCTTTCTCCTATCTGCAACCTTCTATTACCATCTGCCCAATTTCATGTACTCTGTTTTACCACACACACACACACACACACACACACACACACATATATAGTATATTATATCGAGAATATGATAATATAATTAAAGGCCTATGGATAATTACACACACATATAATGTATATATATATGCCTATAGAGTCAAACTTATGTCAAACTTAGTTTCATCAACTGAAACCTGGTCAACCTACCAAGAGTTTCACCCTTAAATGGGACTGACTCTCCCTCTCCCAGCAGCCATCAGTTCCAAATAGTTCCTAAGGTAGGGTTGAGGCTTCATACCCCTCCCCACATCCATGTGGTGTTTTGTCTGGCTTGAGCTTAGGCAGGACTTGTGCTGCTGTCACCACTGCTGTGCGTTCATATGATGACTAACTGCCCATAAGGCTCAGGGATCATTTCGAAAGAAGGGCTTAAAATTTCTCTTATTAGAGTTTTGAAACCTTTTCATTTTATATATTAGAATTCTAATACCTCATGATATTAAAATACATGTCAGCAGAGAGAATGACTCAAACCACTGTAGTAATTTGGTTTCTTTTTTTCTTTTTCTTTTTTTTTTTTTTTTTTTTTTTTTTTTTTTTTTTTGTCTTGTTGTTTTTTCAGATAGGGTCTCCCTGTAGCCCCAGCTATCCTGGAACTCGCTCTGTAGACCAGGCTGGCCTTGAACTCACAAAGATCTGCCTGCCTCTGCTTCCCAAGTGCTGGGATTAAAGGTGTGTGCCACCATGCACAGCTTGTGAATATTTTTTAACTTCCCTTCTTGCTAACCATGTCCAATGCCAAACTCCCCTAATCAAATTCTTCTCTTGAAATATTTATTTACAATGGAATGTTTCTTTTTTAAAAGCAACTGAATATTTAATAATAATATTATCAGTTCAGATAACTTTGTACTGTATAAATATTTACCCAGCATTTGCCTTATATCAGAGAACCATCTGTGGCTGAATTTATACAAGAAGAGGAAGGCCAGCTCTGGTTGAGGTTACACTCCAGCTGGGAGACTCTCAATGGGACCACCTTGCAAGAGCTGCTGGAGCACGGGTAAGAACTCCTCAACAGCTGTGTGTGGGCCCATTATGGAGCAAGAGTTGGCTATGGATTTCCTCTGTTTAACAGAAAAATATCCAAATTTGCCATATTAGTAACTGCTTCAGAGAGCAGCTATTGATCTTTGCACATCAATATTTCTTTCATTCTTTTTTTAGTCTTTTTGAGGCAAGGTTTCCTTATAGCCCCAGCTGTCCTGGAACTCACTATGTAGACCAGGCTGGCCTTGAACTCATAGAGATCCACCTGCCTCTGCCTCCTAAGTGCTGGGTTTTTAAAGGCATTTGCCACCAGGTACAGCTTCATTTCTCTTCTCTAGCTATGATTTTTTTTAATTTGGAAAATTACATTTGTCTTTAATCAGAATTATAAGAACTATTATGGTGTTGGGGGAAAGGACTCTGGTTCTAATCTTGGGTTTTGAAATGTCTTAGTTTGAAATAAACTCTCATATTTGCGATCTCTGCAGAAACTATGTAGGACTAGTTACCAGAAGAAATAGAAAAAATCAGAATGAAATGTTGAGTCTAAGAAAATAATAAAAACAAAAGTGAAATTAAAGTCATGTAACCTGAACAGTCTCCCCATCCTAAATGAGGACACATTAAACGAGTTTGTCTCCATTGCTTGTTGGGTGGGTTGTCCGAGGGAGGACTTCTTTGAGATTTATTGTTTTTGTTTATGTGCATGTATGTATGCCTGTGTGGGTTGAGTACAGGCCAAAGGAGTCAGGCCAAAGGAGTCAGATCCCTGGAAGCTAGAGTTACAGTTGGCTCTGAACCACCTGACAGAGTACTGATCACTCAACTAGGATCCTCCACAAGAGCAGTGCTTGCTTTTAACTGTGGAGGGATCTCAGCCGCCCCCTGAGCATTTTTTTTTTTTTTTTTTGTGGTGCAGAGGCTCCAATTAAGGGGTTTTCTGCATGCTGAGCAAGCACTGTACCACTGAGCTACATCCCCAGCCTAAGCAATGAACTCTTAGTAAGCACTTAGTTATATTCCAGGTACTGGTCAGGTAGTCTTAAATAGATTGATTCATTAAATCTTCACAATAAACTAAAGATCATAATTATCCTATTTTCACTATTGGGGGGATTAAGGTTTGGATTTAGGACCAGCCCGTAGTTGGTAAGTGATAGTTTTTGAGCTCATGCTAAATTTATCTGACTCCAAAACTTGTAACTGCTAGGGAAATTTCTTAAGAATCTCAAAGAAGATAATTAAAAGTGGCTCATGACCCCTTAGAAAACATTCACTTTTCCTCATTGACCAAAATCAGCCCTCAAATTTCTGAATATTCTGTCAAGTTAAGTGCTTTCTCTATACCAGTGATCTGAATCTTTCAACATAAGTGATGTTCCTCTAAGCTGGGGTGCCACAAATGCCCCTTTAGGTCAGATAAATGAATGATCAATGTACCCGAGATTGGTAATTTATAGACCTGGTCTATCTACTGAGTGTGAGATCTTATTAACCAGTTTTTCTTAAAAAGTGGGTTAGAGCTGGGGGAATGGCTTATTTGATAAAGTGCTTACATCCTTGAGGATCTGAGTTTGGGTTCATGTAAAAAGATCTGGGAGCAACCATAATCCCAAAACTGGGGAGATGAAGAGAGGAAGATTGTGGGGCTCACTCGCCAACCAGTGTAGCCAAAGCCGTGAGCTACAAATTCTGTGAGAGAACTTGGGGGGGGGGGTCTAAAAATGATTATGATGTTTTGTATGAAATGCACAAAAATATACATAAAAATAAGGTAGAGGGTAAGGAAGACACTCAACACTGACCTCTAGCCTCCACACATACCAGCATGTACACATGTGTGCAAACACACACACACACATGCACATACATACACACATCAGTAAAGAAGTTGATAAGGAGAAAGATGATTTTAGATTCTGGAAAGAAAATGACCCTTTTATGTATAATTTATTTCATGCCAGTATTTATCACCACCTAAGCAAATTTAGCAAAAAAGGTGAAACTGTTGTAACTCTTCAAAAATATTGTGTTCTAATTTGAGAGATCTAGGAGCCATGTTATTTTTACAAGTCCCGGAATACTTTGTGTCTTTTTTGTTTACACTGTGGGTGAATGTTTGAAGGTTGGGAGAACATTTATTGATTAAATTTAACATAACTTGCATTCTCTTGTTCAACTACACTAGGGGTAGGGTGAGGAGAAGAACGCAGAGATCCTTAAACACAGCTTACGTACTTGTCCTCATAAGCAGACATCTTTAGAAAGTCCCTGCTTTCCTGAACTCACACGTCCAATAAGTTCTACCTACCAGTTCTGGCTGGGGCAATGTGGAAACATAAAGACAAGTTTAAGCTACTTTTTCCTGTCATGTCTTCATTGATCCCCAATTTAACCTTGACAGTCAATAAGGTTCTTTTCTAGTCAAAATGTTTTATTCCTTTAGCTTTTTGAAAAAAATGTTTGAAGTAATATTTTATTATTCTCAGACTAGTTCTTAACTTTTGGGGGAGCATACCCTCTCCATCAAAATTTGGCATGTTCCTCTGTATCATAGATTCTGTTTTCCCCAACCCTTCCTTTCCTTGGGAATTATGGTTTGAATCAATCTTATGGGTGGACCATCAGCTGGGACTTCAGTATAAGAATTTTTCAGCCAGGAATAGTGGCACACACCTTTAATCCCAGCACTTGGGAAGCAGAGGCAGGTGGATCTCTGAGAGTTCAAGGCCAACTTGATCTTCATAGTGAGTTCCAGTCCGGCTGGGCCTCCAGGAAGATTCTGTCTTAAAAAGACAAAAAAAAAAAAAAAAAGTGTTTCTCTTCCTGCAAATGTGAAGTCATATTAAGATGTTATTAAATAAACTAAGTAAGTCAAGTACAGGTTTTCCATATAGCCCCAATGTGTTCTCTGGCCACACTGAGAGTTCTTTCACTAAAGTAATTGCAGCTCAGAGAGTGTGACCTCCCCTGACCGGGAACATATCCTGTTGACCCTTGATAATGTGTTTTAAGTGAATGAGAAACTCCTAACTTAATGTACTGTCATTTTCTCTCTCCAAATCTAGGCAGCCTTGTCCAAGCAGAAGTAAGATTTCTCTTCTATGTACTAAGCAAGGTGAGACCAGTGCTGGAACCTGGAATCCGACATTAATTTAACTGGGTTGGCTCCTGGAAAACATGGTCACTAGTGCATGACGACGAAAGCTCAGTATCTTCCTGGGCTTGGCAATGAATCACAGCTCTGACTTTTGTTACTGTTAGATTGCGGTCGCCGCCCTGCTGCACGGATGAACAAGAGGATCCTTGGGGGTCGGACAAGCCGTCCCGGGAGGTGGCCGTGGCAGTGTTCTCTGCAGAGTGAACCCAGTGGACACATCTGTGGTTGTGTCCTCATTGCAAAGAAGTGGGTTCTGACAGTTGCCCACTGCTTCGAGGGGTAAGCTGCACCCTTTCATTTTGGTTTGCCATGGATCGGATTGTCACTTGGGAATTCTCAGTGGCATATGTAACCCCTTGAAGCCAATTCGGTGCAGGATCATAGCTGCTCTCCTTCCAGGCCATTAAATAGAAATGGCTTCTTTGAAAACTACCCGAGGTTCAGGTGAATCACCGGTAGATAGTTTGAGAAACAGAGTTAAAGATACAGTGTTTATGTTAGGGTTCTCCAAGAAACAGAACCACTCCATATCCCAGCAGTCTCTTCCTCACGAGCTTGGCGTGGGCATGAAGTGAGATGAGCTGTGGAAAGCTTTAAGAATCATGCGCAAAAATTGAATAAAAATATACACTGAGGAAAAAATAATATTTTTTTTTCAAAAAGAATCATGCTTGAGAGCATCCAGCAAAACCCTGATAAAGGTACATAGGTTTTTAAAAGCTGTTGCTACAAGCATGCATTCTGCATTCCCCCAGGCTTATGGTCTGTTTGTGCATTTTGTTAGCACTGTTTGGTGCCTTCATTTCCATTACTTCCTCATCAGCCTGAAGGTAATCCCTGATACAGCTCGATGAATGTTCCTCCATGGCTCTAAACATTCATGATTCACAGGGTGTCACTGTTGATTTTTATAATCTGAAATCACACTTTATACTTCTGTGGTTACCTTTCTCCTTTGGCAATATACCATGGTCATCCCTCTAGGTCAATTCACATAGCTCTAGCTCAGTCTTTTTGGATGATAAATATTATTCTGAAGTGCAGATTCATCATAAATGTTTTCTACTAGTATTCAGTTTGTGAACATTTGCATTAGTTTCAATTTGCTGTTATGGTATTGATGCTGAAAAAGCTGTTCACATGCAGTGCTGCACTCCTACTGGTGCTATTGCTTCTAGAGGAGATCGGAATGTATACTTAGCTCCATATGAAGATTACAGAGGTGGATACTTGCTTTGTTCCTTGAGGAGCTTGGTAGGCAGACACATTTAAATGCAAATACAGTGTGACAAGTGATGCTACAGTTTAAATGAGTGCATTAAATGATTTGATTGCTCTCTTGGGAAAATAATATATAAAAATCACTACTTGAGAACTTTCCATAAATGAGACCCAGAGTGATTGGAAGAGTCTATGGAGTATGTCAAGAAGTACACCATGAAGTTATTGCTCTGGAAGAAGCCAGATGTTTCCAGATGTCTTTTCCGGTTCTGATTTGCAACCCTCAATAAACAGAACATTATGGTAGCAAAAGCACATCCATCAAAAGGTGATAACCTAAATGAGTCCAACATTTTTTTTAAAGAGAGCAGCATTCCTAATGTCTTGATTAATCCAAGGTCATGGGCTGCTCTTATCCTTTGCATATGTGGTATCAAAGTTTTCTCATGCACGGAAAGTTCTGTACAGCCAAGAAGGAAATTGTCAATAAGAAGTCTGATTATAATTAATGAAATTATATGATATGATATAAAAGGTCTTGAACAAATTGAATGGAACCCAAAATTTACCAGGCATGTCAAGAGGATCCTGCTTATGCTTATGAGGCTAGAGACTCCCCAACTTCAAACAAGCCCTCACTTCACCGTGACTCATAAAACCTATTCTGTTTTCTGGTCTCTCCAGTGGCACTCCAGGCACTCCAGAAGTTTGGATTGTAAGGCATAATTCTCTGCTGAGGCCATCAATTCCTGCAATTATTGGGAGTTGCTTCATCCAGACCCCGCACATTGGCAAGGCCCAGCATGACCCATGTGTACTCCTTCTCAGCCTGTCTTTTAAATTATATTGGTTGGGAATAATGACAGTTTGCTTTGCTCTTCTTTAGAGAGGAATTTAGAAGTACAAATGAAAATTAAAAGCACGAGATACTAAGTTGACCAGACGGAGCTCGATAGGCCCCAATACCGATTCAACTTCAAGGGTTCCAAGAAAGAAAGACTTTGATGTTCAGTTGTAATTTAACAGGCAGTTTCCCTCCTTTCCTTCACCTCTGAAAGACTGAAGGTGAAACCTAGGCTGGCCCATAATGAGTAATGACCAAGCACACAATCCTTTCCAGGAAATCGACATGAGAAGCTGCCATCCTGTACGTGACCACAATCTTTAACCCTGTCGTGTTACTCATGCCCTGATTTCTCCCACACCAGCTCTTTAGTCCAGTAGGAGTTTTGGCTGTGTCTGCATTTCTGCCTTGATTATCTAACTTTCTTACTCCACTTAACATGATTCCTGGGTGCATCACATCTGCTTTGACAAGAGCTTCAACCCTTTCGTTTCTGGATCTTTCTGCCAGACACACGAGGCAGGCTTTCAATATGAATACCACATTCTGAAGTCTTTCATTCTCTGAGAACCATTACTGACAAAATGAAGATGGTGCCATGTCTGACCTTGAGCATCACTTGGGTCTTTAATGGTCCTTTGTGATCTTTTTCTGGAAAGCTCCTTCCCTTGGTTTCCACAGAACAAATCATGTTCTTCATTGCTCAGGTGCCCTGACCTGACAGCTTTAAAAAATTTACTCAGAAAAGCAGTTACTAAGGTCTGTGCTGTAGCCGTTGGATTACCTCTTCTGTAGTGCTTATTAATTAGGTCTGTCAATTGCAATTTGGTTTTCCATTCCATCTGCTTGGAGGAGTTGATCCACTCCCATCAGTTAAAATGTCTATGAGCAGGGCTGGAGAGATGGCTCAGTGGTTAAGAGCACCAGCTGCTCTTGCAGAGGACCCAGGTTCAATTCCCAACAAGCACATGGCTGCTAAGGATTGTCTTAGGCCAGGAGTGGTGGGCACACCTTTAATCCCAGCACTCGGGAGGCAGAGGCAGGCAGATATCTGTGAGTTCAAGGCCATCCTGATCTACATAGCAAGCTCCAGGCCAGCTGGGGCTAAAGGGAGACACTGTCTCAAAAACAAAAAATGTCCATGAGCACAGAGTTTCTTGGCTTTGGGTCCATGCCTCCCCTGGGTACCTTCAGCATTATTAGTCATTGTGATTTTAAGACTGATGTGGTGATTATGACCCGGCTCTAAACTCCCCCTGTGTTGCCCCCTATGAGACATTGTTATCTTCTACTCTTTAGCAAAAAATAAAAACATAATAGATCTCTAGTTAGTAGTTGGCCCAAACTTTAGGCCAAGCCCCATAGCTTCTGGGAGTTCTAGAAGCTAAGAAATCCCTATCTATTCTTAACTTTTGATTAAAAGAAAACTTTAAACAAATTAAATTTAGCAAAGTCCAATTGAGCAAAGCATGGCTGTGTGTTGCATGGTCCTAGAACCAGAAGAGCTTGCTTGAGACCTGTGGGTTCTAGTGTCCCCATTTATGCACATTGTTGCACCTGCAATTGAGCAGCTGATCATTGCTGGAGAATATCTGTGCACCCAGGAGCAAACTGAGCTCATGTCAAATGTAAGACCATGAACTTCACATAAACATTCAACACTATGGACAGTTCCATAGTAAAGTCAACCTCTTACCCCGAGAGACAGTTTTTTTGACAGGTTTCCCTCTCTCAAGCAGTCTCCCTCACCTTCTTCTGATCTACTCTTATGGCTAATATAGATGACATCATATCTTTCACCTTGCCTTACCTCCGGTTCTGAAAAGTTCTTGTATCTTTGGTTACATCCCTATTCTCTGAGTTAGATATGCCTCTTCTCCTATTTAAGAACAATTACATCCCTCTTACCTTTTCAGAGACTTTATTCCTGACAGCATCATGTCTGTTCTTCACCAGTTTCTCTGGAAGGTGGGTCTCCCCCTCATGCCTGTGCCTTGACGTGACTTGAACCCTCTTCTCTTCACTTTCCTTCTGTGCACAGCTATTGCTCTTTGGCTATTCCTTAGGGGGAACTCCTCAAGGGATTTGCCAGCATCGCTCTCTCCATGCTTTCGTTTCTCATTCTCTCCCTAGCCTGTGATCCAGACCAGCACAGACATGACTCTTAACCAGAATTTTGTGATGACATTCTTCTTGCCCATCCAGTGATGAATTCTCAGTATTTACCTCGCTAGAATCCTCCTTTATCTATCCATCTGGTCACTGCATCCTTCTTGGAGTAGCGTTCTTCACTTTCATTCTAAAATAACAGATTTTTTAGCTTTCATCTTATTTTGGTGACCTGCCATTTTCCTCTTATTATTTTTAGGTCACTGAATACACCAGGCCCCAATGCTTGACTTTTTTATCTGTCCTCAGTTATGGATCCTTATACATGGTTTAAAAATATTTGTCCACATTTGAGCAAATATGAGTGCTAAATATCACCACACTTAAATATCAATACTATTATAGATTTCAAATTTATATTTCCTCCCATCTTAGCTTCCTCCCAACCAACTAACATTACCATCTGCTTCACACACACTTATTTTACTCCTTAGATGAGATGTCCATTTATTATTATTATTTTTTTTTATTATTATTTCCGTATGTGTATCAATGTACTGTCTGCATGCAGGTCTGTGCACCCATGTCGTGCAATGCCGCGGAGGTCAGAAGAGGGTCTCGGATTCCCCTGGAGCTGGAGTTCTCCTGGAATTGGAGTTTCAGACGGCTCTCGGCCGCCATGTGGGTGCTGGGGATCGAACCCGGGTCCTCTGTAAGAGCAGTCGGCGCTCTTAACCGCTAGGCCATCTCTCCAGCCCCCGAGATGTCCATTTAAATGTATAATAAACACCCTACTTTACATGGCCAAATAAAATTATTGGCTCCTCCTCTTTCAGTGCCTGCATAATTATATACTTCACAAACTTCTTTACTCTAATAATAATTGCTAGCTCATAAGCTAGCCTCATCTTGGATTTTCTTAGTCATTATATCTTCAGTTTTTTAGCAGTTGGGGCTGTAGTGCTCTGAAACTTAAGAATGTTAACTTAGCTACAGAGGGTCAGTGATCTCTTAACTCTTCTCATGGTTTGAACCATATATCAGTTAAATATTTCAGTGTGTTAGGTACATGCAATTTTTACATATTTTGAAGAATTTCATGGATACCTGTAGATCATTCTCCCTGACCGGAGGAGGAGGAGGCAGGGGGAGTTGAAATAGTTCTGCTTGCCTTACCTGTCGACTGAGAATAAATTATCTGCAATAGAGTGTACTCTGCTTCTTGCATATCATTTCACTGAGGAGCCATTTTAATTTTCTACATTTTTCTTTTGAAACAAACTCCTGCTCATTTTATGGCTAGGGCTTCTTGATAATTGCCATAGCTTCATGCCACTCTGTGATAGACTTTCCAATTTTACGGTGCTGGGATCCATATGTAGTCACCTTAACTATTTAGGTGATTCTACGTTTTTAAATTTGCTTACTACTGTCACATGTATGCAAAATCGGCAGTGAATGCTATCATTTATACTAAGAAGTACTTCCTTTAGCAGGCTGTGGATATATTAGGTCTCTCTCTCTCCAACCCTATGAAGCCTGATTGTCAAAGATCTAGGATATGTACTTGATTAAGTCTTTCTGTGTGTTTTACTGGAGCCTGGCATCATAGAACTGTCCTCTTCCTGTAATTTTATCACTGATGGCTGATTCACCGTTGTACCCTGGAGATATGTTCAACAAAGCAGCGTGTCCTCCAGTCAGTTGCCATCATATTACTCACAAATGAGTCTCTACTCACCTGAACAACTTTCCTTCCTAAGACCAGCACCTAGTTCCTTGCTTGATAGCTATGGATGTTACTCATTACTTAAAGTTTAGTTGTAAGGTGTGGTCTAGGCATTTAAAGGACCAGCATTCTGACCTGTTAGTTACTGTCCCATACTATCACTGTGACATAAATCACTCATTCATCATTAATGATTCCTTTGTTTGTCTCACAGGGGGATTTCACTTGAAATGCTGTGTACAAACACTTGAAAAATAATAAGAATCATAAATAAATGGAGAATCTAGGCTGTTGATCTAGTTAGCTTTTAAAAACCTTATTTAAACTTTAAAACTGGGGATGTTTCTGCATTGTCTGCTCTTTGGTTTTCCTCGAGCAATTGGAAGGTAAGAGCACACTGAGTATTCCAGTAGGACAGCAGTTACTTGGTGCAGAGAGACTGATGACACTGGGCTAGAACTGACATCCTCTCTTGACTGACTTGCCCCTGGCCCCTTCATTCATTTATCTTCAACCTCCCTAGTCTAAAGCCTGTGCACTCTTTCTGCTGCAGATAGTTATTTTATAATATCAAAAGTAAAGGGTTCCTAAGATTTTTAAAATAGCAATGGCACCATATCGTGATGTTTCTTTACTGCAGTTCTTTATTTTAGTGCAGATCTGATAACCTTCAAAGTGTCTCCAGATCACCATTTAGCTGTGCTGGCCTTGGAGTAAGTCTCATCACATAGGATGAATTTATTATACATGTTAATTATAAGTATTAATTTTACTTTGTTTAAAGGTAAAGTATTTAGGGTAAAATAGTCAAAGAAAAACTAGAAATGGGTAGAGGAGAGAAAATGTTATGCTTCAAAGTAGATAAAGATGGGAAAAAGATCTCTGAATTCAACTAGATGGGACTAGAGATGTAGCTCGGTGATAGAGTGCTTGCCTAGCATGCATAAGGCCCTGGGTTCAATCCCCAGCACAATAAAGAATAGACATTTTACAGTAAAATTGATTAATAGAATTAAGGAAAAGTGACATATTTTCATAACTAAATCTCAGTCAAATGTGGCAAGTTGCAAAACAAAGTGACAGGTTATTCTATCCAGAAATAGATGCTTCAGTACATGTGAGATATGCAAGTCATGAGATTTACTTACAGAGTTCAGAGCTAAAGACTTAAGAGTTGGAATTAGAGCATCTCAATCTCATCTATAAAGTATAATCATGCAGGATTAATTTCTGTATGGTCATGCACCATCCGCCTGGCTCCCACAATCTTTCTGCCCCCTCCACTGCAATGTTCTGTGAGCCCTGGGAGGGTGAAGCCGAATATAGACACCTGTCCATGGAACCACATTGTAGACTCCTAATTCCCACAGTTTGGCTATTCAAGCCATTTTGAGTTCCCAGCCTCCTGTTGCATGGGGAAGTATTGGCAGATGGTTGTGGTTGGGTGAGGAAGCCCTGGAATTCTTTAGGAAGGGGACTCTGGATAGGCTGACTGGAGCTCAGGAGATGAGCTGGCACTGAGGAGTGGGTGGGGAGAGTAGTTTTGTGCAGTGGACCCTGACACAGATGACAAAATGTCTGAACTCCTGGGGTGGGTTTGTGCTGCAGGAGGGTGCCAGTGGAGAAGAGAGTGTGGGTGATTAAGATTGGTTGAAAAGTTATGTATGGAATGCATAAAAGAGTCAATAAAAATTATTAAATGAAGAAAAAAGTATATTCACATAAAATAATAGTATAAACATGAATAAAATTTGACCTTAAATATGAATTGTATGAAATGAAGTCTATCTGCAGCAAGGATGAAAGAAGAAGAATGCCGAACAGCTTTCTTATGTGTCTTCATTGTGGTTGTGCAGCTGTGACTTAGCTGTGCGTGACCATACATGACCATCCTTGCTCACTGTCTGAAATTGAGCATTTGTGTCTATGTGTGCCCATGTATGTATGTATATGTGTGTAGTTGTGTGTGCACATGTGTGTGCACATGTGTGTGCATGTGCGTGGAGGCCAGAGGTCAACCACTGGTATTATTCCTCAGGTGCCATTCTTTTTCCTTTTTTGAAACAGGGTCTCTGACAGACCTGGAACTTGCCTCGTACTCTGTAGGCTGGCTCGCCAGCAAGCCCTAGGTATCTGTCTCTGCCTCCCAAGGAGATGGGGATTATAAGTGTGTGTCATCACATTTAGCTATTTGTGTTTATTTTTAAATTTAGGTTCTGGGAATGAAGTCCAAGTCCTTGTGCAAGGCAGATACTTTCCCATCTGAACTGCCTCTGGAGCCCTTAGAGTATGCGCACTTACACAGACTTTAGTAGGGTCCCATTCTCCCGCCTGCTACCTCGAGGCCTTTAGCCAAGTGGGAAACAGTCCTAAGTATCTGTGGGTTTTCAGCTCATATATACTTGGCTTTTTCCTTCATGGCCTAATTTGCCTCTTTATTCTTATAAACATATCCTGTTCCTGTGTGTTTTCTCCACTGCACACTTTTGAACTGATATGTAGCCTTAAACTGTTTTCTGCCTTTCTACCCCCCCCCCAAAGACAGGGCTGTCTGCTCCCTCGTTTTCCCAGTATGTGTTCTTTATGCCCATCTACCATTCACATACCTTTCCTTAACTCCAGGAACTCCTTTCAATCAGTTACTGTTTTCCTGGGTCTCTTTATAGTTGCAGGGGAAGAGTATTAAGAGATACTTTTCATATCATATTCATAAAAACAAAAGGAACAATTCTATGAACTTTGTCCTTTCCTTGTTTTTGGTTGATATTAATGCTATGGGGATACTAGGTGATGTAGCAAGTCTATTAAATGTAAGTTAATAACATTTAGCAGTTTTATTCACTCAGGTTTTACTGTTAGATTTAAATGAACCCCAATATAGTAATTAAGTCTTGAATTTTGATGTTATTGCATCTCATTATAAATAATTAAGAATGCTTAATTATTTGAAATACTACTTTTTGCAACAACCAAAGCTTATTAGCTGTGGTACAGGGATAGGAAGCCACTAATTAGGCAAATAATAGACTAATTTGAAATAAACTTTTGAAATTTTGGATGTTATAAATAATAAAATTTTATGTGAATATGGAATTCCTTCAATGGCCATATACCTAATCCTCCAGAATAAGAAAAAAGAGGTGGGTGGCCTGGAGAGATGGCTCAGCAGTTCAGAGCACCGACTATTCTGGCAAAAGACCCAGGTTGGCTTTCCAGTGTCCGTATGGTGATTACCAACCATCTACAACTCCAGTCCCAGGGCATAGGCCTCTCTTTTCTGTCTTCCAGGGGCACTTCACAACGTGGGTGTACTTACACATATGCGGGCAATACACTCATACACATAAAATAAAAATAAATACTTTTTTAAAAAGAACAAAAACGAATAAGGGGTTGGAGAAAGGAAATAATGAGAAAAGAAGGAAGAAAAGTATGTACTTTTGATGACATCATTATGTAATGAAAACTTATTTTGTAACATTATCTTGTCATGCTCACAAGATAGCCCTTCCTCCAATTCATTGTAATAATTTCATGAACTGGCCATCTTCACTTCACAGAGCCCATGCCTTTCTTGCTTATTGTAGTCTCTAGAGCTCAGTGCTTGGCATAGAGAAATTGCTATTTATCTTTTTATTTTGTATATAATCTATGACACCATTTTCATTAGGCTTGTCCTTATTTTATTAAAAACAAATTGCAAAGGTTCATAATACCTGAGTGTATTGGGTCATGTTTGAGTTGAGACCTTTTTGAATATAAAGACTGAGGACCATGTGAAAATCGGGAAAATGACAAAAGAGGCTCTGCTGAGTTGAATATACCCCTGTCAGTTCAAAAAATACAAAGTCCTTGACACTGAAGTGTAGCACATCATGTAGGGCCTCGGGCCAGATATAGATATATAGGAGGTATCTCGAATGTGTAAAAGGTCACTACAGAGTTATGAGCAGGAAATGGTCTTGATCTATTTTTATTTTATAAAGATCACCTATGAAACGAAGAAGGCACACCATTTGGAAGGCCATTTCTGTGGTCCAGTTAGATGAGAGTAGCTTAGATTGGAATGGAAGCAAGAGAGGATGTGGAAATGACAAGGTGTAGGATACAGTCAAAAGTACAAATGAGGAGGACTTTCTGATGTTCCCAGTGCTAGGTCTAGGAGAGGGAAATGATTCAACTGGTAACTAGTGATTGTAGCCATTTGATTGCTAAAAATGAATTCTGGGCCTCCTGGTGCTAAAAAAAGAAAAAAAAATGAATTCTGAATACTTACAAATCACCAAATATGGATGGGATTAGCCATGACTAAATATTGGCTATTATCAGACATCTAGGTAAGTATGTTTTAAAGACAGTGGAGTCAAGTTTGTGGCTCAGGGCAGAGAATTAAGCTCGTGATATCAATTCGGGAATCACCATAATAGGTGTGGTATTTGAAACCACTAGGCTACACGGGTCATGAAGAGAGTGTGGAATGCATAGAAAATGCTGAAGATGCGTGTGGGCGGGGAGAACTTCAACATTGACATTGAGAACTGGGGAGAAGGATCTAGAAGAGAAGACTTGGGAGTGGGCGAGTGCCCCCAAGAGGCAGGAGAAAAGTCTGAAGAATAAGACTTGTAAGCTCAGGAGAGAAACGTAATTTTAAGGGGGAACTTGTCTAAAATATGGCTGACAAACGGCCCCCAAAATGAAACTTGAGATTGACCATTGGAGCTAGTGAGTGATCATTTTAACCCTGACTTTGAAACTTATAGAAAGCTCCCTTGAAAATGACTCTGAGGCACTTGCTCTTTGGAAAGGACTCTTGGTTTTGGCTTTTTCCTCTTTCTCCCTCATAACTTGTAATTATCTTTCTTAATAAAACAAATAATTACTCTTAAGACTAAACCAGTATGTTTTCCAGAATAACCCTGTTCACGGATGAGCTTTGGTGTCTACAATAATAACACTACCATTACTCAGGGCACTGTGGAAATACCTCTTGTGTGAATATTTTAAGAGATCGACATGGGAATAACCACCATTTACAAACATAAAATACTTTTAAAAGCATATGTAATTGAAAAATACAATATAGTTGAAGATGTTCTTGAATTCTTTCAGGAGAGAGAGTGCTGCTGTTTGGAAAGTGGTATTTGGCATCAACAACTTGGATCATCCATCTGTGTTCATGCAGACACGCTTTGTGAAGAGTATCATGCTACATCCTCGCTATAGCCGAGTGGTGGTGGACTATGACATCAGCATAGTGGAGCTGAATGAAGACATCAATGAGACAAGCTATGTCAGACCAGTTTGCTTGCCCAGCCAGGAGGAGTTTCTAGAACCAAACACTTACTGCTACATCACAGGCTGGGGCCACATGGGGAACAAAAGTAAGCCAGGGTCATCAGCAGTGCTTAACCTCCTAGCTTGTAATAGAAGAACACTTCACGCCTTTGACTAGCATTTCCCATTTTCTTTGTAGATGTGTTAGCCTAACATAATACTTGGATTCTATCATGCTCTTCCTTCCAAGGCAACTATAAACACGAACAATCCATCATAACATCTGAAATGCAAACTCAATCATCCTTCCCCACAGTTCAGACTCTCCAGGGAGCCACAACCAATGTTGTGTTGTTTCCATGCAAGGTGAGACCTGCCATCCATCCATGCTCGAGATAGCAATGGTTTGGCCTATCTCTAGGCAGAGTCGTACTCAGAGGCTGAGCAGAAGAGTTAGATGATTCCATTTTTGCAGTCAAGCTGCTTGGTCACACTTTCAATTCTGTGATCAATTTGCTTTTATCTACATATGCAACACAACCTGTATATGCTTCTACAAAGAGATGTATCACATATTTTACTATTTAAAATATTTAAAAGTATCTTTATAAAAAGTGTTTTAAATATAAAACACATAGAAATTTAACTTTTTCTTTTTTATTTATTATATATATATATATATAATCAAATCTAGACCCGTGTCCCCCACCCTATCCCCCCACCCCACCCCGCCAGAGCTCATGCATTCTGCCAAACATGTTTTTCTTTTTTTTAAATTAATTTTATTTATTTCTGTATGTGTATGAATGTACTGTCTGCATGCAAGTTTGTGCACCCGTGTCGTGCAATGCCTCGGAGGTCAGAAGAGGGTGTCGGATTCCCCTGGAACTGGAGTTCTACTGGAATTGGAGTTTCAGACAGTTCTCAGCTGCCATGTGGGTGCTGGGGATCGAACCCGGGTCCTCTGTAAGAGCGGTCGGCGTTCTTAACTGCTAGGCCATCTCTCCAGCCCCAGCCAAACATGTTTTTCATCTCTTTCTCAGTCTTTCTCAATATTCTCCATGTGGAAGTTAACTGTTTTGAGCAGAAGTTCACTGTTTCAGTCAGTTCTTTGATGCAGTCCTTCCTGTTGTTGTTGTTGTTGTTGTTTCCAATATGCATCACTCCCAACTGCTTGGACAGAAGCTCAAGGGGCCATGCACAAGAAATAGTTACAACTAAGTAATTGGCACTAGCATCCACAGATGAGGGATACCATTCGTCGTTTGTTTTTCTGGGACTGTGTTACTTCACTCAGCATGATGTCCTCTAGCTCCAGCCATTTTCCTGCAAAGCTCATGATGTCATCTTTCTTTACTGCTGCATAGAACTCCATTGTGTAGATGTACCACATTTTCTCTATCCACTCATCAGTTGAGGGGCATTTGGGTTGGTTCCAGCTCCTTGCTATTGTGAAGAGAGCTGAAATAAACATGGCTGTGCATGTATCTCTGCGGTGGGGTGAGTCTTGAGGGTACATGCCTAGGAGTGGTATGGCTGGGTCAGGTGGCAAGTTCATTCCAAGTCTTCCAAGGGTTCTCCACACTGCTTTCCATAGTGGCTGTATGAGTTTACATTCCCACCAGCAGTGGATGAGTGTTCCCCTTTCCCCACAACCTCTCCAGCACTTGGTATCATTTGTTTTCTTGATCCTAGCCAGTCTTATTGGAGTAAAATGACATCTTAAAGTGGTTTTGATTTGCAAGAAATTTAACTTTTTCATCACTTACTTTAAACTCCCTAAAGGATATTTATATACCATTTGACCCATTTAAAGTTTAGAGTAAGAACAGAGTCAAGGAGATATTTACTTCAGCTGTTAACAGCTGGCCATGCTTCTCAAGGATTATGCTCCACACTGTGATCCCACCATCCTGTACTGACCTTAGGAACTACCAACTTGCCCTTGAAATTTATGCTTTGAGCTAAGTTTCCTTCCCGTATGATCAAAAATGATGGAGAAGCATTTATAGACAACACTCAATGACTTTTTCAGGAAAATCTCACATGTGAGTTTTGAATTGATTAGAGTGTCTCCTTTCCTGTGCATCTTGGTTTTTAAAAACTATGATTAGGATTGTAATGAAATAAGCAAAAGGTATTTATTTAAATATTTTATTTTTATTTTTATTTTATGTGTATGAGTGTATTATCTCCATGTATCTAAGTGAATCCAGGTTGTGCAGTGCCCTTGGAGGTCAGAAGAAGGTGTTGGAAGTCCTGGAACTGAAGTTATGGGTGGTTGTTAGCTACCATGTGGGTGCTGGGAATTGAACTTGGGTCCTCTGCAAGAGCAGCCAATGGAGCCATCTCTTCAGCCCCACAAAATATATTTATATCACCTCTGTGTTTTCACAAAATATCTATATCAAGCCCAGAGCAATAGGGGACCACAAAGCACATACTACAGTTATAGTTCAATGTGAACGGTAGAAGATTGACTTCATTTATGAAGATCCGATTGACCTTAACAGTACCAGTTTCTAGCTCACTACAGAAGTAATGAAACGACAGTAACTGTATAACTCACAGGATTATTCAAGAATGAAAGCAATAAGGCTCAAAAAACATATAAGGATGTTCTGCTTCCAGTATTGCAGTATAGTTAACTACTGAGCACAGCCTACCTCCAGTACTGTAGTTCAGTTTGAACTACTAAGCACAGCCTACCTCCAGTACTATAGTATATAGTTAACAACTGAGCACAGCCTCCCTCCAGTACTGTAGTACAGTTAACTACTGAGCACAGAGTACCTCCAGTACTACAGTATGTAGTTAACTACTACAGAAAGTCAGTATAAGCGGTAGCTATTCTTCTTGTTACCATCCCTTTGGCAACTCATGAAACTAGCACTGTATCACATTTACTTTTACAAAACTGACGATTCCTCCCAATAAAGTCCTTTTTGCAGAAACACCACATCCCCTTCACTGTTTGAAAGAACAATGCATATGGTTTAGGATGCCCAAGCAAGATTTATGATGTTTTGCTTGAAGATACCTATTGTTATTCTTCACAAGTATTAAGTCAGAAATCACAAATTTTCTCTGTTGACACTAAGAAATGGTGTTGTCCTTTTAACATCTGTTATATCCTCTAGTTTTTGCATCAGAGCACAGGCCTTTAGTTCAGCACTCAGGAGGCATAATCTGTGAAATTGAGATTCTGGTCTATATAGCAAAGTTCAGCCCAGCCAATGGGACACTGTCTATTAAAAAATGTTCTCAAGGGTCCGGAGAGATGGTCTAGCCGTTAAGAGCCCCAACTGCTCTTGCAGAGGACCCGGGTTTGATCCCCAGTACCCACATGGCAGCTGAGAACTGTCTTTAACTCCAGTTCCAGGGGAATCTGACGCCCTCTTCTGACCTCCGCAGCATTGCATGACACAGGTGCACAAACCTCCATGCAGACAGTACATTCATACACATAAAAAAATAAATAAAATTAAAAATATATTTATAAAAAAAAGTTCTCAAATCAGAATAATGACCATGACAGGAACATATGGCAGGATGTGTTTTCACTAACAGCAAGGCTAGACTTTCCTTCCTCATGGAGAGCAGGAAAGACGCTGAGCTAAAGCCAGTATAGCAGCTTCCTGTCGCCAGTGTAGCAGCTTCCTGTCTAGGGCAGAACTCTGCCTTGTTTGTTTGTTTTTCCTTTTTCATGATCAGAGTTGTTATTTTCCCATAGCATGTGATGAGAACCATAAGCCACATTGTCGTTTAAGCAGCCTGCCTCAGCTTCCTCACTAGAAAATAAGGAACGTCATTTAGATGACTGCTAAATAGAAAATTGTTTCCAAACAAGTTTTGCCTTTGAAGTGATATTTCAGTGAAGAATTCGGTTCTCCAGATAGGAACTTGCTCCTACAATCTTGCTCATTTCATATCTTGCTGGCCACACTTTAACGTCATTTTTATGTTGTTGCATAGTTTTATTTTTATTTATTTATTTATTATTTATTTATTTATTTATTTATTTATTTGTTTTTTATCTAGTGCCTTTTAAGCTGCAAGAGGGTGAGGTCCGAATTATTTCTCTGGAACAGTGCCAGTCCTACTTTGACATGAAGACCATCACCACCCGGATGATCTGTGCAGGCTATGAGTCTGGCACTGTTGACTCCTGTATGGTAAGCTTCTTTCTGATTATGTAAGAAATAAGGATTGGCAATGACCTTGGTGGGACCATGTAATTCATCATGAGTTACATGTGGCCCTTTGCAAGCATCCTTCACTGCCAGAACAGTTATGTCAGTTCATCTCATTTGATCATTTTGGTGGCTAAGCTAAACCTAATAAGGAGGGGCAAATCTTCTGTCTCGAGGTGCTAAAAGGGCACCAGAGGACACTCCCAAGTCATTAGTGTGGTGGTAATGGACATATATCAGCTCACAGTTCCCAGAGTACATGACAGAACTACTGTCTCTAGGGTGATTACCCTGGCCGTGTCTGGGCTGTCACGGTCCTCATTTGATTTCCAACATGTCCCCAAATATCACTCAGCCTTCAACCTTAGACAGGATTTCTGGCCATTAACAGTCTACAGAGCATGCATCCTACCAGTGTAGGAAATATTTTACTTTCACTTAAATACTCACTATCTGTTGTGCTGAACCATCTCCAGGGAAGGCTGAAAATGTGTAAGTGCAGAATGAGGCTGGTAAGAGGAGGTGGCTGGCTCTCTATGTAGATCTTGTTGCTTTGAGTGATCAGATCACTCCCCGGATTTTATAATGAAGCAGAGACAAAGCATGCTCTTGTCTTATACAACACAATCAATCCAGTTCTGGGGCCTGGACTGATGGCTCTGTGGTTAAGAACACTGGCTGCTCTTGCAAAGGACATGGATTCAATTCCCAGCACTCACATGATGGCTAACAACCATCTGTAACTCCAGTTCCAGGATAACCCAACACCTTCTTCTGACCTTCGAAGACATTGCACACATGCGGGCAATATACTCATACACATAAAATAAAAATAATAAATAAATATCCAGTTTTGCAGTGGTTGTACACACCTGTTAGTCCCAGCACTTGGGATGCTGAGGTAGGAGAATTGCCATGAATTTGAGAGCAGCCTAGGCTTCATAGCAAGTACAGGACTGGTCAGACTTACATAGCAAGACCCTGTCTCAAAACAAAAAGAAAACAAAACTCAAGTTTGCTGCTACAGCAGTAATAGTCACTGACCTTCCTGAGAAGCACACAGTCAGTCGGGTGCTTCTGGAGAAGGTGTTCTGTGACCAAACTGCCTAGGTCAAAGCTAATGTGCTGTGAAACAAGATGCTTAACTTGTGCGCCAGTGTGATCGCTTCCACACAGAGAGAATAACAGGCACTTCTGATTATTAGGTAGGTTTTACAAACTGAACGAGGTAACCCATGGAAATGCTTAGCGGAGCATCAAAAACCATGTCTAAGGCTGTCCAAAACCAGTAAGCAGGGAGACCACAGATATGCTTCCAAGCCTGCATCTTGCTCTCATCACAGTGACCACGTTCTTCCTCACTTTTATGCTGCTCTCTCTCTCTCTTTTGGGGCAGGGCAAACTATCTCTGGCTTAAGACTTTGATTTTCCCAGATAGAGCAAAGGTTAATATCTGCAGTGCTCTGACATTTTGTTATTTAGCTATGTTTGGGAAACAGAATGGAATAAAACTCAAGTGGAATATCTATGTTTAATTAACTAGGATAAAAATCTCTATATAAAATAAAATACAGGAGACAAATAAATGAAATAACTCACTGTAAATAATTCTTTAGTGTGATTTTTCTTTTCAAATATGCAGATGAAAGCAAACATAAGAACTATTAAGAAGTGCAGTTAAGGGACTCCAAAGTTATTACAGTTAATATATTTATTCAGATAGCAAAGATACTGAAAATGAAAAAAATATGTTGGAACTTAAAATGGTTTAACTTTAATTTTTGTGATTTTCATTCAATATATTTGATGGTCCTTAGATTTCCCCCATCTCACTCCCCTTACTACTTCTTGCCCAATTTAATGCATATATATATATTCCATAGAGTCAGATTTGTGTCCTCAAATGTCTTTCAGTATGGGTACATCCATAGGAACCCATTAACCTACCAAGAGTCACATCCTTAAAACAGACTTACTGATAATAGGAGAGATGTTTAAATCTTCAATTTTGGGTTCTTTTTGCTGTTCTTAGATAAATTCAGCTTGAAGAATAAAATTATGTGACGATATGTTTTGATACATAGGTTTTTTTTTTAAAATAGGAAAATTTTTAAAAAGCTCAGAGTCCATAAGGTTCATGTGAAAGTTCTGCTTATCTAGTGGGAAGCAAACACCCTCCCAGGATGACAATGGAAAGCTTTTTTTTTTTCCCAACGCCCTCTTCTGACCTCCGCGGCATTGCATGACGTGGGTGCACTGACCTACATGCAGACAGTACACTCAATACACATAAAAAATAATAAATGAAAAATAAAAAAAAGAAAGAAAACACACTGCATTCTCTTGGAAATAGGAGACCTTTTTTGTGGTGTTGGGCTGAAACCCAGTGTGCCTGGTTGGTTTTTGTTAACATAAACTAAAGAAACCCAGGAGGAAGGAACCTCAAAGGAAGAATTTCCTCAATTTGAAGTTTTCTAAGTGAGTTCATCTGGGTTTGGCTTTCCTGTCGCCCCCAGGATGACAGGGACGCCACTAGAGCTCTGTAATCCCATGACTAACATCTGCTGATCTTCACCACAGGGAGACAGCGGTGGGCCTCTGGTTTGTGAGCGACCTGGAGGACAATGGACATTGTTTGGTTTAACTTCATGGGGCTCCGTCTGCTTTTCCAAAGTCCTGGGGCCGGGAGTGTACAGCAATGTATCATACTTCGTTGAATGGATTGAAAGACAGATATATATCCAGACCTTTCTCCACAAGCAGCTCCAAGGATGATAAGAGATTTTTGCCAGCAACCCTCACCAAGGATGGCTCTCCTGACTGGGAAGGAATGTCCTACAGGCACTGTACAGAGCTTCTTCTCGTGGACCAGAGGCTCGACATGCACTCAACATGTGTTTGCATTAGATCAAGTTTACTCAGATGAGGTTTTTCAACTTTATTTCTCCTTAATTTGATGAAGAGCTTTAAAAAATATACAGAAAAGTAGGTTTTGTTCTTTAGCTAGGCTAACCTTGTCTATAGTAGGGAATTGCCAACTCTGTAGAGGACAAATCTAAGGCCCTATGGTAAGAGGTTATAGAAAATTCCCCTTCATTCTTTCGTGAAAAGGATGTTGAGGTCCATGCTGACTGATCCACAGTTTCTGCTCAACACCATGGCTTAGGGGGGATATTAACCTTGGAGAATGGCTTTTAATTTATAGAGAGCCAAAATTAATTATATACATGCTTATGTTATTTACTAGTACTGCTCTAAATAATTCAGAGAGATTTTCAGAGTCAGAGTAAAGGCCAATAGCACTGATCTAGACAGCTGAAACTGCAAGACACATGGAAGGCAAAATCCTAGACATCAGTACTAACACTCAGCAGTATAATTCTATAGATCCTGCATTCCAGTCAAGCTTGTAATCTTTTAGAAATCTCCATAGACTTTCCTCATCACTGGGGCCGTCACTATATCTAGTTGACTGAGATTTCAACAACTAGGCCAATCCTCATGGAAATATTTTCTGTACTTATGTGAAAATAAAGTGCACATCAATCTTTTCTAAAAGTGAGCGTGCTCTAAATTGAACATGTGCTATTCAAAAAAGAAAAATAAAATTAAATAGTATCCTATCCTCAATTATATACGAAAATTAATCTTCCTGTATTCACTCATACCAATAAAGTCACAGAAGTATATTTCTAAGTGCAATAAGATATTTTGTAATTTCCCCCTAATAATGTCTAACATCTGGTATTGCCATTTCACATCACTGATAATTAAAACAATATTTTAAAGATGCTTTTAAGCACTAGGCCACTTTACGCAAATCAATTTCTGAAGCAATTAGTGGTTAAAAGTATTTTTATCCGCTAAAAATCTTCAAAACATAAATCTTCATATATGGCTAATTTAATTAGCCTTACATCAACTTTGTAACATCCAAATGCCTTTTTGAACAAGTAGATGTGCTACTAACTCCATTAGCAGCCACAATTCCTCAGCCTTCCAAGTGGAGACTACCTGAAATTTTACATGTGTATTTTATACTCTATTTCTATGTGTCAGTATAGTTGTTTGGACACATGTTCCATGTAACTCATCTCCTGTCCTGTAACTTGGCACAGACAGCATACGGGGCCCAGCTGGTGTGCTGTGCTCGCAATTATATCAAAGTTTAAAAGCATATATCAGTTTTGTTATAGTTGTGGGCACATAATTAATGAAATAATTTTTAGCCTCTGTCAGCTTATATTCAGTAAAATGTATGTATGGGACTTATTTTAAATAATTCCAAATATAAATAAAGTAAAATCACCTATTTTTTCTCAATGAATATGGAACGTAGATACCAAATCCCAGAAGTTGTTTATTTCTCTCATTGCTCACTGCGCCATTTCCCATTACCCACAGTTTGCCTGCTGTTTTGGACATCTAGTAGATCCCATGGTAGTCTGAGGAGTGGTTGGAGAGTGTGTCAGGCATTCACTGAGTGTCATTCCCTGATTATCCAAGAACTTTAGCCCTGCTAAGAGCACACAGGTCTTTAATGTCTGGAGAACATTTTAGCAACTGTTCTACTTTTTATAAATCTTTTATAATAAAGTTATATCCCAAACTGTTTGTTATTATTTTTCTTGGTTATTAGGAGTAGTAATATAATGTATGGTTCCTTCAAATTTGGTAAGATTTCCTGAACACCAAGATATAACATATCATCAGCTTTTCCAACTTTGTATAAAATATTTTCTTATAAATTTGATTCTTTATGTCTTAAATTTTTATTTATTATTTTTAAATTTATTTTTTTATGTGTATGAATGTACTGTCTGCATGTAGGTTTGTGCACCCGTGTCACGCAATGCCGTGGAGGTCAGAAGAGGGTGTCGGATTACCCTGGAACTGGAGTCAAAGACAGTTTTCAGCCGCCATGTGGGTGCTGGGGATTGAACCTGGGTCCTCTGCAAGAGCAGTTGGTGCTCTTTACCACTAGGCCATCTGTCATGCAAGTGAGCCTGTGTCATGCAATGCCCATGGAGGTCAGAAGAGGGCGTTGGATTCCCATGGAACTAGAGTTACAGATAGTTGTTAGTGACCATGTGGGTTCTGGGAATCGAACCTGGGTCCTGTGCAAGAGCAGCCAGTGCTCTTAACCACTGAGCAACTACAGCCCCTATTTTCCTCTATTCTTATGTATTAGGTAATTCACATCTTGGAAACTGACCTTTTTTGGCATAGTCCTTTAATCTTTAGATTAAAAACCTTTTATACACATGAATATCTAACTTTATTATATGAGAAAATGATCTCAAGGAAAAAATTCCAGTTATAGGATCATGAATGGTGTGATATAAAGTGATTTTTGTCCCATGGAAGAAGAGGCACAAAAAGAATTCTGACAAAAGGCCTTGGGATTTTCCAACTAAGCTCAGGCATTAGTTACAGCTGATTCAGGAAGTAGTTACAGGAGTGATGACAGTTCTCAGTGCACAGTATCTATTAAATAATTTATTTTAAAAAATCTTAAAGAAACAGAAGGCAACTTCTTATTAGCCATGTGGGACTGTGAAAGTTCTAGAAATCAGTCTATATAAAAAAGAAGATATAACGAAAATAACAGAAAGGTACACAAAGTGACTGGGATGGTAGGCAGCAGGTAAAGACAGCCCTGAGAATAGTATTTTAAATTGATATCAACAAAATGTGATGTAGACATTGAATATTAGCATAGAGATTTAGGAAAGGAATTCTAGATGACCAATAAGTAACAAATATAGAATATGAATATGGAGCTTGGGGGAAAGACTTCAATAAGACTACATGACATCTCACAGCACATTAACTCCATATAAACTAGCTCCTTGGTCCCAAGTGAAACCAGCAAACATGATTTGTCACAACAGTAAACTTGTTACAGATATTTATGTCTTCAAATATGCTAAAACTTTTTCTGAGAACCATATGATCCCCACTGAGAATAATCTGTATTAATCTCAACCCATGTCTCATCTTTTAGAGGCTACAACACAAGATAAGTTGTGTATCATAACAACTATGAGCTCTTAAGTGGTCTCTAGAGGATTGTTTTGAAACTGATTGTCTCATTTTGACATGAGTCCTGTCAGTTTTAGATATAGGAAGTTGTCAAACAGGCTGCTGTAGGCTCAGCTGATTCTGTCTGCCTGACTATGCCTTCTGTTTCTGGATTGACAGCTGTACATGGGGTGTTCATGGGTCTTCTTCTGATAGAAAACTGAGAGAAGAATACTCCCTTAGAGCATTAGTCCCCTTCCTCTCCCTTCCCTACAAAGGCTCTACTTTAGCACAATACTGAAATGACCAAAGAGGTATGCAAAATACCTTCAGTCAGAAGACCAAAGGCCTCTTCTCATAGGAAATAAAAGACTCTTGGGAATTTATCTTCAAATTAATGATATTCCTTATAAACCAATTTTAAAAGTATTTTTTTTCTTAAAGAAAATTCAGATTGATCTCACTTAAGTTCATTAAAAGCATTTTCCAAATGCATGTTCCAAATGAAAGTTGCCTATAAAATAAATATATTTCAAATGAATCCCCTTGATAACATTTGCATTTATAAGGCAATTAAAACTCCTTTACAAAATCTAAAAACTTTCATTAAAAAATCGGATGCTGAATTAAATTTTCACTTCCCCAAACTCTGCTTAAACTGAGGCCAAACCCTACTCCTCCTTTATAGATGTGCATATAGGCATACATTAGAGACAGAGTTTTGGTAGGAAAATGCTGATATCCCTTGCAGAAAAATAAGTAATCCTTGCTTTGTGGATGGAGGTGCCTCTTCAATATCCTTCCAAACTTGAAGGATTACTTGCAACTCTAAAAAGAGAAATCCTGCTTCCTTAGCATGCTGAGGATCTGCTCATCTCTGAGGCCCCAGGTTCAGAGCGGCCTAGGTCTAACACAGTCTCACATGCAGATAAGTTTTCTTGTTCTATGCCACAAGCAGTTGCTGACTTCATTGCAAGGACAGCAGAAGGGCCAGCCTGGGGTCCTCTTCCTGACTTGTCAGCTGATTGGCTGGCATATTCAGATACCACTTGATTCATCTTCACAGCCTCTCTCCACTTCTTAAGAGCTTCTGCCCTCTCCTCTGGAGCTAGTCTGTCCAAACACTTAGCTCTCAGGATGGGAGATGGAAACAGGGATCCCTGAAGAACTCTGTAGGTAAACCTAGGTTACAAGGAGAATCACAGGGTTACATTCACCTCCATGGCATCGAGCAACCCAGGGAAAATACAAGCTGGCTAGAAAAACAGAAAAAAAGAGTCTGGTGGCCACTTGGCTCTGGGCATAATCAAGGAGGGTAAGTAAACTGTAAAGTGGAGATTAAAGGAATATTAAGCTTAGTGTGGTACATGCCTGTAATCCCAGGATGTGGAAGGTTATGGCAGAGGAACAGCCATGAACTCAAGGCCAGATTAAGCATGGTAGTGAGTTCCAGACCAGCTTAGGCTACTGTGTAAGAACTTGTTTCAAAAAAAAATCAAGACAAAATAAGCAATATTAAATAAATTAATATTTGTACAAACATTTAGCAAATAGTACCCTCTAGGTGCTAAATAATGTCTACAAAGTTATAAATACCAGTACTTCCCTATCATAAGCTTAATATAGTTTAAATAATGAGTCACATAAATCAGAAACATGCTGGCACTATGGCTACTTTAAAAAGTTAGTATATTATGTTAAATGAAGTAACACAGTCCCAGAAAAACCAACCATGAATAGTATCCCTCATCTGTGGATGCTAGAGCCAAGTACCTAGTTGTAAGGCAAACTGAGCAACATGAATGTTATATTCCTCATGATCTGAAAACATCTGTGCTCTTATATTGTGGCTTCCTTAACAGGTTCTAGAATTAACCTACCATTTATTTTCAGATTTTGGAATTTTGGTATATGGGTGGTAGGTATGTATGCATATTTTAATGTATTATAAAATCAAAAGAATGAGAAAAAAACTAGTTTGTCATGACATTGTGTCTAACCACAATATTTATTTTATGGGAGTGCTTCTTACTATTTATTATACAAGGCTGTTTGAGCTTTTGACCAAGCCTTTTCTAAAATATTATACAGTAATTAAAAGTATCAGGCTGGTGTAAAATAAAAAAGGTAGTACAAACTTGTTTCTTCCTGAACAAACTGGATATATTTCTACTAAATTAGAATTCTCAAAACTTGTTTATCTCCCCTGTATGTCACTGATATTTATGTCATTAGACTAGAGGGTCCTTCATAGATCTTTTCTGTATGTTGCCGAGATGGCTGAGGGAATCCATGAGTCTCAGACCCAATCTGTTCAGTACGGGCAACAAAGGTCATCCAGTAGCACTCTTGACATTCTTTCCAAAGCACACTCCTATACCAGTCAATCTCCTGATTTCTCAACATGGGCTGGGAATTTCCTCAAACTAGTTTATTTTGGCTTAAAAGGTCTCTTAATTAATTGCTTTCCTCTCCTGTTTTATTATAAACAATTAACAAATTATATCTTTCATATGTTACACAGAAATCTCATCAAACAAATATCCTAGTTCTCTCACTCAGAGCCGTTCCTCTTTGTAGTCTCACAAAATTGATCTGCTTAGCTGAACATAGAAAGGAGTTCTTTGACCTTTCTAAACATGATAGAAAAGTCAAAATGATGAATTCGTATTACTCTTAACAGGACTGACACACAGTGTCAGTTGAATTCTACATCATTGCAGAACACAATTCAGCTAAGTTTTCTATCACTCTGTTTCAAAGACTACCCTCCCCCACCCCCACTGCCCTGCTTTCCTCAAATTTCTAATACATGTTGTCTATCCTGAAGCCTTACCAGCAGGGCTTTTAATACCACATTCAAATACAAACCTTCTGTTTATGCTGACAAATGCATTATCTAAGATGAAACAGGTTTTCTCTGTTCTAAAAACCTCACCAACATGAACCTAAACAATCAGGAGGTGGTAGAGCAAAAGATAGGATTTAGGTACTCAGATAATCCTATGCGGCAAAGCTGCCTTATGCCTATGAACAGTGGACCAGATCAGACTTTTCCATGACAGAGAACTAGAGCCTCACGTGCTTAATCTAGTTCTGTTCTCTGGTACAACTGAAACCATACACACTGACTTCTTCACTACTACAGAGTGGACTGCCATTCCTTCTTAGTGATATTCTAAGCCTATGATTCCATGCACTTACTGTCTTGATGAGAAATTCCATACCTGGGTAGAAGAGCGATGCAGGTTGTAAGGACACAAACTAGGTAGAACATTGGATCCAGCATGTGCTGTTGCATAATCCAGTAGGGGTTGGATGGTGGGTTACAAGTTACGCACATGGCTCCAAAAGCCAAGGCAAAGAAAAAATAGGAGAAGATGCTACTAACGATGACCAGCAGGTGGATCCAAGTCTGGAAGATAAGAAGAGCCAGGAAACAAACCTTCACTGATGGGATGTCGCAACCTGGTGCCATCTGCTGCATTAAAGGAACAGTACATTCAAGCCCTGAGTGGCTGGTGTTACAAGCCTTAGTCAACAAGACACAAAATACTGATGAGTGAGAACAGCACCGTTCATGAGTACTTCAAGCCAGTGCTTGAACTCTGTAAAACTAAACCAAAGATCGATTGATCAGTTCATTCTCTACTGTCCATGTACCGGGCGGTATTTGGATTTCCCTTTCTTTTGTAAATACATCCATTGATCTTCATTAACCGACTGCTCTTGCAGAGGACCCGGGTTCGATCCCCAGCACCCACATGGCGGCTGAGAACCGTCTGTAACTCCAATTCCAGGAGAACTCCAGTTCCAGGGGAATCCGAGACCCTCTTCTGACCTCCGTGGCATTTCACGACACGGGTGCACAAACCTACATGCAGACAGTACACTCATACACATACAAAAAATAAAAAAAAATAAAAAAAAATAAAAATAAAAAAGTAATACTTTAACTCAGTAGTCTCCAAATATTGGCTACTCACACATGTAGTACACACCATGAGCGCTGTAAGTAAGCATCAAGTGGCTTGCACCTCTGCTCACTTTCAAGGAGGCATGGCCACGTGACTTGGTCTGAGCAGTGAAATGGGACTAGGAAGGGATACGTATTTCAGGGTAGAAGCTTATAAGAGCTGATACACAATCTTCAATGTTACTTAGTGCAGTTTGCACAACACATATTATCAGTCCGCACACCATTATTGGCACAGGTTTTACTGCTATGGGAAACACTGTCTTTATAAATCTCTTTTTTTATAGCTGTAATTTTTTTTTGGTCTTTTTGAGACTGGGTCTCCCTGTAGTCCCAGCTGTCCTGGAACTTACTTTGTAGACCAGGCTGGCCTTGAACTCACAAAGATCTGCCTGCCTCTGCCTCCCAAGTGCTAGGATTAAAGGCATGCTGACGTCACCATGCCTGGCTATAGCTGTAATTTTTAAACCAGTTTAAATATTCTCTTTGTTTTTTTCCCTTAATTTTGTATTTCTTCACAGTAAATACTTCCACAAAAGTCATAAAAGCTGCACATATTTTATTTTGATAAAGCGAGGACTTTATGCCCTTTTGATTACATAACAAATGCTTTTGCACTGTTTGGCAAAAAAAAAAAAATACTTCAATGTTTTCCCGTTATACTTGCAATGAGCTCTAAAAGTTTCAAGACCTACCATACAGTCTTATGCAGTGAGATGCTCAGCCCGTGTGCCCAGTGTCATTTCCACTTATTCAAGTGCCGAAACCACATTATCCCTCTTTCGGCTTCTCACATATGCATTACTGCATCAGAATCTTGCTGCTTACCTTACTATGTGTGGGAATATTTTGAGATTTCCCCGTGTTTGGATCTGTTATCCAATTCAAAATATTACTTTAGGTCAACATACTGGGATTGCAACATAGAACGTCATTTGATTTTAGTAGAAAGACATCGCTTGGTTTTGAAGCCTGGTGATCCCGAGGGTGCATCTTTCACAGTCCTTACTCTTATTCTCCGCACTGACCTTACAGCCCCAAAGGGCTTGATGGGGTCACGGCTAACAGAAGACGTGTGGGAGCGGCAAGGAAGAGCACTCACCAAACTCTTGCTTTCAATGACCAGGTGGAGAAGAATGATGAACAGAGCTGCTGTGTTCAGGGGATTTCCAAATGTAAAGATGTCAATGTCGGAGCCCTGGTAGGTCTACAAGGAGAGAACGAGTAGTGAGCGTGGGAACTGTGCTCACCTAGCGGTGTCGCACTACTTACCTACAGCGTGTATGTGGCTTGAGTACTCTCCGAAATGTTCCTACTAACTGATTGTCACTAGGACAAATAAAAGAGACCAGACAGGCCATCTAAGTTTTGAACTTTTTAGTCAGAATTATTCTGAATTGTAACCGATCTTTCAGGAAGCTTTTGCTACTAGTTCTAGTTCCTGAAAGCACACAAACATATCTAATACTTCCCACTGAATAAATCATTGAAGCAGTTATCACAACTACCTTAAGCTTATACATCCTCAAGTAACCCCTTGTTCCTAGTAATCAGATCAGTATTAACAAGAACCCAAGAGAACTCAATGAGGGTCTTAATTTAATTCATTACCTAACACATTGTGAGGGGTCAAATAATGGTCCAAAAGTTACTGGAAACAAAGTTCAAAGCAGCACTGTTGATTCGTCAATGAAACAGCATTGAGCAAACAAACACTTACAAAGTAAGGCACAAAGAAGCAGACCAGGCTTTGGTAGAAGGCGTCCAGCAGGGTGATCCAGAAGGTCAAGGGTGAGTATGCCTGGAAATGAAACAGAAGAAGTAAGACTGACAAGGGTGCAAACTGGAGAAACAGCACAAGCCAGTACTTTTTGTTTGCTTATCTGAGATAAAAAGTAAACTTCCTTTTTAGCAGAAGAACCACTGGCAATTGATTACTGCTGGGTAGGGGAGAGTAGACCTTTAAGGGAGTGATTCTAGATAGGCTGACTAGACCCCAGCGGAGGGGCACTTGGGTACAAAAGCTTGACAGGACGGAACTTAACATATGTGACAGACTTCATGACATCCAGTGGGGCTGTGCGAGGGGAGGGGAGTCCAAATTTGCTTAAAAGTTACTCTTCAAGGGGCTGGAGAGATGGCCTAGTGGTTAAGAGTGCCAACCGCTCTTACAGAGGACCCGGGTTCGATCCCCAGCACCCACATGGCGGCCAAGAACCATCTGAAACTCCAATTCCAGGAGAATTCCAGTTCCAGGGTAATCCGACACCCTCTTCTGACCTCTGCGGCATTGCACCACACAGGTGCACAAACCGGCATGCAGACAGTACATTCCTACACATACATTAATAAATAAATAAATAAAATTAAAAAAAAAGTTACTCTTCAAAATACACAAAAATTCAATGAAAATATTTTTTTAAAAAACTAAACTTTTATTACTTTATTCTTGAGTTCATATAAGCATTAATAGAAGACAGTTGAACAAGACATGTTCACAGTTGAATGTGGTGGAAAAATGAACAAACCATAAAGGAACTATATCATTCAACTCATTTGATCCATTTAAGAATCTAATTTTATCACTGGATCAACGTGTTTGTGTGTGTGTGTGTGTGTGTGTGTGTGTGTGTGTGTGTGTAAATTTCATGCTTGACACTTGTAGGTTAAACATGTACTCTGCCACTGAGCTACATCCTCAGTCCCTTTTAGATCTATCTGAAATATCTGAGGCAGGGCTGGCTGGTCTCACTGGCTTTTCATTTCTAGTGATCAGAAGGCACCATTCAAAACCTGTGTCAATCCATTCCTTCTTCTTTGCATACACCATTCCCTTCTTTCCGGTTTATACCTGCTCCATTGTGAGTGACTGGATAGCATCTAACTGCTTCCTTTGCTCCCTTTCCAGCCCTCACACCCTCCCGTTTCCCCCATCATCTTATATGTTTCAACAGTAAAGAAACTGAACCACAGGCAAGCTGAAGAACTTAAGGTTGCACAGAGATAGAGATTCGACTCTTGCGGAACACAGGAGTGGCAAGAAACAGGTTTCTCACCGTGCCTCTCATTCTGCTCCGCCAATGGCTTCCACAGAGAACACTTCCAATCCCGCCCACATGCCTCAGCTCCGCCCGCCCCTAGGAATGATACATAACCTAGACCTGGGCAATGAGAGGATGACCTTCAGGGGAAGGAATATGACAAGGTAAAATGACTCTACGCCAGACATTCACAATCGCTTGAAGAAAACAGTGCTCTGTCCCCGCTACTCCTGGGCTTTGTGCTGTGTGTCAGTGTATTTCTCTTCTTCATTGACTTAACCTGAGCTATTTATTTTTATCCTTTTTTCTTGTCTTTGCTCCCCATTCTTTTATTCCCTTGTCATTTAAAATGTTAACAATCTAAGAATCAGAGCTCTCCACACTGGAATACATGAGCACTTGGACCTGCTCGGCTCTGCTCAACCCTAGTTGTCTGAGGCTCCTTTCCCATCTCTGTTCTGGGATCCTGACAATGTTCTTATAATAGACTTTACATCTCCGGCCTGTAGTCACCATGCTGGGAAGTCTGTGGACTGAAAGGGCCATCAGAGCTCTTTCTGCTGCACATCACGTAGGTAGACAGCTTAAGTCCAGGTGCTAGGATTCACTTCTAATGCTCACTAGCTTCGTGCCAAGAGCAGATTCCTGAAGGCAGCTCCTTGTGCTTGAATTGCATCACTGACAAAGTACAGAGAACAGCAGCCTGTGCTTTGTAAGATATTTAAGAACAGATTAGCTATGTTAAGCACTTGAGCAGTGTCTTCTCTTACATACATATCCTGGTGAATTCCTGTTGGTCATTACTTAGCTTGTAGAAGATGAATTAGAAACAAAGGAGTATCTATCACTGTACAGAAGCTTTTGAGTTTAATGAGGTCCCACTTGTCAATTGTTGACCTTATTTCCTGTGCAGCTGCTGTCTGATTTAGAAAGTCTTTTCCTACTTCTATGTCTTGTAGGTTGCTGCCAACTTTTTCTTCTGTCACCTTCAGAGTTTCAGGTTTCACGCTGAGGTCTTTGATCCATTTGGAGTTGATTTTTGTACAGGGTGAGAGGTAGGGGCTTAATTTTGTTCTTCTACAAATGGTGATCCAGTTTTGCCAGCACCATTTGCTGAAGATGCTATCTTTCCTCCATTGAGCTTTTTGTGGCCTCTTTATCGAATATGAGGTGGCTGAAATTGTATGAGCTCAAGTTTGTATCTTCAATTTTGTTCCATTGATCAATGGGTCTGTTTTGGTGCCAGTACCAGGCCGTCTTTATGACTATGGCCTTGTAATATAGCCTGAAGTCTGGTAAGGTGATCCCTCCTGTACTGCATTTTCCACTCAGAGTTGCTTTAGCTATTCGGGATCTTTTGTTTTTCCATATGAATTTAAGGATTTTTTTTTCTAAGTCTGAGAAGAAATTCATGGGGATTTTAATTGGGATTGCATTGAATCTGTATATTAATTTGGGGTATCTAGACAGCTATTCCCACTAGGTAAGGGATGGTGAGGGATACAGGGATGTAGGAAGAGAAGCCAATGGACAGGACCCAAAGATCAATGGAGTGGAGATGAGCCACAGTGTGTGTGTGGGGGTTGCTCAGGAGAGGGTGAATGGTGAGGTGGGTGTTACTGGGGGAAGGGTGGGATAATGGGGTTGCTGAGATTTAGGAGGGAGGGGAAAGATCAGATAGGAGGAAGAGAGAATAGAGGTCAATAGATCTTGGGGGGGGTATAGGAAACCCCCTGAGAAATGCACATACACTATCTGAACATTACACACAGATATACCTGGGGGCTGTACGGCAAGAAACACAGAGCCAGACAGGAGAGACCTCCCTTTGAGTGGATGGTGAGAGTGCTCCAAGAGACTCCCAAAATAACACAGGTCACCGCCAAAGCTTTTGGCTATCTCTCAGAACTTATAGATGACTCTACTGCTGAAGACAGGACGTACTTCGGATACAGGACTTGGAGGAATGGAGCAGCAGCTGACCTGGAAGCCTTCTACCTGGAGTTTAGCTCTCACAGTGCTAGATGATAATACAATTAATGATCCAACCCAGCCCTAAAGCCTAATAACCATAATGACACACACAGCAAAAGGGTGCAGTATTGGCACTATTATTTGGGGATGGGTGGGTAATGAACAGCTCTCTAATTGGACTTAAAGCCTTCTCAGTGGGAAGGAGCCAATGGGTGGCACTGTAAACACAGCCAAATACACATGGCTGGAGGGGTCATAGATCCTAGAGAAAACTCTATCTCTGTCCTATCTCCAGACAAATGAAGTTTCTTACCATATGCTAAATGTGGATCTTTATATTTACAGACAAGTATACCATACAGTACTCATCAAAAGAAGCTTCTTTTTGCAACAAATGGAGGCTGCTGCAGAATCCCACCACTGGTCAGACTCAGAGAATATATGTCTAAGAGATGCCCAGTCCTAGGTGACACACCTACAGTTGAACCTCTACACATAAGGATCATGGAGCATAGCGGAATGAGGGGCGGAGAGAACACTAGTGCATCCCTCAACTCTCAGCAGTGAAGCTTTCTTATACAACAGAGTGTGATGCACACAGAAGGCCGCAACTGGCCAAGTTTTAAAGAATAAGAGACTGCGGAGTGTGTCCCTGGGTAGGAGATAGGAGTCTTATACTGAACCTTACTCGCAGCTCAGGGACCATTGGGGAAGGAGGGTGTGAAAAGACTGGAAAAACCAGGGAGGGTTTATGAATGTGGGAAACAGAGGCGTTCAGGCCGCTAGAAACTCGCGCATGTGAACTCGTGGCAATGGCAGCATCGAGCATAGGACCCAGGCTAACTCAATCAGACAAGGGCCTGAGGCCGAGAGGAATGAGTTGTGGGCTGGGCCTAGACTAGGATCTGCTGGACACTGATTACTGCGCGGTGAGGGAGAGTAGGCCTTACGTATGATCTCTAAATAAGCTGACTAGACTCCAGCGGACACATTTGCACCGAAGGACATCTGGGCATCAATGCTTGACTGGCTATGACTTAGCGTATGGAGGAATATATAAGGCCTGACGGGGGCTGAGGAGACATGGATGAGGGAGGGAGTCTAAATTTGATTAAGAACTGTTGTATGAAATGTACAAATGCTCAATAAAAATAAAATTACTTCTGTTTTTCATGACACTAGAATGTGATGAATATAACCTGGGTTTTGAAACCAGACTCAGATGGCTTCGCATCTTAAATCTATCAGTTATTAGCTCTGAGAATTTGGGAAAAATTTCTTAATGCCCTTGTGGTTCAGAGTCCTCATTTTAGAATGGGGAGAATATGAGATTTTGTCTCAAAAACTGTGTGAAGATATGTAAGCAAAGAATGTTGTCTGGCTAGCACCATTGGTTACTCAGTGGGGTTTGATAAATGGCAGACATTAGCAAGGTCTAAAACTCTGGGTTTCTTCTATGTGAACATAATACTTTCACATAGGCCACTAACTTCATATCTGTCATGTGAGAACAGATTGCTGGAAACAACCTGACATTTTAAATAGTTCTGAGCATCCTATAATATCCATAGCATCTGGGCCTAGGTGTGCATCTGCAGACACACTTCTGCTCGAACACCTACCTCCGATTGCTGACCACTCTGGTAAAGTTCAGGCAGCTGCAGTAGGGTCTCCGCTGACACATCTTTCTCCAAAACACCATAAATGACGGGGGGAGCAGATGTGAAGAGGAGGTTGAAGAAGATCAAAACCCAATAGTCAGTCATAGATGTTCCTGAGAACCCGCAAAAGAATTGGTACCAGAAAAGGAGGTTCACGTAGGCCTGGGGACACAAAGAGACATGTTGGGATCTTAGAGACAGTGGTGCACACACTGAACACACTCTACATGGTGTTCTGAGTTCTGGGCCTCCAGCCTCTGAAGTTTTGTCAGTTACAGGACAGAAGACAACTTGTCCTGCAGTTCAATTTTGTTTTGTTTTTGATGACTATCTTATTAAGTCACACACACACACACCACATACACACACACACACACACACACACACACACACACACCACTTACTATGTGGTACTGGCACTGTCGTAAGTACTTTACAAATAATTCATTTAATCTTCATAACAATGTGGGAATCACTGATGCTTCCATCTTACAGATAATGAGCTAAATGGACTAATATTTTTGTAACCCCCAAATATATTCAAATCTCAGTCTCCAGTGTGATGGTACTAGTAGGCAGGGTCATGGTAAAGTTGTTAGGTCATGATGGTAGAACCCTTGTGAATGGGATAAGTGTCTTCTAAGTGCCTCTGACAGTTCTCCTTTACCCTGAGAGAATACAACCAGAAAGAACCCTCACTGAAACCCAACCTTGCTGACACCCTGATTTCAGGTGTCTAGAAATGTGAGAGATTTCCGTTGTTTATAAATCACAATTGGTGCTGAAACATTGAGACACAAAGATAAGGAATTTGCACAAAGCTCTTCAGCTTATAAGTGGCAGAGTTGAAGATATTTTCACTAGACAGAGATCAAAGCCCAAGTCCCAGCTCTGAGATGGCACACCACGATGTTCTCTGGCCTTGTGTGTCCAGTGAGCTCTCAGTAATGAAGTGGGATGGTGCAGAGTGGCCAGTTTTCTTGAGACAGAGAAGTTCCCAAGGTGCAGAACTGCCATGCTACAATTGGAAAGTCCCTGGAAAACCTGGAGAAGTAGCTTTCCTAAAGTCGGTCACATGCATCCTCCGGGCTCTCTCCAGCACTGGGCTTTGAACTTGGCCCACCTCAGTAAAAACTCTTAGCTTTCAAGCAAGGCAGGCCAAAGGACCGACCACTAGACTGAGGTCCTACAGGGCAGAGGTGCTCCTTGATTCAGGGTAAGGTTGATTTATTTTCTTAACCTCTATAAATTATGGTTTCATCCTGTGCAAAATGAAAATTATACTACCTTAAGACTCAGTGCTAAGATCAGGTTAGAAAATGCTCATCACTTATGAAGAGTCTAACAAACACTAAGATATTGGTTTTTTAAAATTATTTTAATTTTTATTTTATTAAAGACAGAGTTTCTAACCCAGAGTGGCCTCACACTTGCGATGTAGTCAAGGATGACCTTCAACTTCATTTATTTTTGTGTGTGTTTATATGCATATGTGTGTATGGAGCTGTGTTTGATGCATGCATGGTGTATGCTCCTATGTGCGTATGCACACATCTGTGTCAGGTAAAGATCAGAGGACCTTGGGTTTCCTGCTCCGTTGCTCTCCACTTCATTCCTTTGAGACACAGTCTCTCACCGGACCTGGAGCTGGGCTCGCAACCAACAAGCGCATCGATCCTCCTCGCTCCACTCCCACCTTCTCTCCAGTGCTAGGGTTATAGAAGCAGATGACGAAGCCCAGCTTTTTAATGTGAGCTCTGGGGATCTGAACTTAGAACACTCTCAGATCCCCTTCCCAGATCTTGGCCACTGATCCATCTCCCCAGCGTGACCTTGAATTTATAATCCTCCTGCCTCTACTCCAGAGTTCTGGGGTTTCAGTCAGGAACCCTCATGAGGACAGTTTATGCAGTGCTGAGGACTGAACTCAATTTCATGTATGTGCTAGACAAGCAACTCTCTCAACTGAGCTACATCCCTAGACCAACAAATAGTAAGACATTATTATTATCAGCATCAGAGATGCACTACAACACCTTAGGACAAGGACCATAAAACTCAGAATAAACTTTCATAGTCTTGTGTGTGTGGACAGGTATGAAGGTCAGTTTCAACAAATGTATCCATTTCAATATGGGTAGTTTGGGGCATAATCCTGGGATATGATTCCATAGTATTCATAACAGTTCAAAAGCTTTCCAGTATCAAAGAATCACCAGAAAAAATAAGCTATTTTAAAGACTTCTGGTCCTAGCCCGTTTCTCTGTGACTTGTAATTGCTGTTTAGCTAGGCAAAAGGCCACCTGTAACTGAGAGAGCAGAAACACGGGAAGGTTTATTTCCAGAATATCTTGTCTGCTCACTAAAGCGTCCTCTGTCTTCAAGAGTTATAGCTTCTTTGTCTAACATTTGTGTTCCCTAAACCTGGGGTTCTAAAAGTGGATGGTGAGGGGAGCTTGCATTACACCAAGGAAAAGAGAAGAAAGTGCAAAGATGGTCGTGGGTGGGAGCATTTAGGAGAACACTCGCTTCCGTGGAACATGAATTAAAAATGCTTGGGAAAAAAATGCTTGGGGGAGGGGCCTCTTTCTAAAGGCTGTAGACCTCAATGCCCTGGCATTTTAAATGGGATCCGGAGCTTTACTCAGATTCATATACTCAGGTGGAGATGTTTTATATTTCAAATGTTTTTGTAAAGAATCTGAGTTTTCTTAAACTTTGACTAAAGTGCTAATTTAATTTAATTTAATGATGTACTAACAGATTCTAAAAAAGTTCATTGTACTATGGGGGAGGGGCTTCTCTACCCACAAACACAGATCCAAATTATATATTGGGACAACCTAAATAAGATCCATTGAATTTTTCTTAAACATGGTGTTTTAGCAGAGTGATTCAATAGACATCTACTATTAATATGTTATGTATGACTTTTAAAAACCCAGAATAAATTTGGTCTAAAAACCATGACTATAGTTACATAATCAGCCCACCTGTAAGAGATGCAAATGACTGACCCTAAGGCAAGAGTTCATAAGAAGTAAAGTTGAAGACAGGTATATTGATCTATGGCTGTAATGCTAGCACTTAGAAGACTGAGACAGGAGAATTGCTACAAGTTTGAAGCCAGCCTGGGACACATAGGTAAACTAAGGGAGCCAGGGACACTGTCTCAAAATAAAAAAAATAAAATAAAATAAAGAATTAAAGAAACAAAGGAAGGAAAGAGAACAGATAGGTGAAATTTAAATGAGAGATGAACATTAGAAGTCAGGAGTTTGAGGCAAATTCTGCCCCTTTAGGGAGATCCATTAATCACCAGCAAAAATAAATTTCTATGGGTTACATAGAAAAAATTCTAGTTGTGAGAAAAAAAAATTCTAGCCAGCTATAAGCTGATATGATATTGTTTTTTTCATCTCCTTCTCTTAGTATATTACAGGACTCATTTAGGGGCAACAGATTTGCTTATTTATCTACTATCTATAGTAACATGGGAGCAAATATTTTCATTTTCTACAGACTACTTTAAACATTTCATAATTCTGCCTGTCATAATCTTTTTCATAGGTCAAAAATTGGATTTCAAATGAACCAGGCAGGACTTAATTAAATTTAAATACACAGGAAGTAAAATAGAACAGGCTAGCGCTAGCAGATGGACAGGCCTAGCAATTTGCTGTCAGCAGTTCCAATGTGTACATCCCCAGACCATCTCCAGAAAGACAGCGGGACAGCTCCTGGCCTCCTTCCAGATACTAATGAGTGTGGTGAGTTAGCCCAGGATTCTTCCTTTTCATCTCTGAGGTAACCAGGGTTGAAAGATGGGACTGGGGAAGGGAGAGATGAATACTCGGCAGTTACGTACCACATTCTTGTAGAAGAAGTAGAGAATCATGTTGGAGAGTCGTGTGTAACACCAATGTCCATGCACAAGAAGGAGCTTGCTGAGGTGTCTGAACTGAGAAATGGCAAAGTCACTGGCCATCACAGCCTGAAAAAGCAACCGGGAGAGGATACCTGACCAACAGAACATTCTGGAACACACAGAGTCTAGCAAGCACAGCCTGACCATCATTACACTCAAATTAGCCACTTACCTTCTAAGCAAATTCAGAAAGAGGGAGAGAGAACCCCCCCCCCCAAATAACAACCTAGTAACAACAGAAGTCCTCTGACTACAGGGCTTGATGGACTACTGCCCTGTGGAGTGCTTCATTTTCCAATTCAATCTCCAGGATGCAATCTCAACAGACTTCCTAGGAAGCAGGTCTTTTAGCAAGAGCTCTGTCCTGCTTTACAATATGTTTTTATTTTTCCCTAATGAGGAAAATATTAGAAAATATTGTAGTCCTGACCTCATATGGCTTTGTAAAATGTGTCAGGCAAAGTACCGAATCTCAGCTTTTGTTGAGCTGCGATCATGTACAGTACGTGGGAACCTAAGCTTCATCTCCCACATTTTTCTGCCAGTGTTTGTTCTTCACATGAAAAGCAGTCTTTTAGATTAGAACGTTTGGTCTGAATTTTATGCCTAAAATCCCCCCACCCCCGTCTCTCTCATTGTCAAACCTTCTTTATTCTCATTCTCTCTCCTTCCCTTTCCCTTCCCTCCCAGCCCTCTATTCTTTCATGTCTTTTATTAGAATACTAGTGGATATCTTCAGTGAGAATTTACAAAGCTATCATAAGCCTACAAAATGAATTCTTATGCTCTAGATAAGCACCTTTTAGAAAATGTAACAAATGAATCACATAGCTAAAATGACCCAGGAATACATCATGATATTCACTAGTAAATACTCAGTGAATGATGCTCTTTCATGCCTCACTGGACCACAGTGATTTCATCACGAGGTTGCCCTTGGTAATCAGGTCATATTAGGTCATGGTGAGGGCTCCTAGCGTGTATCTACTCACCTGCATGCCTTCTTGACCCGAGACCCCTATCCCAATGTCAGCCACTTGTATCATGCTAACATCATTGGCACCATCACCTTCATGAGGCAAAAGAAGAAGTGAGATGAGGAATAGGAAAAATTTTAAACTTAACGCTGTCACTATCTTAAAATCCTTAAGGCTACAGCACCTGCTTAGACTGACCTGCCCCATGTGCCATGCTTACATGCGGCCTTCAATTTTCCTTGTTTTTATAACACTGTCCTCATCACTCCTACCTTCCTGAATTTCAATTACCCATGTGTTATTTACATGCTTTTTTTCTGGGAAATCCTTCTTATATTCCCTTGAAGTCAGCTGTTTTTCTTCCCTAGGTTCCAGTGTTGTCTATCTCCATGCTGTCTACCACATGGATTTATGGGAATATTTACTGATCTACACCAATATTAAAAGTCTCATCAAGATATCACCTTCCTTCTGGTAATGAACATCTATTGTTCCCAAAGGCCTCTTGATTATTCATCCATCTTTTGGTAACAGTTCTTTGATATTCTTTGGGGATTTTTGAGCCCATATGGTTGTTAGAAACAATCCAAACACCCACAGTTATGGGTAGAAATTGACCTGGGCCTGGAAGTCAACATCTTGTATTCCTTATCTTGGTGATTGGTTGAAGATGGCCACTTGATTTAATTGATGTGAAGTCCAAGGATTCTTGCTTCAGCAATATTTTAATCTAGGAATCTGAATCATTCATTCATTGTATGTATATTCATGGAGATGATAAAACCCCACATTACCTCACCCGTAACTCTGTATTTCAGAACTTCATCTCCTACCACTTCTCCCACACTCACTCCTTGATAGTTTTATACTATCAAGCCTCACTGTGGACCTGTGATCCACAAATTTATATCTCTAATCAGTTCTTCATTGCCAAATTCCATATATTAATTCTAGCTGGGTATCTGGCATTTCTGCTTACACATCTGACAGATTATTCAAGTTGAGTAAGTGTGAGACCCAACTTGCCGACGACCCCTTGCCTCCAGGTCAGTTTCATTCTTTTTTTTTGGTCTTTTTGAGACAGGGTCTCCCTTTAGTCTCACCTGGCTGGGAGCTCACTATGTAGACCAGGCTGGCCTTGAACTCACAGAGATCTGCCTGCCTCTGCCTCCTGAGTGCTGGGATTAACGGCATGAGCCACCATGCCCAGCTCAGTTTCATTCTTAAACAAGACTTTGGTGTTCCGTTTGAAAGCTCTCTCATCAGCAAACATCAGCAGCGCTCTCTTCAAAGCTCGTCCCACCTCCTCCTCTGCTTTTCGGTTGGGCCGTCATCATCTCTTCTCTGACTTATTTCAACACCCTCTCAATTGGTTTCTTTACTAATATCTTTATAGCACAACATTTATGCTCATGCAGGAGACAACATGATCCTTTTAAAAATAAAGCAGTTCGGGGCTGGAGAGATGGCTCAGTGATTAAGAGCACCGACTGCTCTTGCAGAGGACCCAGGTTCGATTACCAGCACCCACATGGCGGCTGAGAACCAGCTTTGAGCCAGGCGTGGTGGCACACGCCTTTAATCGTAGCATTTAGGAGGCAGAGGCAGGAGGATCTCTGTGAGTTCAGGTCCAGCCTGGTCTACAGATTGAGTTTCAGACCAGCTGGGGCTATAGGGAGACCCTGTAGCAGATCATGCCCCAACTTTTATCAGTTTTCTATTAGCTCTCTATCTCTTGACATCAAAGCCAGCATTCTATTGGCTTCCAGTGGCTTTCAAGACCCTCTGTGAGCTGGCCTTGGGCCGCCTCTGCCCTTCGCTGACCCACACAGAACCAACTGTCCTGGCTCAGTCCGCTGTGGCCTCGCACATGGCACACACAGTTCCTCTTGCCTTTTCCTTCCATTGCGCTGTCTGCTACGAATGCTTACTCGTGATCTCCAACTTCCTTCAAGTCTTTACTCACAGTCAGTCCTGTAGTAGAAACCGCGTACGATGGCAACTCCTTCCCTCGTTTTTTCTTAACTTCTGGTTTCCATAGTCACCTTCTGGCTATTCACTTGTTTGTGCTACTAAATATAAACTACTAAACGCAGCTCCTACTAAATGCAAACTCTATAAGAAAAATATCCATTTTATATATTTTTAAAAATATTTTATTTTATGCGTATGAGTATATTGCCTGCATGTGTGTAAGTGTACCCATGTCGTGCAGTGCCCAAGAGATCAAAGAGTAGGTCAGATCTCCTGGAACTGGAGTTACAGACAGTTGTTAGCTGCCAAATGGGTGCTGGGAATCGAATCTGAGTCCTCTGCAAGAGCAGCCGCTGAGCCATCTCTCCAGCCCACGTACTGTTCTGTATCTATTGTCTAGGGAAAAAATGCCTGGTATGAAAATGTCAATCCAGCTCCAGGGGAATCCGAGACCCTCTTCTGACCTCCGCGGCATTGCACGACACGGGTGCACAGATCTGCATGCAGACAGTACATTGATACACATACAAAAATAAATAAAAAATTAAAAAAAAATTTTAAAGAAAATGTCAATCAGGCTGGAGAGATGGCCTAGCAGTTAAGAGCTCTTGCAGAGCACCCGGGTTCGATCCCCAGCACCCACATGGCGGCTAAGAACCATCTGTAACTCCAATTCCAGGAGAACTCCAGTTCCAGGGGAATCCGAGACCCTCTGCTGACCTCCGCAGCATTGCACACTCATACACATACAAAAATAAATAAAACTAATTAAAAAAAAAAAAAAAGAAAACGTCAATCAATAAATACTTACTGAACGGATAACATTTTCACATTTCTAAAGTTAACTTCCCTGAAGCTTGAATTCCTTGATTTTTTTTTTTTATTTTACTAGATCTACAACTCAATATTTCACTATAGTTACCTCAGTTGATTTGGGGTCTAAGACCCCAAATAATAATAATAACCCAAAGAATGCTAGTACATTCTTTTCCATGTTACATCGCCAACACTGGGCTCAGGGCAGGTGGTTAGAGAGACAAAGAAGGGAGGAAAGTGGTACAGAGAGAGAGATGGAGAAGAGAAGAGGAGGAAAAGGCAGTGCAGAACTGTACGGACGGACAGAAGGTTCTGGTCCTGGTGCGCATGCTCAGAAGAGCTCAAGGCTTGGACTCCACACTCCCCCACCCCCACTCACCAATGGCCAAGGTCATCACGTGGAGATGATTGCGAACCAATTTCACCACTTCGCTTTTCTGCAGGGGCGTAGCTCGGCAGCAGACCACAGCTCGGCACCAAGCGGTCAGTGCCAGGAACTGCGTCTGCAGACTCTCCTGCAGGGCGAACTCCAGGGTTTTCCCAGTGATGACCAGTCCAGCGCGCCCTGAGTGCTGGGGGACAGGAGGCTGGGGGAAATCTTTTCTTAATGTTTGCTCTGGAGAAACTGGAATTGTCCTTTGAAGTTCTTTCAAAATTGTGCTCATCAGCATCTCACAGGCGTCCTTGAACAAAGAGGCAAACAAAATGAACTCTGGGGCCCAGTTGGAGAGCTGGGTAAAATTTTCATTCTCTTTCCTTAGTAATAACCGGATCAAGGGCCACTTCAGTAATGAACAGCATATGTGGGGGCATGTTAGAAGAAAGGGGAGGCCCCTCGATCTCAATTTTACAACTAGAACGTCTACATAAGAAGTCCAAACTTTGTCACTTGGAAGGTTCCTTCTTAATTGGTGAACCTCAAGAGTTCTTTGGTCTCATTCTGTCATCTACAGTGTGACATTAAGCAAACACATCACCCCATTGAGCCTCAACTTTCCCATGTGCAAAAGGCATATCTCCATCTCAATGCTGCTGTGAGGACCAAGTGAGAAAATGCACACAAAACTCCTATTGCAAGGCACTGCAGACAGCAAACATTTCTAATGGTGAATAAGTTTTATTCAACACATCAGTTCACTCACAAGTACTTCATGAGAAACTGTGTAAGGGAACACATTCTGGGCTTTGAGGAAATGTCAGTGAACACAAGCATTTGGCCTTGCCAAGCTTACACTGTGATCAGCATAGTTTAGTGGTACTTCTCATCTGGTTTGTATATAGTCTCAATCTACATGAGTTAGGCAGTTGTCTTCAAGAGCAGTTACTGATTTTTATTTACTGATATTTTTTATTGTTCTGGTCCTTGAACTCAGGATCATATACATGTTAAGCATGTGCTTTGCTTCTGAGTCACATCCTCATACCCCGAATTTACTTTTGAATATTTCAAAGTTCATAAAAGAAGGCACATCTATACTCAGTAAATACGCACTGAGTGAATTCTACTCTGAAAACTAACAGTAATCTTACTAGAGTCTATTGTGTCAAATAACCAATAAGCACAGAACTCAAACCCAGGAGGGGGAAATTTAAAGCTGTTTTTAGAGCTGAAATAGTTTGCTAAAACAAGAGCCTGCTGTGCAGTGACTTTTAACTATTTTTAAAGTGCTGCTTTATCAACCATTTCTTAACTCCCATCAATATACAAGCCCTAAGGAGGTGGATATAGTATGGAGGTGTGATACAGTAATGACTATATATGTAATGACTATATAAATTATAATAAAAGATTTGCTATAATTTTCATGTAGTTTGCATGTAGTTTGTTCTCCCTCCAACTCATGCTGACCGCAGTGTTACTGATCTGTGGTGGGATCTTTAAGAGGTGAGTTCTGTGGACGGTCATCAGGTCATGACTGTGATTGGGAGGGAGTAGAGCTGCTCTCTCAGAGTAGGTTGGGTCTCATAGGAATAGATTAGTTCCTGCAGGAAGAGATGGTCATAAGGGGGTTAGCCTGGCCCCTCCTTCCTCTCTTGCTTCCTTTCCCGCCACATGAGCTATTCCCCAACTCATCCAGGGCATGCGTTCCCCTGTGATGCCCGACTCTACACCCAGAGACTCACCAGAAGCTGTGGCTGGCACCAGGCTTGTGGACTTCAAATTGTGAGCTAAATAAACCTCTTGTTTTTAAATAAAGTACCCTGCCTCACGTATCTTTTCTACTGCCACAAACAGTCAAGACACAATTCAACTGAAAATGGAGTTACCTGACTGAATGTGCGTTAGAACAAATTCAATTCCATATGCCGTTAAAGCCACAAAGAAAAAGTCAGAGATGATCACCATACATCCAAAATACTGTGATAAAAATGATTTTTAAAGAACTTCTTCAATTTGGTGAAATTAAAAGCTTAACAAAATGAACACTAGCTAACTGATCCTCCAATAGTTACAACATTTATTATTTCCTGGAAATAAAACAGCCCAGGGGAGGATTTTACTCTTGGCAGCTCTGACATACCAGCTAGATAATACTTGGTTGAGTGAGGGGCTGTCCTTTGCAGTATGGGGCACCGAGTGGCATCCTTTGCCTGTGACAACCATAAACTAGCCATACTCATCCTGCCTCTAGGGGATCCGGCACCCTCTTCTGGTCTCCGAGGGCACTGCATGCCATGGGTGCACTTACACACATGCATTCAATACAAGAATACACATAAAATAAAAAGAATAAGTAAAAAATATATATTAAAAACCTCTTAAGCAAAACACCTAATTACAAAACACAGTAATTAATTAATTAATGTTCTTTTCTCTTACATAATTTGTTTGCTTATTTATTTATGTATTTATTTATCTCTCTCTGTGTGGGCACATATATGCCATGGTGTGTGTGTAGGTCAAAGGACAACTTGAGAGTGTCAGAATCTTTTCTCTCCTTCTACCATATTAGTTACAGGGATCAAACTCGGGTTCTCAGGCACCTTTACATGCTGAGCTATCTTGCTGCTCCTAATTGTCCCCCCCCCCGATTTTAATTTTCTTTCTTTTTTTTTTAAGCTCAAAGAATCTCTGGTATCTATAGCCACTTTATATTGTACATGTTTTTAAAGATTTATTTTTATGTGTGCAATTGTCTTTCTTGCATGTATGCATTTGTACCCCATGTATACCTGGTGAACCCCATGTATACCAGAAGAGGGTGCTGGATCCCCTGAACTGGAGTTCATGTGGCTATGAGCCACCATGTGCATGTGTGGGACAGCAACTGAACCTGGGTCCTCTGCAAGAGCACCCAGTACTCTTAACAACGGAGCCATCTCTCCAGCCCCATCTTTTCCAATGTGTAGGTGCTATTGGCACTTAAGACCCATGCAGAAAGGAACCCCAAGTCTACAGAAGCCCTTTAAAAAATGGCACCAGGATCTGGATGCTGACAGGGACAAGCAGGAATTTACATTTTGCCACAGTCATCATGTGGCAGGCATAGGCAATACTATCCAGGACAGGCAAGGGAGAAGCGGCTGGCAGGGTGAGGAAGGAACGCCCACGGGTGTATGCCTGGTCAGTAGAAGGCTAAACATTCGACCAACTACTCAAGTCGCATCCTTTTTTAGTGACTAAATGACTAACCCCTGTTAGTACTGGGTGCTGCCGGTTGGTTGTGATTCTGGGTTCCAAGGCCTGCTGTCAAGGAGAACCCACTCTGTTTTGAATAAGGACAACTCTTTCCTCAAAATGTGTCAAAGAGCTGATGGACGCCTGGCCATGTAAACAGCTGACCAAACTGACAGCAGCTCAGAACCTGATCCCACAGGGTCCAGATGACACCACAGAAGTCAGGACACTGTGACAGATGATGTGACTGGCTGACTCTTTCATGGAAGGATGTGTAATGTGTAAATGTATCAGAGGGCATCACTCTGCTAGGAACCTTCTGAGAAAACTAAAATGCCCATTTAACTGACTGGAATGTTCTTCCTAGTGGGAAGAAAAAATGGGCAGTTCAAAATCTTTTCAATGTCTGCTTCACCAATTCCTTTTATTTTTATAAATGTTGGATAGTCTGGAGAGCACTATCTGAGAATTACCACTAGAGGGCAGGATTATGCTGAGAGCCTAGTTTTAGAAATTATAAAAAATAGCTAGTTAGCTGATTTCAACAGAAATTATTACTTTCCTTCAACTTGAGAGGGAGGGAGATTCCTGTCTCAAGTTTTCAAACATTTTTTTTTTTGTTTGGCTTGTCTTTGTCACATTCTTGGTGATACAGTGAGAAGGGGGGGTGACTTTTCAAAACAAAAAAGGGACTTCCTCCTAATGCCTTTTTTCACCCATGATCCTTCTGAATCAAGCACTTAGAAAAACTATGGCATCCTCCCAAATATAAGCAAGGTCACCAGGAAGCATAATATCAGAAGCTTTTCTTTTTCCTTACACACATCAATCTCCAAGTGCTCCACTGGCTTTGAATAAACAAAAGAACTGGCTCAGCCTCATTATGCATACTTTACTCTGGGTATTCAGGAAAAAGAGCTTGTCATCTGGCTCCAGGAGCTTGCATGCATAAGCTATGTTGACAGCTGTTTCCTGCTTGTCCCCTGTCAGCATCCAGATCTTGATGCCAGCTTTCTGAAGGGCTTCTATGGACTCTGGGACTCCCTCCTGCAGACGGTCTTCAATGCCCGTAGCCCCTAAAAAAGAATCAAAATCCCAAAAAGGCTCCTAAGAAACTAAAGCCACCTGAAGCTCATTTAGCCTATGAGTGAATACATTAGCCAATTCAATACTGAACGGTATAAATACATGAGCCTATACATTAGCCAATTCAATACTGAACGGTATAAACTTCTCCGATAGCTTCTGGAGATCCAAAAGAGGTGCAAAGACCCAGACATAAGTCATATGCAAAGTAGTGTTTTAGGACAAAAGCATCAAAGGTCAATAGGTTTAACAAACACTTGTTCTTTGTCTCTTACATTTTTATTTACAAATTTAAAAGCTGATTCAATTATCTCTGTACTCTTGCCCTAAATTGTACAATACTATGATATTCATGAGGATAAAGGGCAGGCTTTTAAAAGAACACTCTTGCCAATGAAAACACAATAATGTGTTTTTCACCTTATAAGTTCACAATGTCCTTTTATGGAAAAAAAAAACTGGGGTCAGGCTATGGAATTTATGTTTTCCCCAAAAGTAAGATGGTATGCATATTCTATTTTATAGTATCTGCTAGTCAAGCAAATTAATAGTTCTACAGAAAAACTTGCTGATATTCATGCTAATTAGAGTAATAAATACTAAAAATCATGTTACATCAAATCAGACGAGATCTTTCTGCCAGATGAGTTTTGGAGCTAAACCCACACAGCTTTTTTTGTTGGTTTGGTTTTTGTTGTTGTTGTTTCTTTCTTTCTTTCTTTGGAAATGTAGACAAGGAAGCCTGGGAGAATGTGTCTAAGCTACTGACAGTGTCATAAATAAATTATTACTACTGAGGAGGGAGCCTGATTGTTCTATTTTACAGCTATTAAATGAGATACGTTTTTCCACTAAATAGAGGAACAGAGCCCAGAGGCTGGCCTTTTGGTGCCGGCCCTTCTCTTAAGATCTAGACCTCCAGGCTGTAAGGCAGCCCTTCTCAGGCTGACTTCCCTTTCGCATTACTCTGGAGGCTTTCGACAATTCCAGTGTCAAAGTCACAGACCAGAACGAACGCATGGGAGTCCCAGGAGACACGGTGTGGACGTTAAGGTTGTTTAAAGTTCCTCAAACGCAGCTCAACCTCCTATAAGAGATGTCCACTGGGCGATTCTGATTGAAATCAGGAAAAGTAGAGAAGAGAAAATGGTTTTGTCAGAAGAGTTACAGGTACAGAATGAGGAACAGGGACCCTATGGTCAGGAAGACTTGTTTCTATCTTCTCAGTTAATGTATCTGCACATGACCTTGAACAATTCATTGAATTGCTCTGTTCCTTATTTCTTCTAAATAAGACAGCTATTCGTTGCAAAGATTTAAGAAGATGTCAGGTTTAGGACATCATCCAATTCTTTGCAAGGCTCTTTAGTTTGCTTTGGACTCTATGCGGAGTGTCATGGTTTTACATCTTACTGAAAATATCCATGCTGCTCTCACCAAAGTCTCTCATTCATGGAAGTGGAGCATAGATGGCAATGGACTAAAATTTGCAAAGAGATCAATGTAGAGACAGGACAGGAAAAGGAGCCAGGTGTGTTTACTAGATCCAAGTAGACAATAGGCACTGGTGAGGAATGGATTTGGAGACAGAATCCTCAGTTTAGGCAATCCAGCACATTTACCTACCCAGTAACGTCAGTTTGTTCTCTAGCCTCGTGGCAGATTCAACTAGCAGTTCTTCCCTGTTGTCAATGCTGGTTTCAGCTAAGAAGTGATTCCTCAGCCATTCTGCATACTCAGTGTCACTCAGGACCTAGGAGAGGAGAAGAAAAGCTGGGAGGCAGTCCACTTGACTTCATAGGCCCTGCAGACTGACCCTGGACAAAGTGCCATGACTTCAAAGCATCAAGCTTGGTTTAGGAATTCCTTCCTCTGGGCACAGTCATGCTGGGTGCATAGCCCTTCACCCCCTAGACATGAGCTTCCCAAACTCTGATCAACTGAGTGTGATGCTGATGGCCAAGAGACCCTATGGCTTAGTACCTGGAAATATGAGGCATTGTCTATGGGGAAAGTGGGTGAACCACCTATTTATTCCTATTAAATGAGCACACAGATAATTGGAACAGGTCTCCTGTTAGCATTAAGTCCACACTGCTTCCAACAGTGCAGCTGAGAAAGCTCCCTCAGGACTGTTCATCTGAGAGATTCCACAGCCAACAGAGCATATGATGTCTTCTGAAGGTTTGTTCCTATGGCTAACCTTCAGTAAAGGTAAAAAACAAACAAACAAACAACCTCTCTGGATGAGGCAAGGTTTTATTTCCAACAACAACAAAATAAATGGACCTGTTGGAAAAAGAACCCAATAATATATCTTTCTGTCTTTCTTTACCTTAAAGGACAATTGGTGTTCGAGGCTAAACAAAGCAAGGTAGAAGGAGGAGGTGAGGCCGGGGTGGGGGGGGGGGCAATTCCTCTCTTACCTTCCCCACAAGGTGGTTTGATTTGGGAAAATATGACATCTATGGGGATATATTCCATTGAGAAGGTGGAATTGGTTTGACCTTGAATTCCCCGCTTTCAACAACTGCCTGTCCCACAGGCATTTGATCCTTCATGCAGATGGCTGACTGGGGTCCTTGGGTCTGTAAGAGCTCCAATCCCACTTTCCCTCATGCAACAACTAGAACTTTGGTAGTCAATGAGAAGTCTGGGTAGTAATATTCTTCTAATCGCCTTTTGGAGTTCTGCCTCCTTATTATTTTGCTTTTTTATTTAGAAAGCACACACGATGTCTCAAGAATGTTTTTAGTAGTGAAGAATCAAAACTGAGATAAAAATCTAGCAAATTTACCTGGGTTCAAAGATCAACATATCAGCACAAAAGGAAAAACAAAAAAATTACCAAGACCTTGCAAGAGAAAAAACGAAAGCTGACCTCTGGCTTTACTCTTCTCAAGTCACATTTATTACTAGAAAACAGAGAGAGCAAAATGTACCAGGTTCTGGGGGAAAGAAAAGAAGATGCAGGGATTTTTACTTGTAGAGAAGCAACTGTTTACAATCAAAGGCATTTGGGCTGAAACCTGAGAGAATTCTGAAAATATAACATTTAAGGTACCCAGCTGTCCTAGTTTGTCTTCCATTGCTGTGACAAAACTCTCTGACCAACACCAAGTTGGGGAGGAAAGGGTTTATTCAGCTTACATCTCCCGGGTCACAGTTCATCACTTAGGGAGCCCAAGGCAGGAACTCAGGCCAGGAACCTGGAGGCAGGAGCTGAAGCACAGGCCATGGAGGAATGCTGTTCACTGGCTTGCTCTCCTGGCTCATGCCCAGCCTGCCTTCTTATACAGTACACAACAACCTGCCCAGGGTGGCGCTACTCATTGTGGGCTGGGCCCTCCCACACTGCTCGACCATCGAGACAATACTCCACAGATGTGGCCACAGGCCAATCCAATGGAGCCAATTCTGCAAATGAGGCTCCCTCGACCCAGGTGTGTCAAGTTGACACGAAAGCTATCCAGCACACCAGCAAAACACTTTGGAGACAAAAATCCAACCCAGTAATAGGTAGAATGGAGAGTCTATGAAAAGGGACCTAGTCTAAGGAATTCCCCAGGAGTACCTGGATTGGGGTCTGATACGTGCTTGTTTTCAGTGATGATGATTAAGCCGGGTGGGGCAGGGTGGGGGGGTTACTAAAAATGGGGTGCCTCAGGAGCCTCACCTTCTTTGCTATACACAGTGTGCGCAAGCCTCGCTTGGCATACTCATCCAGGTGACTCTGGGTTTTTTCCCTTATTATCATCTGCTGTTTTTCCAGATTTGTTCCATCTGAAATCATGGACAGAGCATTGTTAGACCTACCGGTCTGCCCAATTAGATATATGTTCTTGAAAAATGACAGTTAAATCCATAATAAACAAAGGACATTCTAGCGCTGAGTCCCAAATGTACATGTATCTATTAAAGGAACACCGAGTATGTCTTTCCTTTGATTTTCCCCTACTGGGCAGAGGAATTCCCAAGATTTTATACAAACACTACCCCTAGGCTGTCCATAGCAACAGTGACAAAATGAGTTAGGGCTTCCTGCCCTCTCTGGGGTGTCTCTCCCTTGCTGGGCACTTGAGTCCTCCTGCATTTCACACGGAGTGACACAAACCTCTCAGAAACCTATAAAAACAACTACTATTAATACCCATTTTTCTGAAGACACAGGCACCAAATCTGTCATTCTATCAAGACTCAACTAATGGATCTCCTGTCTGCACCTAGGTCTCAGCAGCTCCAACCTTATTTCCCTCCCCACCGAATTCTAGGCAACTCTTCCTTTTCAAGAGTGGCTTCGAAGCCTTTACCAGAGCACTGGAAGTGGCCGCTCAACCCAGCCCTTCTGACCAAGTACCACGGCAGCTCTGTAAAACTACCTGGGGCCTCAGAGAGCAACTCCATGATGGCAGAATCGGCACCCTTTGTATACACCACGACTTGTTTGGAAAGAGGGTGCCGGACCACAACAGACATTCTTTTCCTTACTGAGTCGAAGGGTAGGATGTGTAGGAGTTGAAATGTTAATGATCCCAAGGCAGCAAAGTCCACCATGACCTGTTCTGGAGTTCGGGACTGTAAAGTGCATTGGTAAGCCCTGGCGGCGTACACTAAGGCTGCTTCGTCTGGGCTCTCCGCCTCATAACACAGGTTGGGAGCCAGGGGCTGCCTGTCCAGGGCTTCTCCTGTGTCAGCCATGAGTCCTGCACCATTGTTTGGTTCCTCAGTTTCTGTACAGCAAGCAGCGTCACCAGCCTGAGGGCTCTCGTTCATCTGGGAAGATTCTTCCTCCATAGGAGAAGCCAGTTTCATTCTATTAAAGAGAGGGAGTCTGCTCACAAAGGCACAGGGAACCCCAGAAGTCGGCTCTTTCCCACCAGCAAGGGATGGTGAACTTGATCTTCGGACAGACAATTTCTGGAAGAGATTTTTAATTTCTTCCAAGGATTTAATGGGCATTCCGCTCAGTGAAGAGAATCCGATCTAGGAAAGACAAGGCAAGAAGAGGTCAACAACACAGCTCAAAGTAGCTGACCACAACCCTGAAGGATAATTGGGAAGAAAAGTGAAATAGGAAAGAGTTAACACTAACATGGCCTTAACTGGTGGTCTGCGTTCTACTTACAAATGGCACAGAAAAGCATGAATAAAAACAAAAGCCATAGTGGAAAATGGCGTGCTGCAGGTGGAATGCTATTATCAATTTTTGTAACTGCCTAGGAAGAAATTGACAACTGATAGCAAAAGATATAAATGCTAATATTGGGCTTCCTTATAAGCCATTTTCTCTAAAGAAATAAGTTTACACATAGAAAATCCATAATCTTCATGATCAACAATAATTTTAAAATTATACATATATCGAGCCAGGAGTGGTTGCTTGCTTGTAATCTCAGTACTTGAGAGGCAAAGGCAGGAGGATCCCAAGTTCAAAGCCAGGTTGGGCTACATAATGAGATTCTGTCTTTATAAAATTAGATTTGGGGTCAGAGAGATGTCTAAGCCATTAACAGCACTGGCTACTCTTACAGAGGACCCAGGTTTCAATTCCCAGCACCCACATGACTGCTAACAACTGTCTACAGCTACAGTTCCAGGGATCCAATCCCTTCTGATCTCCTCAAACATTGCATGACATGGGTAGACTTACACACATGCAGACAATATACTCACTCCTACACATAAAACAAAAAATAAAAACATATTAAAAATCAATCTATCAAAATAAAAAATAAAATTCAAAGCAACTACATAGTTGTTAGCTACATGGTGGCTAACAACCATCTGTAACTCCAGTTCCAAAGGATCTGACACCTTCTTCTGACTTGTGCAGGCATTGCACAACATGGGTGCACTTAGATGCATGTAGAAAATACATTCATACACATAAAATAAAAATAATAAATGATTTTTTAAAAAAAGAAAATATAAGAGCAAATAAGAAAGACTACACATCACCAAAGCCACTAGTTTGAGGAGGAAACTAAGTAAAAGGTTAACAAACTATAGTTCAGAATCTATAAAAGGTTGTCACCTCAACGTTTAAAACAAAACAGGCCAGTAAATAAAGTAGACTAAGGAGGAAGAGTTATCAGCCTTACCACGTGAAGTTGATGTAATATTACAGGATTTTTCTTATTTGTACTTGTTTTCTTTAAATTTTTTACAACAGATTAAACTTATACTTTAATAGCAATCATGGAAGATTACTTAATTGGCCTCTAAAATTTCCTCATTCAGAGTTAGCTGTAAAATTTTAAAGTTTTCTTCTGAAAATTACTAACTTTAGGATAATATGAAGGGCTCGTGCTAGTTAATTTTTAACGTTATCGGTAGCTCAGACATAAAAGAAAGCATGCAGCCTGGCCACAGGTGAGGTCTCTGTATTCTGAAGAAAGTTCCTCTTCCCTAGTTTTCCATCATTATCTTAGCTCTTTATGCCTACAAGGACTTTCAAGCTGTGAAATGTTATGTCCTTTAGGAATAAGGCAACAATACTTTGTAAACAGAAAACACCAAAAGATTCTAACTTTAGCAACAGATATATGAGAAAAATACTATGTAGAAGAAATTGTCTCAAATCCCATGATTTATTCTCTAACTACATAATCACTTTTTCAAGAGCACTTTCCTAGGCAACAGACTGTAAAATATAGCCTCTGATCAGGTGCAGCTTAATTGCAAGTAAATTACTTTTATGTTAAAGTTGACCACCTCTGAAGTTGCCAAAAGAAAATGATCTGATGGAAAATTAAAATTTAATTGGATTTTGCTGCAAACTGAATTTTAAGTGGATGTGTGGGGAAGGAGAGACACTTATAGGCCGGGAAGCCGGCACAGCCGCATGATAGATCACCACCCTCCACATTAAGTTTTTCTCCTTATCCGAAATGAGTTTTCCCTGAATTCTAAGCTATATATCCAACTTTTAAAGGAACTGCAGCATCTTGGCACATTGTATACATATATTAGATTTTAGACACATTGAGTTAAAACCAACCTAGCTGGTTCATGAAGAAATTTTATCATAGGATAATTAATCTAATACTTTAGATTTTGTTTGATGTGGTACATATGATGTTGATGGTCTCAGAAGTCTCAAACACAGCTTCAGCTCGGTAAGGCAGTGAGGTACAGTGGAAGTTCCCACCAGCTCTCCTGTTCCAGCCAAACAGCATAGCAAGCACTTACTGAGTCATACTTCCTAGGCTCAAACCCTACCTCCCCCACAAACTGGTTTTGTGACCTTGGCTAAACCCCTCAAAGGCGTGAAATGAAGACTAGGCAAGAGTGCTGAGCTCACAGCGCTCTGGAGAGGACAAAACACATTAATACCACTAAATCGCTTAGACCATGGTAAACACAGAACCAGAACGAGTTCTGAGTAAAAGACATGCACCTGCTATTTTCGCTGCTATTATTATTTGTTACCATTACATAACAAGTCTGATACAGATAGATGTAAACCCAAAATTGTCCTCTGTAGAGAAAAGAGTTTACCTTTTGTCGAGGTTGGTCAGGAGCGGAAACCACTACTGTGTTGCAGATGGCCAGTGCAATAAAGAAGTCCATGATGTACAAGATCTCCAGTGGTGGACTCCGGGGGGCCCCGTCCAGTGGGGCAAAGAGCTGAGGGGTAATCTGATTAAATTTGTCCAAAAGCCTGGTATCTGGTACCACATCTGTCTCCTGAAGATCCAATATGACAGAGTATTGTTACCGACGTAAGACTTAACTTTTATAACTGGTATCTAAGCGAAGCATAAAAACGATAAAATGAAAAAAAAAAGAAATATAACAATAATGCTTTCAGGTTGCTTTCAACTGAGGATTTGGTGTTAGCATCCACAAATGAGAATAACCATTTTTGAAATTCGCATTTTTCCTCTTTAATTTTATATCACTTTGAAGTATGCATACATACCCTCCCTCCATATACCACAATTACAAAGTCTGAAAATAAGTGGTAGGTTAATTCTAGATCCCATTAAGGTATTCACATTATAATGGTACAGTTGCTTTCAGGTAAAAGAAAAAAATATATATATGCAAAAAATATAATTTGAACAATGACTTATTTTTAAGATTAATGCTTAAATATTTTTAGCTATGTAGAGTTGTATAGCCATCAGTTAGACTAACTTTTTATTGTGATCATTAACCTCCCTCC
>VZQC01010063.1:2124939-2152439 GCA_009823505.1 Rhizomys pruinosus | reverse complement strand
TAGCTGCTCCATCTCTTTAACTTTGGCTTATGTGTGGACACAAATACCTTCTCTTGGTCTCTTCTGATTCCTAAATACCACACACCGGAAAGAAAAATAGAAGGTCAACAGCCATGGCTGATGGTTTCTCCTCTGTACAAATCTCTCCATCCAGCAGTCCTGAGTATTTGATAGGCTGCGTCTTGTCTGCTCTAAGACTCTCCTTTCCTTAAATGAGTCTCACCTCATGTTTTAGCCCTTTTTGCAATCCTTATTAATTCCTCTTGATTCTTCTAGTTCACTATGTTTTGGATCAACAGACTCTATACCTGTAAAAGAAGATTACAACTACGCTCTCCTCCTCCACCTAGAACAAAACTGAACGCTAGGAGTGATGTGTTACTCGTTTTCTACCTTACTATCCATTATGCCATGTTATTCATTAATTAATTAATGAAACCATTCATTCCAAACATTCAATATGAACCAATGATGAACCTTTCAAGGGAAGAGGGTCACATAGAATAAGTGGGATCCTGGCTTGCATGGAATTTAGATCTTATGTGAGGGAGAGAGTAAATGGAACACTATCTTGCGATGGCTAATCTTGGGTATCAACTTGACTGGATCTGGAATTAACTGAACTGAGAGAGACTTTCTTGCTGGGATCATTTGAAGCTGGAAGACCCACCCTAAATGTAGGTGTTACCTTCTGATGGAAGCCTATATAAAAGATCAGGCAGAAGGGCACTTTTGCTTTTTGCCTGCTTGACCTCTCTCTCACTGGTGAGTTCATCTTGCTGCTGTGGCATTTCTCCACTGATAGTAGAACCAACTTCTCTGGATTCCAACATAGACTGAAGACTAGCAGCTCTCCAGGAAACCTCCAGGCCTTCAGCACCAGATTGGAACTGCTGAGACACCCGGCCTCACGGACTGCGCCTCTCCAGTGTGGTGCAGCCATCGTCAGACTACTTGGACTGTATCCTGTAAGCCAATCTCATAAATCCATATATACATATATGTGTGTGTGTGTGTGTGTGTGTGTGTATTATCAGTTCTGTTTCTTTAAAGAACCCTGCCCAGTACATATCTCTTAAATAAGTAAGATGCTTCTAGACTGAGACAGAAACCAGGGTGGACATGGAAAAGCAGGAAAGCCATTAATCACTGAGAAGGTGTCATCTGAGCCTCAATGAGAGGAAGGAGATGTCCACACAGACTCAGGAGAAGAAGAAGTTTATGGTGGAAAGCACTAGAAAACTAAAGGAGCATGAACGTACTGTCTTACATAGCGAGCCCAGGACTCACAAACCTGAATGACACGCTAACTGTGCCATCACCCTCCTTAGGATCCTCACCCTCTGGCTTCCACCTCCCTCCAATGGCTATGATCTCATAGCCCTCTACATACTCAGTACTCACACAGGAGCTCTTAACATGGATTCCTCAAGGAATCTGTGGGCTTCTACCTCAGATGGAGAAGTTTACAGTTGTACACTTTTCTTAAAATATTAAACTCACCTTTGAAAACTCAAGTCTTAAGAGTGAGTCTTATGTTTCAACAAGGAACATGGCCTCTTTATCCTATACACAAGAGCAAGACACAAACAGAACAAGAATACCTCCAGAACATCCAAATAAGCAAGAGGACACACGGCACCTGAGCACAGGGCAAGTGGAAACAAAACAAACTGAATGGAAAGACTCAGCCTGAAAATGTTTCATGGAATAACTTTCAAAAATAGCTTTTGGAGAGTGAATGTGCCAGACATTGCACTACATGTGAGAATACAAGGTTAAATAAAACTCCTTAATCTCAAGGTGCTCATGAGAGACTGCAGGTGCAGAAATAAGGCCCATGTTATCCAGACAAAGGGACAGAGGGAAGGGACACAGAGAGCTTGGAAGCTGACAAAGAAGAATCAGATATTAAAGGGTGTCCTTAAATTAATGTTTCATCAGATTTGCTGAACAAGGGAGAGGTGACATCTCAGGCAGGACATCTGACATAGATAAAGGCACAGACTTCAAAAAGTGTTTATTTGTTCCAGTAAGAAGGAGAGGGCTGATGAGGAGACCGTGAGGAGGGTCACTCATGGCTCTTCCTTGCTGCCAGCACGGGACTGCATACGGCCAAACAAATGTGAGTTAGTGCGTGCTTATTTTCAAATGGGTGGGAAATGCAGTTCACTTGAGGATTAAGTAAAAAGATAGCACAGAAGAAAAGAATATATACATATATATATATATATATATTTCTTATATAGGATTAAAATGAGTACAGAAAAAAGGCTGTGTGTATTATTTGCTATTCTTTCAAAATTAAGCCTAGATGTTTGGAACAGATTGCTATATAAACAAGTTGTACTGTAAGAGGAATTAATATCTTTATACCATAGAAACGATTTGGAAATGACTACAAGGATGCAAGAGATTCCCTCAAGGTCTTCTCAGGACAAGGGAGACTTTTGGGGTCTATTCGCAAGATATATTCACCATGAAAATCAGATAACGGCTTCTATGGAGCAGTGTAAAGGACCCCCAAAGCTGCCTTACTATTGTTATCTTGTCTGTTTTGGCGTTGTTACTGACCTCATGATGAGGAATCTCTGTCTTGGTAGAACCCAGGTGTTAATGAACTAGAAAAGGCTGAGAAGGCAGTGGAAACTTTATAGAGGTAATTTTAAACACAGCAAAACCACTGATTTCTAATTCCTTTACAAAGACACCTTTTCTATTCTTCCCATGTCCTACACTGTCCTCTATTTCATCTTCTGTAGAATGGGTTTATTAATGGGCATGACTAGACGGTCCTAACAGTTGCCACAGGGATTCAAACCACTTGTTGAGCTCTTAGGAGCTCGGATGGGGAACAGGGTTTAGTTTGAATGGAATACGGAGGAAGACTAGAAAGTGACGAAGAGATCTTTGAGGACAGCAAAAGAAAGACAAATACATTTTCTTATCAATTAGGTATACTTACCTGCCTCTGAGATAATTCTGGTAAGCTTTGCTGGTTCTTAGAGTAAGCTAATACCTTCATATCAAGGCAGCCTCCTTCAGGCTCTGACGTGACCAGTAATTTTCAGAAAAATATTTTTTTCTGAAATAATTTTCAGAAATAGTACATGACTTCTCAACACTGAATTATTTGACAAATCCAAAAGTACTGTTTGCTTAAATTTATGTGTCACTATCATGCTGAGCTATGATGATGTCACCTCTTGAGTGGCAGTGTTGCTGGGCACTACTATAATGAAAAGCTGTTCTCACCATAATGGATATGCAAGGTATGGTCACATCTCACACTTACAATAGGGCTGCTGAACGCAGTCTGTCTGGAGTGAGGCACTTCACAGGCTCCTTCCCAACTTCCTACAGCAAAAGCACTTCCGGAAAGATGAGTTGAGGGCTTGCTTCCCAAAGGCCCATTATGAACTGTCCTGCAGCCATGGGCTCTTTGTTTTGCTACATTGCTGAGGGAGCCTCTGAAAGTGTCCGTGCAGTCTTCCTCTTCGGAGATAGCTTCCTGATAGGACTCAAGCCTCTTGGCTGCAGGATAAAAGTCACAGTGGGTCAATGTGTGACAACAAGTTGCAGGCTGAGCAATGTCAGGTGAGTCTGAGCTGCTGACACCATCTCCTTCACTTTCAGTCCAGGCCTCCCAATTCTCCCACTTGAATCTACAGTTAATAATTACCACACCTCTCATTGAAGAGCAGGCAGGGCAGATGTGGAATGCCTCCACGGTGTCTGCTTCTCCTACGCTCTGCTGGATATCCTACTGTGATGCCGAACTCAGCCTTCCTTGGGTCAAATGCCCGGCCCTCCACTTGCAGTCTGGATCCTGACCTCTGGGTCCTCAACGACATCATCTCCGCAACCCCTCACCTTTCATTTACAGCAATCTCTCCTCAACCAATTTTAGGACTTTCTGTCCCCAACTCTCCATTGACCTTTTGTCAGGCCACCAGTAAGCTCATCTTCCCAAGCCCAGCAATCGCATATCTCGGTGTCCTTATCTCATTTGAACCGTGAGTCCCAGCCGGCTCCTTCTGGACTAGCCCTTTGTGCTTCCGATCTCATTTGAACCAGGAGTCCCAGCCGGCTCCTTCTGGACTAGCCCTTTGTGCTTCCGCCATCATTCTTACTTGTTTTCTCTCCTACTTTAATGGCTCTTGCTGCTTACTGTCTCCTGCCTCCAGCTCTCAGATGCTAGGCATCTCTACCATATCCGGCTTGAGATTCTGGCCATCTTGTTCAATGACTAAATGACTTTCAGGAAAACATTCACTCTTTCTGAAGACAAGAAGGATCAGCTCCCACCCATACTACTGCTCACTAGACAGCCAGATGTTTCATGGTCTGAGCATTCCCACATACTAGACTTCATTTCATCATTATGTTATTCCAAGTAGGGACTATTAATATCCCCATTTTCTGAATAAAGAAATAAACTTTATTAATTGGTCATTTCACAAAAATACAATGGATTAGTCTTAACACCAGGTCTATCAAATGCCACAGCCAGGCTTCTGTGTCTTGATGCTGTAACTGTTTCTAAATGCGACCATGAGTTAGTTTTGTCAGTTAAAGGCCAAACTCCTCTGTCTAATTTCAATGAACTCATGTTTTACAGCATGAATATCTGTTAAATGAATAATGGATGAATGGATATGTAAATGAAATATTTTTAGTGTTAAGAGAAAGTGGTGTGCCAGGTGTGGTAGTACACGCCTTTAATCCCAGCACTCAGATGGCAGAGGCTGGCCAATCTCTGAGAGTTCAAGGCCAGCCTGGTCTACATAGTGAGTTCCAGGACATCTTGGGCTGCAGGGAGACCCGGTCTCAAAAAGACAGAGAGAGAGAGAGAGAGAGAGAGACAGAGAGAGAGAGAGAGAGAGAGAGAGAGACAGAGAGAGACAGAGAGAGACAGAGAGAGAGAGAGAGAAAGTTGTGGGTAGGAACATACAGTTATTGAAGTTTTTCTTTCATTGTGCATCTGACTAATGTTATATTATATATATTTGCACACACACACTTCTATCCTCAAACTAATGTCATGAGGCAGCATTTACCATTGTTCATCTCTGCAGCTGAGGAAACTAAGAAGCAGAGAGACTAAGTAGTGTAACCATGGTTAAGCAGATAACTGAAGGTATAGCTGGGATTTAAATTTAGTCTACCTGATTATACAGCCAATATGTATATTTCTACATCATAGTTCCTTTGCACTGAATGGTATATAAGAAGAAACTCTTACTGGTTTTTTTTGGAGGGGGGTGAATTGGTGTCATGTGGAACTTTTGGATATGTCTATGTTCGTTGTTGGTTGTTATAACTAGTGGGGGGGGCAACTGTTGCTCAATAGCTAGAAGTCAAGGAGACTTCTAAGCACCTCACAGTGCCCTTGACTGCCCATCTCATCAAATAACCCAGCCCAAAATATGAATAGTGCTGAGACTGGTAAGTCTTTGACTAGCTCAGGAAATTTATCAGTAATGAGATGTCATTTTTTTAACATTTTTATTGAAGTTTTGTGCATTTCATACATCATTTGTCATTCCAATCTAGACTCAAAAATACAATCTAGACAAAAATACAATGGATTAGTCTTAACACCAGGTCTATCAAATGCCACAGCCAGGCTTCTGTGTCTTAATGCTGTAAATGTTTCTAAATGCAGCATTTAGACAGCATTTAGACAGCATTTCTAAATGAGTTAGTTTTGTCAGTTAAAGGCCAAACTCCTCTGTCTAATTTTGATGAACTCATGTTTTACAGCTTGAATATCTGTTAAATGAATAACGGATGAATGGATATGTAAATGAAATATTTTTAGTATTAAGAGAAAGTGGTGTGCCAGATGTGGTAGTACACGCCTTTAATCCCACCCTCAGGTGGCAGAGGCTGGCCAATCTCTGAGAGTTCAAGGCCAGCCTAGTCTACATAGTGAGTTCCAGGACATCTTGGGCTGCAGGGAGACCCGGTCTCAAAAGGACAGAGAGACAGAGAGAGAGAGAGAGAGAGAGAGAGAGAGAGAGAGAGAGAGTTCCCCCCTACCCAACCCAAGTTCATGCACCCTGCCATTCCTGCCTGTATCTTTTTCTGATTCTTTTCAAAGTTTTTCAAAGCAGAGGATTATTTTTCTTGGGGGAACTTTACTGTTTCAGTCCATTCCCTGTCCTAGTACCTCTGCTGTTGTAGTTCCCTCCAATCTGTATTGCTTCAACATATATATATATATATATATATATATATATATGTTGAATATATATATATACACACAACACAACACAACTATACTAAATATATACACAACACACCTATACTAAACTTATATCATCTGTATACAAACTGTCATTTCCATATCATATTTCAGGATTCACAGTTTTTCTTTTTAAATTTATATTACTCTAAAATATGCCTACATATCCTCCACCCATATGCCAAGATTACAAAGTCTAAAAATAAGTGGTGGGTTAATTCTAGATCCTGTTAAGGGATTTACATTATAAGACCAAAGTTGCTTTCAGGGAAAGGTGTATATAACATTGATTTTGCTCAGTTTGCCTTACAACTCAGTGCTGGGTGCTAGCTATCATCCACAAATGAGGGATACCATTTGTCATTTGAGATGTCATTTTTAAGACAACCAGAGCACCTCAAAACCCACATAAATGGGTTCTAATTAGGATCATGCAGTTGTGTGATGAGTGTGATATCAGGGAACTCAGCTATGACTATAGGACAAACTCGCTCAATAAGCAGAACTGCAAGACTGGATCTGAAAAGACAGCGTGACTCAACACTTACTCATGTTATGGGAAGCTCTGGGAAGTATACAGGCCAAAATATTACAGTGTGATTCAGAAAACAATGCCACTGGAGATAGCCACCCAGGCCCAAAGAAAACTGTAAAAATGGGTATGAAGCCAGACGTGGTGGCGCACGCCTTTGATCCCAGCACTTGGGAGGCAGAGGCAGGTGGATCTCTGTGAGTTCAAAGCCAGCCTGGTCTACAGAGTGAGTTTCAGGCCAGCTGGGACTAAAGGGAGACCCTGTCTTAAAAAGACCAAAAAAAAAAAAAAAAATGGGTATGAAAAGCCAGGTTCACACCATATTGATAAGCAAAACTTAGCCAAATGACAGTAAAAACTTTAAATATTTCTATTAAAGTAGATTCTAATCTAATTCTATGAGTATCTCTGAACAGACCAGAAACTCTTCTTCCTTTCTGATGCATACAAGGAAACACAGTCTATAATTATTTTCTGTATCTAAAGGTAGGTCCTAGGTGAAACAAGCGGCCTATTTTTTTCTTTTCCATATTTAATCTCTAATGTCTTCTTCTGCCATCCATTCCTTCTCAAATATTCCCAAATCTGTTTATAGCCTAATGTGATTTGCCATCTTTTAAAGCAGTAAGCCTGAGATACAGAACAAATGGCTCATCATACTTTATAATGCACAAGGTCAAATGCAGCACAAAGAGCTTCCGTCTGCACATCATCTTCCAGTCAGACCTTCCACAGCGAACTAATTTCCCAAACATCCCTGGCATCCCAACTTTCACCTACTATAAATAGCAAACTTAGCTAAGCTTCCTCTATCCTCATCACACACATAGCACTGAAACCCAAAGCTGTCTTCTGAACCAATCCTCCCAATTTCCAGCATTGAAAGAATATCTGATACCCTGCTTTTAATACAACAAATTTCATCAGTGCAAACTCCAGTTCTAGAACTGCCTGGATGACAGAAAATCAAATCACAGATGGAACAAGAATACCAACTTTATCTTATCTCTCTGTGTTTACGTGTGTGGTTATGTACATATTCATAAGTACATATTCATGTATATTACGCAACATGCATGTTGCGAGTGTGTGTGTTAGCCAGAGAAATGCACTTTATTTATGGAGTGTCTTCACAGAACCTGGAGCTCATCTGCTTGGCTGGGCTGGTTGGCCAATGAGCTCCAAGGACCCAGGGGAACCTATCTCTGTCCTCTCAACAATGGGGTTACAGATGCATGCTACTGCATGTGGTTTTTGATGTGTGTTGTTGACTAGGATGAATTAACTTGGAATAAGTGGAGCTGAGGAATTCTGGGAGGCGGCTTGTGACCAAGATAGGTATGGGCTGCTGAACACAGTAAGCTCACAGAGAGACCCTATCTGGCCAAAGACCACCAACTGGTAAATTGGGGACCAGCTGGCCTTCCAGACCCTAGGCCCCTTGTTCTAAGAAAATAAATCTTGGTCGGCTACTAACTTTTTTCCCTACACAAACTTTAACCTTGGAGAAATAAACTGACGTTTGCAAAAGATAACCATCCCATGGGTCAATCTCATCACTCTTGCACCATCCGGATCTCGATTCCTGAAAGGGGGGTGGGACCGGGTACTTGCAAATGCAAATATCGGGAATTACCCCAGATGTGGGTGTGGGGATTTGAACTCAGGACTTCATGCATGCACAGCAGGTACTTTACCAACTGAACCATCTCCCAGCCTCAGGAATACCAACTTCAATGTTATAATTAACATGGAAATTTATAATTATACATCTGTCTCCCACGTTGGATCATGAGCTCCTTAAGAGGAAGGCCAGTTATTACTTTAACAACTGTAATTACAAAATAACACTAATAGCAGTTGTGTATAAGGACTTACCTGGGCCATGCTCTGTGCATCTTTGCATGTTTTATGTCAATGAGGGGGGCACTATTGTGACCCTTTTTTTGAGGCTGAAACATCAGATAACTCACTGGGGGCCACAGAGTTGTGGGTCTCAGAAATGGAATTTGGGTTTAAAAAGTTTGATTGCTACAGAAGAGAAAGACCCCAAAGTGGAGCACAAGTGCAGGATTGATGGTTTTTGGGCTGTCAAAGAGGAGCCTTTGAGCACTTCCTTAAGGAAAATATGACATCTTTTAGGGAAAAAAAAGTCCTCCAATTCAAGTGATATGTGTATGTATGTATCTATATATTTATATGTACATATATATATATATATATTTATAACTATGTATATATACTGAAGCAACAAAGTAGGAGAGAACAATAACAACAAAAGAATTGGAAAAAAAACTCTGGAAAGACTCAGAAAAAGATGCAGGATATGTATGGCAGAGTACAGGGACTCGGGTGGGGTGTGGGGCATGGAAAGGGAAGTAACTCTAGATTTGATTGAAAAATGATGTAAGACTTATGGAAAAAGTTTAATAACAATAAAAATAATTTTGTGGAAAAAAAGTTTGATTGCAAAATCTGTTCTTGAGAAGTACTCCCTGATGCCTCTATATCAACACAATTATAAATTGTGCATGATAAATGCACTTTCCAGACAACTCAAATTGAGGAGCCTTCAACAAAACCCCAGGACAGTGCCTGCCAAAACACAAGTTCATCAAAAGAAGAAAACCTTGGGAGCCTGTAAGTGCAGAGAAGCCTACATGGTGGTTGTTACTGGCAGCCTGAACCTGCTCCCAGGACAGTAAGGGATATGAAATGAAAACCAAGGCTGCTCTTGGAGTGTGGGTTTCAGGGAATAATGTCCTGACACTGGTTCATCACTTAACGTAAATGCGCAGCACAGCTCATGTCAACAGGGGACAGTATGAGTCCCTGCTGGACCCCACGATGTCTTGTAACTCATCTGTGACCGGAAACTGCCCTGATATGAAAATGATTTTTCATTTCTGATTTTTTATTTTTATTTTATGTATATGAGTGTTTTGCCTGAATGCATCTAAGTGCATCTCTGTCATGCAATGCCTGCAGAAGCAAGAAGAGAGTGTCGGATCCTCTGGAACTAGAACTATGGATGGTTGTTAGCTGCCATGTGGGTGCTGGAAACTGAACCCAAGTCCTCTGCAAGAGCAGCCAGTGCTCTTAACTTCTGAGCCATCTCTACAGCCCCACAAAAGTTTACTGTTTAAATGGCATTCTTTTTCAGCTGTCTTTTAAGGGAGTGGTATTTTTTTTTCATTTCAATATGCATGCTAATCACCTGGGGATAATGTTCAACTGAGATTTCAACTGAAGTGCTATATTTCTAACATAGGCCTAGGTGCTGCAGCTGCAGATGCTCCAAGCATGTGGCTCACACTTCCAAGTTGGCAGGTTTTAAAACATAGGAGTGTGGTGCCAGGCGTGGTGGCGCACGCCTTTAATCCTAGCACTTGGGAGGCAGAGGCAGGTGGATCTTTGTGAGTTCAAGGCCAGCCTGGTCTACAAAGTGAGTTCCAGGCCAGCTGGGGCTACAAGGAGACCCTGTCTCAAAAAGACCAAAAAAAAAGGAAGTCTTTTCCTCTGCCTATGTCTTGTAGGCTGCTGCCAACTTTTTCTTCTNCAGAGGCAGGTGGATCTTTGTGAGTTCAAGGCCAGCCTGGTCTACAAAGTGAGTTCCAGGACAGCTGGGGCTACAGGGAGACCCTGTCTTGAAAAGACTAAAAAATAAATAAATAAAATAAAATAAAATATAGGAGTGTGAAAAATAAATAAATAAAAATAAAATATAAGAGTGTGCTGTCAGGGGTGTATAAATCATTTGCATGTGTACAAGCTGCAATATTCTGTACAGAATTATCTCCTACACAATATTTTTGATAGAAAACCTTAAGACATATGGCCACAGACTATGGATTCATTGTTAATAGCTTTCATTTCAGTGAAAGATATGTCTGTGATTACATCTAGAAAGAACTGGGCCTTATTTGAAATCCATTTTTCATGTGCATGTGTGTGTGTGTGTGTGTGTGTACACATGTGCACTTGTTTCTAAATCATTACACAAAAGTTCAGAAGCGTTGGATGTGTTAATGGTAAAAATGTGTCCATAGTCTAAGTCAGCACCTTTTAGAGGTAGCAGCAAGACTCCATGTTTCCCGCACAGCCACCTCAGTTACAGTTCAGTCAGTAGAATTCAGCTCTGGTCACTGCTACCTTGCCTGCACTGAGGGAAGGTAGAAGGGAAGTAGTAAAAAATATGGTATTCATCAAAACAGATGCTGAGCATCTGCATCACTTAGTGTCTGCTCGTCATGAGTGTTTGCATCATCCTATTATTTAGTACCACTCAGAATCTACTAAGTTCCAAACAAGAATGAGAATAGAGGCAACATGGATCAGTGGTTAAGAGTGCCTGCTGCTCTGGCAGGGGACCAGAGTTCAGTTCCTAGCACCCACATGGCAGTTAACAACCATCCATAACTCCAGTTCCAAAGGATCCTATAGCTTTCCTTCTGATGTCCATGGCCATTGGATGTGCGTGATGCACCTGTATAGACACAGGCATAACACACATACACATAAAACAGAAATAATTTTTTAATGTAGAATAAAGACTATTGGGATGAGCTAAGTCACCAATGCTTAAACCAGGCACTCCCTTGCCAGAGCCAGAATTATTAGGCATTCAAGTAGTTGTAAAAAATACATATTTTTTACAGGTGGTTTTTGTTGAAATCCCACACTCACCATTCTCCTCGTGGCAGTAGTCAAACCCTGCCACACTACATCTTCGAAAAACCATTTTATTCTCAGTGAGGGTTCCAGTCTTATCAGAAAAGAGGTACTGAATCTGTCCAAGATCCTCAGTGATGTTCAGGGCTCGACACTGGACAGTGGAATCCATTTTCTCATTGTAGAAATCTACATCGCTTTGAATAAAATATATTTGCCCAAGCTTTACAATTTCAATTGAAACGTAGAGAGAAATGGGAATCAAGACCTAACAAGATGCAAACAATTAAAAAGCGTTACTGTCAGTGAAAGAAAGTGCTATAGTGGAATGTAGCTAGACAGGAACAAAAACATCTTACCTGCAACAAAATTATCATGGTCCAAAACATATAGAATCCTGCCAACAAGGGTGATATGATGTGCCCATCAGGCTCAGGAATATTAAAAAAGATCATGTTTTCATATTTGTTCAACCAGATCCCATGACCTTTAAGAAGTACACAAGCATCAAAAGAATGTTATAGAGTATGCAAATATAGAACTTCATTCTTCAGGAAGGACCAACGAGAGTACTGATTTTGGTTGAACACCAATTGTTTGAGCTTAGAAACAAGATCAAATTCAAAAGGTGGCAGTCTCTTCTCTCTGACTCCCTCTACAACCCTCCCCAGATCCCTGCAGTACAAAGCGTATGTGGATATGCTCAACATCAGTGTTCGTTGGGATAAAGAATGCCATGGAAAAAGACACAAGGAAAATTTAGCAAATAAAAGAATCTCTTATTCAAGCCAAAGAGAAATATCATTATATAAACCAGTGTCAGACCTTACTGAAGATATATCAGCAGATAATTCAGTTTCACCTACCCAGTGCACCAGTTAAACACATTATGACCAGAAGCAGGACAGACCAGAGGACATCTGTATTTGCTCTTCTCTCTAATTTACTGCGTTTATATCGTGGGCCACTGTTGTTCAGCATTGCTTTGGTCTCATGACCTGCATGGGAAAGACATGTCAGAAACAGGCAGAGTAAAGGTAGGTAGCAAATAGCACATTACAAAGACTCTCTGGCAGACAATTAAATCAAACGAGGTTATATAACACATTCTGTCAGTTTAATCTATTTCTGTGATTTATTTAGAAAAAATGGGGTCAGTGATTAACAATTTCTGCACAAGGTTCCATTTTGAGTAATATAAAATGGAGGAGAGAAGGATAAACTTAGAAACAGAACCAACCTGCATAGACCACAATGCCTACAACAGCCTCTGTGTTTCTAACTGTGCATCCTCGGAGCAATAAATTCTCTTTGCTTAGGCCCACACGTTCTTTGTTGGAATGTTCTCTGTAAGAAAGTCAGCATGTAGATTTTGTAGAAGTTAAAAATAGGGAGGTGAAGGTACAAATTTTGGTTCTGAAAGGTTCTAGACTCTATATAATAAATTAGACAGTTCATAGGAAAGTTCAAATCTCTGGCCCAGGGGGTAGGAGAAAACTCCAAGTTGCAAGCTCCCATTGTTTCTAGTAGTCCTCATCTGTCAAATTCTATTACTACAAGAATTCAAAAACACTCAAAGCGAGGATCCTGCTTTTCCAGTATACAACGTATTTTGGGAAACTTAATAGTGGATAAGGGGAATTAGAAAATGAGCAATTTTGATTTGACTGACATTAAGGCAATGTTAATTAGTGGCTAACTAAACTATTAGATGACAGGCTGCTGGGGAAAGATGAGGTCTGAAACCACCCATCTGACAAAGGGACGGGGGTATCACAGGCCTCCTGATGTGTGGGTAAGGAGGTCATCCCCCCCGTATCCTTCATCAGAGCACTGAAAGCCTGAAGTCTGGCTTTGAGACTCTGGGAAGCCTTAAGAATCATAAGCAGTATTTTGTTTGTATATATTTAATACACCTCTATCATTATTTTTAGGGAGAGAATCCATTTCTTTCAACAGATTCAGAAAATGCCACATGACAACTGACCAAATAACAAGGAAAGAGAAGCATGTTAAACCTCACTAGACGAAGGCAGTTGGCCAAACCTAAATGCGCTAAAGGTTGTTCTCAGAAGACAAGATTCCTTATACAACAGGTGGTGATTAACACAGAGAACCACAACTGGCCAGCCTGCAGATAGTAATTAAGAGGCTGCAGAGAGCTTATTCCTGAACCATTTATATCAAACTTCTGCTCCCAAGGCTTAGAGATTATTGCAGAGAAATGGTGGGTGGAAAGTCTACAATAGCCAGAGGAGGTAGATGACAAGGAAATAGTTTCCCAGACAGCTGGTCAGTTACTCATATGAACTCATAACAGTGGTGACAGCATGCATAAGCATCAAGTAAGCTCAAGCCATAAAAATTCCCAGCACAGACATGTGGAAGTGGAAAAAAAAAAACCTAACCCTATCTGAGGAGCTACCAGCAACCCTCGTATGAGTTCAGGGAAGGGGAGAATCAGCCTCATTTAAAGGTGGAAGTCTCAGTAGGTTGACTGGGCCGCAGAGGATGAATCCACACCCATAAATGACACTGAATCTCCCCTTCCCATCAGTCATCAGTTGACATTCGTTCCTCAGACAGGGTTAGGGTTATAGATACACAGGTATGAGTTCAGAAATTTGGTGGAGGATTAGAAAGAGGGGTGGAGAGACAGGAGGAGAACTAAATTTGATCAAAATATATGGTATGAAGTTTGCAAAAAAAAAAAAATTACCAGGTTCAGTCAAGTAGCCAACGGCAATGGCGTGGGGAAATGGGGGGGGGGGGCTGAATGCGAGGAGGTAATCGGCTCAGCCTAGACCGAGGTAAATTCTATAAAATAAACACACTCTTCAGGAAAGAAATTTAAAAATTTATCAGCTAAGTGTACCGTGTAGTACTTGTTTTGGTCCTATTTTAAATAAAACAACTGTTTGAAAAAAATTTTTTTTCATCAACTGGAAAAATCTGAATAAATTCATGGCATTAGAAGAGATGAAGAAATGGTTCTGATCTTCTTTGGGTGTGCTTATGGCTTTCTGATTACTTTTCAGTGTTCTCAAGAGCTAGAAGTAGATGTCGTTGAGGTATTCACAGGGAGACTTGAGGCAAGGCTGGGGAAGGATGGACGGGAGTTGGAACAAGGCTGGCACTCTGTGAAGTGATCAAGACTGGAGTGCAGCCTGCATGTTGATACACATTTCTTTCCACTTTTAAGCCTTTGAGAATTTCTGTAATGAACAATTGCAAAATTACCCAAATAATTACTTGACTAAACTATATAGTAACAATAGTACTGGCCAAAATTTTTGGAATATTTACACAAGCAAAAATATGTATTCATATATTTGAAAATGTCCTCTTAATTTCAACATTAAATTTTGTTGGTTTTTCTAAGTAATAATCATCAGCCTATAAACTGCCATTTGTTTTTTAAATAAGTAAAAACTGCCAATAAGCATACTATCCTTACATTTTGGATCTACAAAGAAAATAAAGTAAAACTTCTGTGGAGAAGGTTTCAAATTCTGAAGAAAGAGGAAAACAAATTTGTCGTTTTACTTCCACAGTTTGTATGCATTTTGTTCTGTCAGGTACCTAAATACCTGTGTAAAGAGATGTCTAGATTGAGAACTACCCCTGAATTTAATAAAATTCAAATCCGTGGTTTCATTTCATTTTATTTTGGAGGTTTGGTTAAGACTGGGGACTTACTAGGTAACTCAAGATGGCCTCAAACTTACTATGTAATCCAGACTGGCTTGAGCCTGTGACAGTCCTCCTGTCTCAGCCTACTAAGTGATGGGTTTATAATACCCTTGTTTTATAGATGAGGAAAGTCCCAAAATTCATATTTACCAGTGGCACATGTAGGTGACCATCTGCCAATCCCCACTGACGTGGTGTTTGGCCCCACATTCCTCATGGGAGCAGATTTCACACATAAACCACCATTTCTAAAGCACATTAGCTAGAAACCATTTTTCCTTCCCGGAGTCCGTATTTTTCATTAGATGTCATTCTGTTACCACACTCAGACCAAAGCCGAGCCTTGACCTTTTGCACTTGCAAATTCCAAACATTTCTTGTACCTGACAAGTGTAGGGTATTTGGCAAAAAGGGCATGAATGCTTCAGAATTCTATGAGAAATAACAGCTGTGATGTAGAACTCTTCTCCATTCAAGAAACTACGGAACGTCTCTCTATCATGTGGCCGGCAACTAATATAGACAGCCTTGGCTACTGGTCTAAGAGTTTGATATAGAAATGTGTAAGAATAATGAGAAGATCGGGCATGGTGGCGCATGCCTTTAATCCTAGCACTTGGGAGGCAGAGGCAGGCAGATCTCTGTGAGTTCAAGGCCAGCCTGGTCTACAGAGTGGGTTCCAGGACAGCCAGAGCTAAAGGGAGACCCTGTCTCAAAAAGACCAAAAAAAAAAAAAAAAGAATAACGAGAAAATAATAACTGTGACACAAGGACTATGATATTCAGCTCATGTATGGGTTCAAATAAGAAGCACATCAGCTTTCCTCAAATTCATACAGATAATGAATTTGAACTTAATTTTTATCAATTTTGAAAACAGACCACCAAGGAAAAAAAATAACTACTTCAGTAGACCAAAGTAATTCCTCAGGAAAAAAGTCACTGTTTCTAACTAGGTTTGATTTTCTTATTGAATGTTTTCCTAGGAATCGGATGAGGCTAGGAAGATCAACAGAGCTGAACAAGGCTGGTGTGATCTCTTGGGAAAGCAGACCCTGAGGATTCTGGGAATAATGGTAGGAAATCAGAAAGCAGAGTAGCAAGTGTTTATGTAAACTGACATCAGAGGAGCACAGAACAAATGTCAAAAGTCACCCAAGGGCAGGTAAGCACAGTATCTAAGAACTCAGAGGCAAGCCAGGAAGACCAGGGGGCTAGGAACCACATGCCGGCTCTGGGCAAGCCCCAGTGTCCAAGCATCAAACCATGTTCAAGTGTGTCTGTTACAGAAGAATGTAAAGAATAAAGGAGGTTTACAAGAGAGGACAGGCTCCAGTCACCGAAATCTGGAACTGCTTGTCAGGTTCACACTACTGTGAGAATCTAAGGTAGCAGGATAGAGTCTTAGACAACCAGACAAAAAGTTAGCACTGGTTATGCAGTTATAACTAGTGTGACAATCATGTTCTTAGAAAAATTTGTAAATGTAAATACAAGCTTCTAGACTAGATTCCATCCAGAGCGCTAGGCTCTAGACAACAGAGTGTTAAACATGAGTTTCTTCTAAGTCTTTCCTGCCTATACACAAAATCATATGCCAAGAACATGTCTATACTTGTCAGAGGCTTGGGCGCTCAGCGTTCTCAGCCTTGAGGAGAGGATGTCTGGACTCTGTAAGACTGAGCTGATCTTGGGCAAAATATGACAGACCCTGAATCTGAGGTTTACAAGAGGAAATTTTGTGAGTAGACAGCAGTTAAAGAAAATGATTCTAGAAGACTCATCCTGAGAAAAAAACTTCTGTAAACATTTATGAGAGAGTGGCATCTATATAACTTCAATTTAACATCTAAAAGTTAACCGTGGGAGAATTCCTCTAAAACCTAACCACAATATTTTCAGTATAATTCTATTTTTCAGTGTTTGGGATTGAACCCAGGGCTTTCTCCACAGTAAGCATTCACTGTAGCCCTTGCTGTACATATGGTTTCCCAGGAAAAACAGTTCACCTTAAATACAGAAGGTCCTTTAGACTGGTCTCACCATGATTCATTCACCTTACTGCTCACCTACCCTCTCTGTACATACTAGACTGTACAGAACACCCAAAATGCACGGTCACAGCCATTGCCTCCGCTGATCTTTGGTTAGAATGTCAGCCATCTTTGCACTTGTTTGTTTCTGGCTCTTGAAAATACAACCCCAGCATTACTTCCAATGCAGGACTGAGCCTTTGCCTCTTCCCATTGCTTAGTTTTCCTTAACTGCCCTGCCACCAGTCAGTGCCAGGTGAAGTTACAGGTACTACCCTTATATTCTGTATTTTCTGGCATAACACTTATTCTTTCTCAGGTTTTTAAAACAATTCCTTTGCAGAATAACTAATAATGGCCACCTGAATGTAAAATCTGATAGGTTTTCTTTACAAAAGCATTGTAGGAGTTGGGGCTTCCCTGTGGCCCTGTGCAATCTCTCCTTTCCACTCTCTCCACTCCAGGAGCCCATTCATCTGCTTTCTGAATGGAGATTAGTTTTTTCATTTTCTAGAAAGGTATTTAAACCAAATCATAATAGTATGTGTTTGTCTTCTTTCAGGATTACTTAGAAAGCTACCTAAGTTGCTGTCTGTGTCATTTATACATTCCTCTGCCTCTGATTAACATTCTGTTGTGTGGCTACACCATAATCTGTTTGCCCATTTATCTGTTAATGGAAAGTTGAGTCATTTCCAGGTTTGGTATTTTTGGTATTTTTTTGAAACCTGTAGATTTCGGCAGGTTTTCGAAAAAGTGCACCCTATCACAGTATCTATGAAGAAAGGGCATCTCTAGTTCTTTCCTATTTGACAACTTCCATTCCTTCTTACTTGACTGTGCTAGCTAGAACATCCTGTGTAATCTTGAAAAAAAAAAAAAACAGCAGTAAAAGAAAACATCCATGCCTTGTTCCTGATTTAGGGGCAAGCCTGAGTCTTTTACAGCTGAGTATAATATTAGCCGAAGTCTATCCATAGACATCCCTTCAGAAGTTGAAAAGGTTCTCTTGTATCCCAGTTTGTAGAAATTGGAAGTCAGACTTTGTCAAATTCTTTTCTTATCTGTAAGCTAAGACCAGGTAATGGAATCAGGATAATTCTGGTCTTAAAAAAGTTTAGATGCTTCAAGGTCTGGTATCACATGCCTTTAATCCCAGCACTCAGCAGAGGCAGGGGGGGGGCAGAGGAGGGGCAGAGAGGCAGAGGAGGGGCAGAGAGGCAGAGGCAGGTGGATCTCTGTGAGATCAGGGCTAGCCTGGAACATAGCCCCTGTCTTAAAAAAACAAATAGTAGCCAGGTGTGGTGGTGCATGCCTTTAATCCTAGAACTCAGGAGGCAGAGGCAGGTGGATCTCTGTGATTTCAAGGCCAACCTGGTCTACAGAGTGAGCTCCAGGCCAGCTGGGACTTCCTGTATCAAAAATACCAAAAAAAAAAAAAAAAATAATAATAATAATAATAATAATAATAATACATTTAAAGATGAGGTGATCCTTGTCATGGTAGTGCATGCCTTTAATCCCAGTACTATGGAGGCACAGGCAGGCAGATCTCTGTGAGATCGAGGACAGCCTGATCTACGATAGTGAGTTCCAGGCCAGCTGAGGCTATAGGGAGAGACCTTTTCTCAAACAAACAAACAAAAGGTGATACTATTTCTCTCCCTGTGTCTTTTTACTATAAATTATGTCTAATAGTCTCTTTATAAAATTCAAGAAACTAAGGATCAAAGAGTGGAAAGGGACTCAGCTCAGAGTCCCGTAACATCTAAGTGGCACAAGCCGAGCTTGAAATCAGGAAAATACTCAAATTCTAGGTGTTCTGGTGAAAGGGATGTGGATGACACAGTCTGTGTTGAAGATGAATCTGGCCTGGCTTCTATCCTCTAAGACAAGATTCCAGATCCCTGGCTCACCCTTTCCAACCAGAATGGCACACCTGCTACTTCAAATCTGAAGTAAGGGCAGGCCACCCTCGACTATCGTTTAAGCCATCTGTTCTGTTCTGTTGAGCTTATGTGGTGCTCATGAAGATGGAGGTGGTGGCACATGCCTGTCATCTCAAGAGGCTGAGGCAGGAGAATCACAAATTCAAGGCAAGCCTAGCTGCACAGAGAGTTTGAAGCCAGTCCTTGTTGCAAAAGAAATAAAAGAAAGAGAGAGAGAAATGAAATATGGCAAGATATTCTTGCACCACTAGGAGAGATCCTAGGGTTATATGAAGAACAAGGTTTTGTTGTTCATAATACTTTGTTACATATAAAGAGAAATGAATATTTATTAAATTATTATCGTAAACCAATTTATAGATGGCTAAACTTACGGCTTTTAATCATTTAAACTGAATACGAATATACAAAAATTTTCCTTGAGTTAAGTGCAATTTCATTCACGCCCACAAAGGTAGCTTTGCTTCACTCATTCACACACAAAGGTAAGGTGTATGTCACTCACAGGAAGCCTCGGAATCTGCTGAGGTCATTGTTTGGACTTTCACATTCTATCTTACTGGAAAACTTCTCAGGATCAACTTCAGAGTCCTGAATATATTTCATCAAAAATCACAAAAGAAGAATAATTCAAGATTAAACCTTGGTGGTTAAAGCACTGTATCATTTTACCAATTCTTAATATAGATAGCAATGAAAGCAGATATTTTACCATGAAGTTTATTTTGCAAGTTTCCCAGATAAAAGAAAGCACACACATAATTAGAGGATCTATAACAGAGCTCAGCAACAGAAGGGAGTTTTCCCAACTTCAGCAGAGGATGCAAATCGTGTATTGGGATCTATGCAGGGCTCTGCAGAGCAAGCTTTTGTAGTTTCCTAGATTGAGTGTATGTGGAAGTACTCTGGAGTACATACGCATTGCATTCAAAGCCAACCAGAGTTCATAAATAAAAAATTCAAAATAAGCAGGACATCACTACTTCTTAAAATTCTCTAATGAGCAAACAGAAAATTTTGTAATTCTTTATGAGGCCAATGGATGTGTAAACGAAATGCCTTTAAAAAAAAAACATACTTTCTGTAAGATACAGATTCTTTCTGTATTTAGGCATGGTGGCTTATGCCTGTAATCCCAGCACACAAGAGGATAAGGCAGGGGATTACTAAGATTTCAATGCCAACTGCGGCTACATAGTAAATTCTAGACCAGCTTGGGTTACAGAATATTGAGAGAGAGAGAGAGAGAGAGAGAGAGAGAGAGAGAGATTAATTGTGGGTTTTTGAGTAATATTTTATATTGCTGTAGCTCCCCAAATAGTACTTATATTTATATATGACATAGCAAACATTAAAATGTGAATTACATGATCTACTTGTTAATAATAATAATACCTACTGAATTCTCTTGATGTACTAGGGACTATGTTATGTATTTTAAATATATAACTAATTTCTTTTTCATAATCCTGTTTAGTTGATGCTATAATTATGGGCCTAATAAATAGATGAGAAAAGATACTGAGAGTACCAAATAATTTGCCAAGTTCTCAGAATAAGCAGGTAGTTTAGATGTGGATTCTAAACTGAATAACTTCTACAGTGCTCATCCTAAACTGAACAGAAAGTGTGTCTATTATCCAACTGATAGCAGCCTAAAACGTACATTTAGGGATGTAATGAAATTCTAAGTTTTGATGCCAAGCTTAGACACAGCTGAATCACAGAGGCATCAACATGAGAGACCCCCGAGAAGGAAAGAGAGGTCTAACATGATACAATGACATTCACCGAAAGCAATGGTCTTGGGAGGTTAGTACAGTTTTTGATTTCTGAATATATAAAATAAATTAAAAACCAAGTTATTAGTGGTGCAGGTTTTCACGTTTTAAAAAAATCATTAAAATTTAAAATATTGTATCTCAAGCGCTTACAGACATTGAGAAAAGAAACTGGTATTACGTGATAGCATGATTCTTCCTATGAATCACACAACAGTGTTAGAAATGAGCCATCCTTTCCATGTCAAGATGAAGAAGCTAGGGCATTTGAGTAACTTGCCAAAAGTCAAGAAGAAATTAGCACCAGGGCAAAATATATTTATTGAAATCTCTGTCACTAGAACTTCCCTTATCACAGCAAGATAAAAGTCCTAAAAGTTACGTAGAATAAGAAACCATAAAAGTTCTAAATGGTTTGGGAATATAATTACACATTTTAGGAACAATGACAAAAATACAAAATATAAAAATCTAAGATTAAGAAACCCAAATTAGCAGGTGATTATTTCTATTTCAAATGAAATTTGATGGGTTCCTCTAGTGCAGTTCCAGAAAATCTGATCACACACTGAAGTGTTTGAACTCCAAAGTTATTTTTATCATCTATAAAACATAATACATATCCATCACTATCTGGAAATAGATTGTCTTTTTCAATTTCATTTTTTCATAGGTAAAAATTAAATTAAAAATCGCTTCGTCTATCTTTTGAAAATGAACTCAAGCTTTTCCTGAGGAAGAAGAATGCTGGTAGATCACTGGGCAGAACGCACTATCTACCTGCTCCGCATACCCTCGCACCACCTGCCGCTGCTTTAAATTGCTCTCCCCATCAAGGCCAGACGTCTCTATGTGACAGATTCCATCAGGATCCGTGGAAGAGAGTAAAACCATATCTGCAGGGATGATCTCGTTACAGGAGAGACGGACGAAGTCCCCCACGGTGACGTCTTTCCAGCAGCAATCAATGTACTTTTTCTCCTTCCTAAAATTGGAAAGAAAAAAAAAAAGGTAGAAGACAACAAGAGGAAGCATAGATCATCATTTGTGAAAAGGTTAGTGTGTAACTTATGAATTCTTGTGTATTAAGTGTCAAAACTGGTAAAACCCCAAATCTCACAAATGTCTCACTTGAAAATTTAGTTACTGAGTCTAGAGAAATGAGTGGCTCAGGAGTTTTTAAGACCACTGGCTGCTCTTGAGGAGGACCTGGGTTCAGTTCCCAGCACTGACATGGAAGTAATAATGGTAATAATACCAATTACCAATAAATGGTAATAATTACCAATAAACATGGTAATAATCATCCATACCTCCAGTTCCAGGGACTTGAGGCCCTCTTCTGGCCTCTGAGGGCACTGCATGACATGGGTGTAATTACATGTAGGCAAAACATTCATGCACATAAAATAAAAATAAATTAAAAAATTCTAAAGAAAATCTAGTCATTAAGTCATTAAGACATATTATTCCAACTCTCAATGTCTCCACCAAAGGATTTTACTCAAACATTGTATGCTCTTTGACTGCAACTTTAGGATAAAATAACAGTTAACATTAGATGGGTGTAATCACATGCAGAGCAATTCTTGAATGTTTTCCTGTGGTCAGGAGTTAAAAGACACATCTGGTTTCAGAGATCTCCTCCAGCACATTATGGTAGATTATTATGAAAAACATAATGAAATACCCCTACACACAAAAAGTTATTAATCTACCATAATAACAACTCTAACTCTCATTGAGTGGAAATAAAGTTAGCCTTCTATGGATTCAGGATCTGAATTCGAGGATTCCACCAACTACAAAGAGAAGACATCTGAAAAGAAAAAAACCAACCACACTGAACATATATAAACTTTTCCTCCTAAAAAATACACTTAACAACTGTTTACAGAGGTTTTACATTGTATTTGATATTGTAAGCTCTCTAGAGATGAGTTAAAGTGTGCCAGTGGACATGTACATGATATGGACTAACACTGCTACTTTTTACATGAGGGACCTGGGCACCTCTGCAAGATCCCTGGATCCTACTGCCACCCTCCTTCCAGAATTTGACACATGACTGTCATTACAGCTGATCCATGGGAAACAGAATACTCCTTTTTAAAACATTGTTTCCTATTCTATACTTATTTTTCAATTTTTTAACATTTTTTTAAATTATTTTTTTAAATTTTATTTATTTCTGTATGTGTATGAATGTACTGTCTGCATGCAGGTCTGTGCACCCGTGTTGTGCAATGCCGCGGAGGTTGGAAGAGGGTGTCAGATTCCCCTGGAACTGGAGATCTCCTTGAATTGGAGTTTCAGACGGTTCTCGGCCGCCATGTGGGTGCTGGGGATCGAACCCAGGTCCTCTGCAAGAGCGGTCGGCGCTCTTAACCGCTAGGCCATCTCTCCAGCCCTTAACATTTTATTTATTTATAATGTATGTGTATGTGTGCACACGTGTTAATGCATGGTGGCATGTACTTATAATCCCAGTACTTGAAAGGCTGAAGCAGGAGGATGACTTCATATTTAAGGGCAGCCTGGACCAAATAATGAGACTGTCTCAAAAATAAATAAATAAATAAATAAATAAATAAATAAGCAAAGCTATTTATTTTCTATTATATTCATGGAGTTAAAAGACTATATTCACTCTCAAGAAACCTTAGAGATAGTTATAATCTAAGTATATGACTTACTTATATATTAAAAAAATCCTTAATTAGCTGGGTATGGTGGCTCACGCCTTTAATCCTAGCACTTGGGAGGCAGAGGTAGGCGGATCTTTGTGAGTTCAAGGCCAGCCTGATCTACAGAGTGAGTTCCAGGACAGCTGGGACTACAGGGAGACCCTGTCTCAAAAAGACCAAAAAAAAAAAAATCCTTAATTCATTAGATGAAATGGAAATGTTATACTAGACCAATACTTATATAGCTTCTGTCATATAAATCACATCAGATACTTCATGAAATACTTTGAAAGACTAAAATACATGTAAATACATATATAGTTTCTCCAAGTACCTTATGCACAACACCAGATCTAACTAGGGGAAATCTAAGAACTAGTTTGCTATGAAAAAAGACAAATCGATCATTTATTTTGTCTCTTTGAAAGTTCTCCCCAGTATGGTGGATACTATTTAATTTTTCCATGGCTAGAAGTAACAGGAGATGAAAAGTAGGCAGAGGTTGTGCTTTAAAGGCTCTGTCCTACATGTCATGCATATGTAGGAGTAGGGAATTAATTCCACATCAAATGAAGGGTCACTAAAGTTTCACAAGAAAAGTGTTTGCACTTCAATGTGCTCATTTCTGTAACAGAGTAATGTATAAATTGATAGGTGGCAGCCTAGTGAGTGTTAGGAATAAAGAAGAAACCAATGGAAAAGTTACCGAAGTAATTCAGAGAGATCAAAAGGGTCAGAATTAAGTCAGTAGCAAGAGAGATGAACAGAAGAAATGAAACGAAGACAGTCACCAGAGACAAGCAGGTCTCCTGACTGTTACATGTTAAGAGATATCAGGGATGACAGTATGGCTCCTAATTTGTATGACAGATGATGCTTTTCACCAGGTCTCACATTTTGGCAGAAGCTAGTTACATTCGAGGGGGGGGGGACAAAATTTATTTTGAATTTTTGTATGACATGAATTTTGACGTCTAGCAGGTGGAAGGTTGTGATGAAAGACATGGCCGTGGGAATCCTAGGTACACAAAAGCGAGTGCCAGCAGGTAAGGAAGGGTCTGAGAGTCCACAGGGAAAGAAAACAGAGCAGTAGAAGATGATCCACCAGGAAGGAGTGTCAGAAAAAAACAAGGGAGAAGAAAACCTCGAAGACAGAGTAATGACAGTCACAGTCCACCCAGGGACCCTGAATATGAAGGACCAGCAGCATTCTTTTGTTATTTGCTTATCTGGAGGTCGTAATGACCTTGGAAAGAGGTGATAACATGAAATCGTTAAGGGGGAGAAAGAATGAGAAACTCCTAATACCACCCACATAGTGGTTTTTAAAGATCAGAAAATACTACTTGGCCTTGAGGGGGGAGAACTTTATCTACTTTGTTTAAACCTTATTATTGTGTCCATAAATGACTCTGCATCCCCACAGGCCCTGGACTGAAGGACTGGTTCCCAGTTCTTCATGGTACCATTGGAAGGTGGTTTAACATTGAAGATACAGCTGGCGTCTGAAGGTCAGAACAGTCTACCACACCCTCTGCAGTCCTGCCAGATCAAAGCACCCATTACCGAGTGACTCCCAGAACGGGACTTCTGTTATAAGACTCTTTCAGTATTTAGTAACATGTATCGATTTGTCTGCTTTCCTTTAGACATAAAATAATAAAAGAAAATAATAAAGCCAATTTTTCACTGTTGGAGTAATCTCACATCATCTTACAAAGATGAAAAAAAAATTCTTTTCCTTGATTTCTTGATACATCTTTACACAAATGTTGTGAAAGCTACTGGAGAAGTCTAATAAGGAACGAAATTTAGAATCCTGCAGGCTTCAGCTTAAATATCGCTTCTTCAAACAAACTTCCCTTAATTCACCGCAGTTCTCAAAATACTGAAGACAAGTTGCCTTCAGTCAGTACGCTGTTTATTAAGTATTAACTTACATCTGAAAATAAAAACTCGGGAACTGCATATAAGATGCACCATGATTCAAAGCTCACTTTAACTGAGTTTCTTCTTGGCTTCACAGACTTTCTTTTTTTGTAAGTACTACAAATAAACGTCTTCAATAGAACAAATATCCTCCTGAGCAGACAAGCCTCTGATATTGTTCCAACAGGATGCCTCAAGTTTTATGCAGTAGTCTCCAGTTTTTCACAGGCCCTTTCTCAACTGTCAGGTCTTGACTTCTTTTCATAATCCAGCCAACTTTTCATATTCATTCAAGTTCCTTCTCCTCCTCCTCCTCCTCCTCCTCCTCCTCCTCCTCCTCCTCCTCCTCCTCCTCCTCCTCCCACCCCTTCTGCTCCTCCTGGCTTTTCAGACTCAGGTTGGCCTTAACCTCATGGTAATTCTCTTGCCTCAACCTCCCAAATGCTGAGTTTACAGGCGTACAACATCCCACTCAGCTCTCCATATTCTTCATAGACCTAAATTGTAATATAAGGTCTATCTGCTTGTGGCTTTCTAATTCTTTCGGTTCCACCATGCATGAATCATGTTTATTCTTTGTCACGTCCTTGATTGACAATGTTGGTGTGTGTTACCTTCAGTCCAGTTCCCTCTAGGACTTTTGTCATGAATGTATGCTGGATTCTGGCAAAGGCTTTTTCTCTATCTATTGAGATGATCATGTGATTTTTGTTTTTAAGTCCATTTAATTTATTGAGACTTATGTGTTTTGAACCATCTCTGGAAAAAAGCCAACTTGATCATGGCAGATGATCTTTTTGATATGTGTCTGTACTAGATTTGCACTTACTTTGTTGAGAGTTTTTTCATCTATGTTCATAAGGATGTGGTCCTATAATTCTCTTTTGTCATCATTGTATCTGCCTGGTTTTGGAATTAGAGTAATGCTGGCCTCACAGAGGGAGTTTCGGAGTTCTCTCTCTGTTCATATCTTCAATATTGGTTGAAGATCTTTAAAAGTCTGGTAAACTTTTATCTGGTAAAAGTCTGGTAAAAGTAAAGTAAAAATCTGGTAAACTTCTGCTGTGAATCCATCTGGATCTTGGGGGGATTGTTTTGTTTTTTTTTTTAGGTGGGGAGGCTTTGTAATACTGTTTCAATTTTCTTGTTTGTTGTAGATCTGTTTAAATTGTTGACCTCTTCTTGGTTTAAGTTTGGTGGTTCCATTGAATATAGAAATTCATCCATTTCTTTTATTTTCTAATTTAATAGGACGCAGGCTTTTGAAGTATTCCTTTATGATGCTTTGGATATTTTTGGTGTCTGTTGTGATTTTTTATCTCTAATTTTTTTGGCTTGGATTTGCTCTTTCTTTTGGTTAGCTGGGTTAAGGGTGTATCTTGCTTATATTTTCAAAGAATGAGCTTTTAGATTCATTGATTCATGTATTGTTTTCTTTGTTTATATTATTTCTTCTCCTCTGCTAGGTTTAGGCATGGTTTGTTCATGCTTTTCCAGATTCTTGAGTTGTACCGTTAAGTCATTTATTTGTGCTCTTTGTGGTGTTTTAATGTAGGCACTTAGAGATATAAACTTTCCTCTTGGAATGCTTTTAATGTGCCCCAGAGGTTTTGTTGTGTTGTATTATCATTTTCATTTAGTTCCAGGAATACTTTTATTTCTCTCTTGATTTCTTCTTGGACCTATTCATCATTCAGGAGTGTGCTGCTTAATCTCCATGAGTTCCTATAGTTACTAGAGAGAGCTTCTTCTATTGTTGATTCTAAACTTTATTGTGTTTGGGTCTGACAGAATACATGGAATTATTTCAATTTTTTATTTGTTGAGGCTTGTGCTGTGTTCCAGTATGTGGCCTATTTTAAAGACACTTCCATGGGCTGCTGAGTATAATGTGTAGTCCTTGGTGGTTGGATAGAATATTCTTTTTTATCTTTTTTATTTTATATATATATATATATATATATATATTTATACA
>VZQC01010063.1:2058610-2124331 GCA_009823505.1 Rhizomys pruinosus | reverse complement strand
AAAAAAAAAAAAAAAAAAAAAAAACCCCAAACAAGCAAACAAACAACAAAAACAGTAACAACATCAACAACAGCAGCACAAAGATCATACATAAGGGTAGAAAATCTAACACGTTTCCAAGTGATCCAGGTTTATCCCTTTAGGAAGCGCCATTCTACTTACCTACTATAAACTTTGGTTATTAAATTGTTGATCTGCTTATCAATTTTATATTTCCGGTAGTCTTCCAACCCATCTTTGATTGCGATAACTGTGAGGACCACCACCAGTGGTAGCATGGTGATTTCCTTTTGAAAGGCTTCTACCAAAGGCACCCAGTTCAGGACCACTAGGAACAGGAAATATAAATTGGCTGCCCTGTAACCCAAGCACACACAAGGAGGTAGTCACAGATTATTGCCAGAGCTGAAATACAAGAAGTAAGACACCTTTTTGTGCTTTTGCATGAGTCAGTATTTGCTGATTTTTTTTTTTTTTAGGTTACAGAATAGGGAAGTAACAAAATCTAACAAATATAATAATGTGTTTATTATTTTCCTAAACATCTGGCTAGGACCATATTGAGTAAATTTATGATTTTTTTTTAACTTTTTTATTCTTTAAATACTTTTATTGGTGATTTTTCTATTTCATTCATTCTCTTTCAGTCCATTTTAGACACATTCCCCTCTCCCTGCCCCCCACCCCACCCCTGTTCATGCCTTCTGCCATACATGTCTTGCATCTTTCTCTCAGTCTTTCCAAAATTTTTCACTGCAGAGGCTTGTTGTTTTGGGCAGAGTTGAACTCTGTATCAGTCAGTTCTTTGACCCAGTCTTTATGTTGTTGTTTTTCCCTCCCCTTTGTATTGCCTTTATTAAATATGCAATAGTGAACATTTGAGTGGAATGGTTTTGAGTTCCGTAATCCATAGCAAAAAAAGAAAGTACTGGTTTCTCTTTAAAAGTTCAAAATAGCTGGTAGTGGTGGTGCACGCCTTTAATCCCAGCACTTGGGAGGCAGAGGCAGACAGATCTCTGGGAGTTCAAGACCAGCCTGGTCTACAAAGTGAGTTCCAGGACAGCTGGAGCTATGGGGAGACCCTGTCTCAGAAAGACCAAAAAAAAAAGTTCAAAATACTAAGTGTTGTGGCACATGCCTTTAATCCTAGCACTTGGGAGGATCTGTGTGTGTGTGTGTGTGTGTGTGTGTGTGTGTGTGTGAGAGAGAGAGAGAGAGAGAGAGAGAGAGAGAGAGAGAGAGGAGATTGAGGCCAGCCTGCTCTACATAGCAAGAGTTCTAGGCCAGCTGGGGCTACAAGGAGACCCTGTCTCAAAAACAAACAAACAAACAAACAAACAAACAAAAGTTTAAAAAATAGAAGAAATTAATCTAAGTCAACTTGTTAGATTCAAACAAGGCTCAAAATAAATGGGAAGCTGCAGTTTTCACTCCTGAAGATTTCCTGTTTCTTTTCATACTTTTCAGAACCACATTACTCCAGAATTTCTTCCATTCAAAGAACTTCACAACTTTACATATTTAAATATTCTTCCATTGGCTCCTTATTCTTCACTATTAGGTAAGTTCAAGATGCACTTTTCAAAAAACAAACAAACAAAAACCTCAATCTTGCATAACAGTAAACTTCTACATAGAAAAGCTTTAAAAAGACTAAGAAAAAAGGGGCTGGAGAGATGGCTCAATGGTTAAGGGTACTGACTCTTGCAGAGGACCTGGGTTCGATTCCCAGCACCCACATGACGGCTAAGAACCGTCTTTAACTCCAATTCCAGGAGAATCTGACGCCCTCTTCTGAGCTCTGTGGCATTGCATGACATGGATGCACCAACCTTCATGCAGACAGTACACTCATACACATAAAAAAATAAATAAATAGAAATAAAAATAAAATGCTTTAAGAAAAAGACTAAGAAAAAGATGCAAGACATGTATGGCAGAATGCATACATGTGGGGTGAGGGGCATGGAAGGGGGAATGAGTCTAAACTGGATTGAGAAATGTTGTATGTAAGCACAAAACTTCGATAAAAATATTTTAAAAAGAATAATCTACCCTTTATTACATCTCCATTTAAACATCTCCTTTAATACCTCCAACTCTTTTTGCTCAGAAAATTTTTGACTCTTTTCCCCATATCTGTGGTTTCAATTATTTTTATATGGATCACAATCCAAATCCACAGCTCAGAGGAGCATTGCTTCAAGTTATTTTCCCACCAAATGTACCAGATTACATACTCCATAAAAGATGTAAACATCCATAACCTTGACAGCTATGAATTCGACAAACTTACACCTGTACTTTAAACATGTCACTACTCAGTGGACCCTACATAGAATGAATCATGAGAGTCCCTACAGTCACATAAGCAGCTTCAGCAACATCTCCAGCATAAACAGTTGTGCAGCCCAGCTTCTTTTGTTTTTTCTTGGCTTTTCTTTCCCTATTAAGTTTTCTAGTCATCACACTGAACTGTTCATAAAATGCTCTTCTCTTCCGTTTATTTCCCTGTAGCTAATGTATACCATCTGTAATTGGTTATCCTTTCCATTCCCACATTGTCCTAAACACAGGATACATACGGCAGCCTCCTAAATGTACACTTTGCTTTCAGTTTGCTTCGGCCTTTCCTTCTGTCACCATACTATCTCCAGTAAGACATGTGCATGGCAGTCTCCTCTTTGGGATGGTGTCTGTGGTTTTGAGTCTCAGTGTGACCTCTTTGTGGCTTCCATTATGCTCTGTAGGACTTTATAACAACTGTTTGTTCATGTATCTCATGTGCCTGGCTAAACTATGAACTCCATGAAGAGAAGAACAGCAGTTACACTTGCATCCTTTCCACTGCCTAAGCCCCTAGGCAAGCCTCTATAAATGCCTATTAAACCGAATTACATCACTCTCAATAACTTTCTATGTCTGCATTTGCTTCAGAACTCTCTTTTTAATATCAAGTAAGAAAAATTTGTAATTAAAATTCAACATGGCGGGGGCTGAGGAGATGGCTCACCAGTTAAGAGCATTGACTGCTCTCGCAGAAGACTTGGGTTTGGTTCCCAGCACCTTCATGGGGGCTAACAACCATTTGTAACTCCAGTTCCAGGAGATCTGACACCCTCTTCTGACCTCTGTGGATACTGCACAATATGGGTGCATTTGAATACATGCAGGCAAAACCCTCCAGACATATCAAATAAAAATAATAAATAAAATATTCTTTAAAAATTCAACATGATTTAATAGAAATAACAACAAAGCAAGAGTAAAAGACCCCAGACACCTGCTCTGCTGCTTATTACTGGCATGGCACTGGCCAAACCACAGACCGGTTTCCTACTTGATAATAATACAAGGTGTGAGGATAACAGTATCTCTTTGGACAAACAGAAGACATCTTTCCAATTGTAAAGAACTGTGTGAACATAAGGAATCCTTGTTTCAACCTAGACTTGGATCTAAATTTCCATGAATTTAAGAAGTAAGTACACAGGACTGTGAAAATGGGAAAAAAGTTACGTATCAAGTGGAATGGTACCCTAAGATTCTGTTTTCTCTAAAAACACAACAGTACCTGTGAAACTGCTCAAATAAATTTCTTGGCACAAAATTGAGAAGTGTGTACTTGGTTGTCCTTATTCGGTTATTCACGTAGGTTCTAGAAAACCTTTCATACTCATCCTTGAAGCATTGGAGGTGGGGAATAACAACTCGGTGCTTTCCTGCCACTTTGGGGCTTGGGGAGGACTTGCCCCCACAGGCCAGCAGTGAGGAGTAGCTGTATGGTCGTGCATCTTCAGCCGGGGTTCTCCCACCCATCAGCCGCTGCCAGTGCTGCCTGGTCCATTGAAGAAGCTCAGTCATGCCCAGGATGCAGTGAGGCCTGGGTGGTGCAGGGGATCTGTAAAACGAAAACATACTTCCTGTACAATTCTGGAATGTTCCACAAAGGAAAGTGCAATTTTAATCTTCTTCTATACCAAACATATGACCTAATGGTTCCATGCACAAATGGGAATGCAACTTGCCACTGGACCCCTATTATACCAAATCTTTTTTAAACAAAGCTTACACCTTCTTCTTCACCTGATCATCTTAGCAACAAAAGACAGTGCCTATGATGCCACTCTGAAATATTTCGGCTTTAATATGTGCATTCTCCTTTTGGAGATTGGAATAATGCACATGTCAGAGGCCGTTGTGGAGCTTAGGTGGCTCACATGTGAGTCACCCAGCCTAAGGCCTGAAAGACACAAAGGGGTCAATGAAACCATTCTGAGTGGAGTATAAACATGGCCACCGGCTCTTCCCACCCATGTCCCTTGCAGTGACTCTTTCTCTGCCTGATGAATATTCTTTCTCTACCTTACCCATGTGCCTCACTTTGGCTAAGGGAATATAATAGGACATAAGGAGCAGTTTGGGATGTGACACTTACTGGAGCTTAGCACTCTGACTGCTTCTGAAAACCCTTCGCCGTGAGAGCCACATGCTCACCTGTGAAACCCACTTACTTATACCACTGCTGCTGCCCATGTGAGGTGAGGCCACTGACAACCAGCCAAACAACAGCACCTAAGTGTGCTCAGAGGACAGCCTAGAGCCAAGAGGAACCCGGTTGTCCCGGCTGAAACAGCTACCCACCAAATGGAGTCCATCAACACTCTGCACAAAAATTTAACCAAGACATAATCCCTTCCTCATTTTCTGTAGTTTTAAGGGTTCTTTGTCTTTTAAAACATTTAATCCCACTTGGAATATGAGCCTTTTAATTAGAAAAAAGAAGGCGGTACAGGATAATGTTTATTAAGAGATCATTATGTCCCCAGCACTTTGCAAAGCACAGTTTTAATATTACATCAGTCGGGCTGGAGAGATGGCCTCGCGGTTAAGAGCACCAACTGCTTTTGCAGAGGACTCGGGTTCGATCCCCAGCAGCCACGTGGAGGCTGAGAACCGTCTTTGACTCCAGTTCCAGGGGAATCCGACACCCTCTTCTGACTTCCACAGCATTGCATGACACAGGTGCACAAACCTACATGCAGACAATACATTCATATTCATACACATAAAAAAATAAATAAAAATTAAAAAAATATTACATCAACCCCAGAACAGAAGTGGCTACAGCTGATTCCAACCACATCTTTCTGGTTAGGGTTAGCTGTTAACGTGCCTCGTTTCCCTGTGTAACTGGAGCCCTGGCACTTGGAAAATGTCCCCAGAAGTCCTCCCAGGGGGTAATGAGCATGTCACCTGTGTACAGAGCAAAGTCCACTCCAGGGGCTTTGGTTTCTATCCTTGATTTATCAATATCATTTACATATCTGGGGTTGCAGTTGACCCTCCCTAATTCTTATTAAGTAAACCCATACTGTATCCTAACCATCTAAATTGACTAAACTCTCAAATGAACTTGATTTAAGTGTCCATAGTTTTTTGTTTTTGTTTTTTGACCTGGAGAAAAACTGAGCTATGCACCACTACGACACTATAAGCTAGGAAAAGGGATGATAAGGACTCAGACTCTGTTCTCCAACAGCTTTGGCTCTAATGGAGCTAACAGGCATGCACATAACCAAATGTGAACCCAGTGCAAAATAGTGTTTAAGGTGCTGTTGTCATTTAGGAAAATTATGTAGAGTATTTCCTTTCTAAATGTCACTCTAAATTTATAGCATGAATATTGATCTATTTTTCAAAAGTACTATACTTAGCTTCCCCTAAGGACATTGAAAACAGACCCAACTTTCATAGATCTAAAATATAAACTATCACCTGAAAGATGTGATCCGACTACTAGTCTACTCATTTCAATAAATCAGTGTGCCTGTGTACTTGGATAAATTGGGCCACAAGCATGCTAAGACACGGTTACTTGACATCATCCAATCCTCACGTTTGCAGAAAATACACTGAATCACAAATACACTTCGTGGGGGTTCTTTTTTTTAAATTTTATTTATTTATTTATGTGTATGAATGTACTGTTTGCATGTAGGTTTGTGCACCTGTGTCGTGCAATGCCGCGGAGGTCAGAGGAGGGTGTCGGATTCCCCTGGAACTGGAGTTCTCCTGGAACTGGAATTACAGACGGTTCTCAGCCGCCATGTGGGTGGTGGGGATCGAACCCGGGTCCTCTGCAAGAGCAGTCGGTGCTCCCAACCGTTAGGCCATCTCTCCAGCCCCGGGGGTTCTTTTTGAGACAGGGTCTCTCTGTATCTCCAGCTGGTCTGAAACTCACTATGTAGACCAGGCTGGCCTTGAACTCAAGAGATCTGCCTGCCTCTCTGCCTCCTGAGTGCTCAGATTAAAGGCGTGCGCCACCACACCCACCTACAAATACACTTTTTTAAATCCATTGGAACTTTAAAAAACATGTACATCTGAAACAAAATAATGAAAACAAATAAGTATAAGAGTAGAAAGATTCATTCATTCATTCATTCATTCGTTCATTCATTTTGCGGCACTGGGGTTGACCTGAGACCATGTACAAGCTAGGCAATATCCACTGAGCTATATCCTCAACTATTTTTGTAGTTTTTATTTTGAGACAGGGTCTCACTAAGTTACGCAGGCAGGTTTAAAACTCATTCTGTAGCCCAGGCAGGCCTTGACCTTGCCTAGCACCCTGAATATCTGAGATTATAAGCCTGTACTGCATGGCCTGGCTCAGAAAGTCACTTTAGTCCAGATGAGCACAGCCTCCAAGGACATGCACTTGCCTTTGGATAGTGGATGCAGAATATATGGCTCATTAGAAAAGCGGTCTTATCAACTCTGAACATGCGATAAGAGTTTCCTCTGTATCAGATCTGTCCTTTTGAACCTGTCCTGCAAACAACCTACTCCCAAGGGAGAACTAAATCAATGAAAATCGACCAGCCAAAATAATGCTCACTATCTTTTCAATAAATTAAAAAAAATTTTTTTTGGTCTTTTCGAGACAGGGTCTCTCTGTAGCCCCAGCTGTCCTGGAATTCACTCTATAGACCAGGCTGGCCTTGAACGCACAGAGATCTGCCTGCCTCTGCCACCCAAGTGCTAGGATTAAAGGTGTGCGCCACCACGCCCGGCATTTTTTTTTTTTGGTTTAAATTTTTTATGTATATGAGTGTTAATGCCTGCCTGTGTGTGTATGTGCACCCATGACATGCAATGCCTATGGAGGACAGAAGAGGGTGTCATCTCTGGAACTGGAGTTATAGACGGTTGTTAGCTGCTGTGTGGGTGCTGGGATTTGAACCTGGGTTGTCTGCAAGAACAGCCAGTGCTATTGCAAAAACTGAGCCATCTTCTCCAGCCCTCAATATAACTTTTAAATGTCTCAATCTGAAATGTATTAGGAAAGCCGGGTTTTTACTTACAATATGAAAATAGCTTAGTTTGTTTTTAAAGCTGTAATGTGGAAGTATGGTTTGAGTTACTAAGTAGTTCACAGCTTATCCAGAACCCTTTCACAGAATAACTGCATAAATTAATACTCCACAAATTAACCCACAGATAGTGGAACAAATTAGCTAATATAATACTAAGAGCCTTTCATGGATTTTTTTACACCAGGATCATTAGGTGGCCATTTTGACAAATTTCATATTCGTTTTTTAGGCAGCTGGAGTCAGCACGATTTGCTATTGTTACTGAAAACTTCAGGTAGGAACATTTTATTTGCAATTAAACTACTACTGAGACATAACACTTTATCTGTCTAGTGTTCACATCCTTATATAATAATCTAGATTCCACTTTAAGTGGCTCTTTAAATTCCAGAACACAATCTCCTGAGAATGCAAACATAAGCTTAAACAAACATCGCACAAAAATGGGCGGTGTTAACTTCTAGTAATTCACAGTGCGTCTGATTAATAACCTCACCCTAACAAAAATGCTTTCCTCGTTTACAGAAACAATCAACTTTTCGTAGCAGAAAGCTAGGCAAGAACAATATTTTCCCTCAAGTCACTGAGTTTCCAAGAAACTCTGCATGACCAGAAAACACTGCATTGCCAAAGTGTTTTTTTTTTTTTTATGCCTTGGTGTCCTTAAACCTACATCAGATGCTCTACGAGTACTGAGCATATCGCCTTCTCCTTCCTTTCTCCTTTTCATTTGCAAGCTCCCTGACCCACACCACCTCCCTCATGTTGATAGTCCTTCCACTTTTGATAGCCCAGCAGAATCGTAATTCTATCCCAGAAGCACTATTATTCATGCCTCAAAAGTGATAAATGGGAATTGGGCCTGGTGATGCAAGTCCAGAATCTTAGCTACTAAATAGGCTAACGGTAGAGAGAGGATTATAAGTTCAAAGCCTGCCTGGATCACTTAGTAAAACCCTGTTTCAGTTTAAAATTAAAAATGGGCCAGAGAAGGCCAGCAGATGACTTGCTGTCAAACTCGATGATCTGAGTTCAAGCCTGGAATCCATGTGGTGGAAGAAAGAACTGGCTTCCACAAGTTGTCCTGCGATCTCCATACTTGTGCTATGGCAAGTGCATGGCCACACCCACATAAATAAATACATAGTGTGAGAGTAGAACACTTACTTGGCATGCAGGAGGCCCTAGTATTCAATCCTTAGTGTCCCAGTTATCATTAAAAAAGAGTTATATTGGGTTGCTGGGCATGGTGCAACACGCATTTAATCCCAGCACTCGGGAGGCAGAGGCAGTCCGTTCTCTGTGAGTTCAAGGTCAGCCTGGTCTACAAAGTTCCAGGCCAGCTGGGGCTATAGGGAGACCCTGCCTCAAAAAAAAGACAAAAAAAAAAAAAAAAAGAGTTGTATTGGGGTGACAGAATTTAAACAGGACAGAGAGAATTCGTGCTTTCAGGAGGCTGAGGAAAAAAAGCAGGTTGTGAGGAATTGGCAAACCAGTGGGCATGTTTTCAAATTTCTAGTTAAAATTAAAATTCTTTTATACTGGGCACTTTTATGGTTTGAATCTGAAATGTCCCCACCGTGTTTTGAACCCTTATTCTCTTGTTCTATTTTAGGGGACTGTGAAAACTTTAGAAGGTGGTGGAAGTCAGTCACTAGAGGCAGGTTTGAAGGTTACTTTCTGGGACCTCAGTTCCAGCTGCTCTCAGCCTCCTGGTGAGCGGCCATGTGCACGCACCGGGTGCTCGCTCCCGCCCTCATGAGTTGGCCTGCTCTTGCCCTGCCTTCCTTCTGTGGCCATGATGGGCTAAGACTTTTTGACCATCAGCCAAAGTAAGTCTTCCCTCCCATAAGCCGTTTTTGTCAGATACTTTGGTCCCGGTGATGTAAAAGTAACAAACAATGACCAGGAGTCTATGGATTTTATTCCAGGTGAGTGGCTTCAAAATGTGTTAACTACCACCCCTGAAAAATATATACAAATGCGTGCACACATACACACAGACACACATACACACAGGCACACACTCAAATATACACACATAAGACACATACACACATGCAGAGACACAGACACACAGACACACATACAAACAGGCACACACACACACACTCAAACATACACACACACATACACACATACACACACACGCAGAGACACAGACACACATACAAACAGGCACACACACAGACACAGACACACACACACACACACACACACACACACACACACACACACACACACACACACACACGGAGCTGAAACAAAGGTTCTGTAAGACAGGTCTTGTCCTCACTATTTGATATGCCAACCGATATTCCCTGCTTTCTCCCTTTCTCTCTTTAAGGTTTCTGTGCTCACTGTTGTGTTGCAATATACACTCTGGAGGTCTCTGGCTCCACAATAAGCTGAAAATATATATGAGGGTGGAGAGATCCACATTCTCAGTCCTAGAAATGACAAAACAGACTCTAACGGTAGAAAGGTGATAGAGACCCCAGAACACTGCAGGGCACAGCTGCAGGCACTGCATTCCCCCAAGCCAGAAAGACAGAGCATTCTAAACTCTGCCTAATCGAGTCACGTCAAGGAATTCCAGGGCTTAGGGAAGAATCTCTTACTATTATTGTTTCCTGTGGACATTCAGGAATGCCTCATCAAGAACCATCAAGATATAATATTTTTAATACTTTGAAAAGTATTTAATCTAGAGCAAGACTTCTTAAACTTTCTACTCAGGACCCTTTTTTCCTCAAGAAATTCTTTTTAAAAATATTTTACTTTTTATTTTTGCTTTTTAAACATTTTATTGATGTTTTGTGTATTTCATACATCATTTTCAGTTCAATTTAGACATATTCCCCTTTCCCTTCCCCCCACCCCACCCCAGTTCATGTATTCTGACATACATGTCATGCATCTTTCTCTCAGTTAGAGTTTTGGAGAATACTATGTAAGCTGCTAAGAACAGTCCAACCCCAGCTTTATAAAGCCTAATAATCACACAATGACCAGGACAGCAAACTATATTGGTATAGCAGTGGTATTTTTATCTTGAGGGTAATCAATAGCTATTTAATTGGACGTAAAGGCCACTCAATTGCAGGGAGCTCAGTTGTGACACTGTAAACAAAACCAAATATACATGGCTGGAGAAGTAACACATCTTTGAGAAAGCCCTAAGACTCTCATATCCCTAGACAAGTATAATTTCTTATTATTTATTAAGTATGGATCTTTATATTTCCAGATAAGTATGCCACTCACTGCTCATTAAAGAAGCTTCTTTTGCAACAGATGGAGCCTATAATAGATTACCACAACTGGTTACACACAGAGAATAAGTGTTGGAGAGAGCCCAGCCCTGACACACCAACAATGGAACCTCTACATCTAAGGCTCACATAACATAATGGAACAAGGGATAGAGAGAATTTATTTCCTTTTAAGAACATAGAGAATCAACATTTTAAAACAGAGATCAAGTATTAATAACTAGCTCTTCCTAAAAGAAAATTCAATAGAACAGTGGGCATTGCATTTTGACACGGTTACAAATGTCAGAAACTTTTCATTATAGCCCTTGACCCTAATCTTGCAATTTACAGTTCATCTATTTTGGCTAAAGTTGTAATAAGCACTTTGCTCAACATTTTAAAAAAATATTTTAATTGACATAAGATGATTATTCCTACTTACAGGGCATGAAGTGATGTTTTGGTACATATGTGCATTGTATAATTATTAAATCAGGCTAATTAGTACATGTAGTGTGCCATACCCACCATTTCTTTGTGATAAGAACATTCAAAAGTCTCTCTTGTAGCTATGTTGAAGCACTCAATACAGTAAAACATCAGAACCCATTTCTCCTGTCTGACTTTAACTTGCTACCTCTTGACCAATCTGTTTCTTCCTCCTTATCTCTTTATCCACTGGTAGCCTTCTTCTACTATCTACTTTTATAAAACCAACTTTGGATTTCACATATGTTTTGATCATCCTCACTACACCTTCCCAAATCAAATTCTTCCCACTGTGTTGATGCAGGCTTAAAGACTAGCACCATCTCTCATCAGCTATTTGACCTACATAAGCAACTTCTGAACCTCGTTCTACTAAAGAGTAAGACAGATACCATTTAGACTCATGGGACATACTGTAGATGATAAACATCCATTCTATTCTTTACTGTCCTTGTCAGCCATCTATTAAACCATCCTCAAGCAAAAGCTGGGAACACTTGGGACTTGAGAGATGGCTCAGTGGTCAAGAGCACTCTCTGCTCTTGCAGAAGACCCAGTTTCAATTCCCAACACCCACATGGCAGCTAACAACCATCCTTAACTTCAGTTTCAGGGGATCTGACACTTTCTTCTGACTTTCATGGGCACTGCACAATATGGGTAACGCACTCATACGCAAAAAATAAAAAAAATATTTTTTAAACAGCTGGGAAGCTTGTATGTTGAGGTGAACTATAGCTTTAAACATATTTCGGAGGGTATAATGTAAACTGCATTGGTCTAAATAAATGCTCAAGTTAATGTCCTTGTAGGTACCTGGGAAGTAATCAACACTAAATAGGATACACACTGAAAACCAACAATTGAAAAAAAACAGCAATCTTGAAAGACCCAATTTCACACCCCACCATTCTCTCCAAAGCTCATTTCAACCATGTTTATAAACAAACTGTATTCTGCTTATTCTGTTTCCAAGCTCCCTTGATACAAATACCTTTGGGACCCTGTTACTTGGCCTGCCAAACCTCTTCCCTAGAGATTCTGATTCAGAGAATCTACAGTGAAGTGCATGTATGTGTAATTTTATTAATGCCCAATGATTACCAAGGAGGTTGAGAGCCAGCTTAGACTCTGTACTTCTGCAAATGTTGCTGTCTTTTGACACAGCTGGTCAACCACATCATCCACTCACCACTCACCCCTATTCAACTGCTCGGCTGTTTTAGCTTGACTGTAGAATAAGATTAGTAAGAGTTCACATGGGGAGCATGGTAGGGGCATTCCCTATTTTTCTCCTTTTACAACCCTGAACATGGCTCAGTCATTGCCCTGGGCAGTGAGCAACATACAGGTGGCCCCCTTTTTCAGTTGCAAAACATAGGCAATTGCTCTCTGTGTGTCTGTAGGGCTTGACCAAAGCTCGATAATCAACATAATATATATTAACATATATATATATATGTTAGTGTATTGCATTCATTTATGAAACAGCTCCTGTCATGCAATGCACATGGAGGTCAGAAGAGAGCTTCAGATCCCCTGCAATTGGAGTTCTGGACGGTGTTAGCCACCACGTGGATATGGGAACAGAACCCAAGTCCTCTGCAAGAGAAGCCAGTACTCTTAACAGCTGAAACATCTCTCCAACTCCAGCCAATGGTATTCTTGATCTCAAATGTCAACTGTCATATGCTGATATTGAAAATCACAAAAAATTATATGCACTAGAGTGATCAAATACCAATATAGTAAATTTAGAGGTCGTGCAGTATGTGCTTTGTATTCCTTGATGAGAGTTTCTATACCTAGAATAAAGGGGCCATTTCACAAAATGCTGAATCTCTAGGTTGAGGTGTATCACTGTGGTACAACACTTGCCTACTATGGGCAAAACTGTGGATTAATTCTCAGAACCACGAACAATAAAAATGTTACCTTCTTCACAAATATCCTTTGCTTGGTTAAAGTTTAGTCAGGTTTCAGAGCCTTTTACCAAGACTTATGTTCCAATTTCGCAGTGGCCCTGCTAGCTATTATCATGAATATGCTACAATGGATACCAAATTAGCCTACAGGTAGTCTTCCAGGACTTGGAAGACAGAGGCAGGGGAATTACCACAAGATGGAAAAGCAAGTTCCAGGACAGTTTGGTCTATATAATGAGATAGAATATAACCTACCTCCCCCAAAGTGTCATTAGATAGATTTAAAATGTCACTCACCTATACAAACGAAGCACAATCACATGCCCGGATATCTTATGCTAAGTCCACATGATCCTTTAAGAGGAAATTGTGTGGAACTAACAGAAAATATACAATGGAATAGGCCTTTTGATGAGTGCAGGATGTAGAAACGGCTACCTCAAATGACCAATTCTCAGTGAGAGCTAGAAATTCCCTTTGATCTGCCAGTGAACTTGTTCCTAACTGAGGCTAGAGATGCTAAAGTTATCTATACAAAGGTGTTTCTGGTTCTGCCATAGCCACCGGCGTGCTATGCCAAAAAGTGGGTCTGGTTTTTCCCCTATCTTTCTTATTCATGAAGTAATACCCTGTTCCTGGAAGACATGCTGAAGACAGTGACAAAGACCTCAAGGGATCGGGACACCTGGAATGAGAAATTCTTAAAGTAATATCCTGTTCCTGGAAGATATGCTGAGGACAGTGGCGAAGACCTCAAGGGATCTGGACAACTGGAATGAGAACTGGACTAATAAGCCCATCTTCCCCTCCCCTCTTCCATCCACTAAACCCTTATTAATGCCCGAGTAATGAGACTCAGTGGAATCCAATTCCCAGGGATCCCTCCTGCTGTACAGGAAAAGACTCCTTTCTAAAATTCACCCTCTATTGTCCATTAATTTTATTCCTCAAACTCTCAGACAAGAGCCTGAGCCTCTGCCTTGAGGTAGTTTCAGTGGCCCTAGCCTCTGAAACCAAGGACATCAGAGCTGAGAAAGGCTCTATCACTTTCAAAGACACCTGGATATTCCTGTGTCACCTGTGGTGCGGTGTTTTCCAGGAAATCTGAAGGAGAGTGAGTACATGGAACATTGCTCTATTTTTCCTTCTATAACTCTTTTCCTATCTTCCCACCTTTCTCTCCTACAGCAAGGAGCATGCTCTATTCTGCTTCATCTCCTATTTTTCCCATTCACCAGCCTTTCCCTTCTTTATGTTTGGTCTTTCTGAGACAGGGCCATCCTACAGCTCCAACTGGTCTGGAAGTCACTGGGTAGACCAGGCTGGCCTTGAACTCACAGAGTTCAGAATTCCTCTGCCTTCTGAATGCTGGAATTAAAGGTATGTGCCACCACATCCAGCCATTCCCTTTTTAAAAAGTTTCTCTTTATTATTTTTATTTTATATATATGAGTGTATGTCCTGAATGTAAGTGAGTACACCCATGTTGTGCATCACCCGCTGAAGTCAGAAGAGGTGCTTGGATCCACTGAAACAAGAGTTATAGACAGTTGTTAGCTACCATGTGGGTGCTAGGAATAGAATCTGGGTCCTCTGAAAGAACAGCCAGTGGTGAGCATTTTCCCTAGGTGCAGTATTTTTTTTTTTTTCTTTTGCTCAGGAACTGGGAACATTGATCTGGGACTAGATGATTAGGTAGATATCTGTGAGGAATCTTGAATGTCCCTTATGTTTTCTCTTTCCACTGCTTATGTGGTCAGGAGAGAGAGAGAGAGAGAGAGAGAGAGAGAGAGAGAGAGAGAGAGAGAGAGAGAGAGNCCTGATCTACAGAGTGAGTTCCAGGTCAGCCGGGGCTACAGGGAGACCCTGTCTCAAAAAGACCAAAAAAAAAAAAAAGATATTTTTCAAGAACAACATTCCCAATTCTAAGATTTAGCTATATCCCCATAAAGCTGATTTATCCTTGTTTTCTACTAACAGCCCCAAAGTCCCCATGCTTTAACCAAACTGGTTCTCTATCATTGACAGACACTGACTTCATAATTAAAGAAAGTAGATTTTCAAACACAAAAAGAAGTGGGTGCTTAAAGTCCAAAGATGATCATTTGGTGGCAAAGAACGTTTGAGATTTTGGTGTTTCCTACCCTGAGTGAGCTGCTGTCCTTGATGCCTCTTTTTCTAGAAGATATTAAGAAGAAACTCTTTTACTACTAAAATATTACTATACATAATACTTAAGAATTTGCTTAGGACACTGAAATCACTTTAAAACAGACTAAGTTTTCAAAATGCTGTTTCCCTTGAGGAATGATGATTTTGGCAAGTTTGATGCAGGGAGAACTACCAAAAGGTAAATAATGGATAATGAATTCTCATGGGTCCAGTTAGCATTTAACATTTTCTGAGGTCCTCACCAGCTAAAACAACAACTTAAAATATAAACATGAGGTCATTCATCTAAAAGACAAACACATTCTTGTGTCTGGTCATTTCAAGATATTCTGTTTGTCTTTCTCAGCATCCATCAGAATCTCCCGAAGCTTAGCTCTTGGGTTCCTAATCCAGCAGGGATAAGGTCAAGAACAAACGTGTCCAACAAGTTTGCGGTGAGAACTGAACTCTTATTCACACAAATTACGGAAAAGCCCATATCCTTTGAACATATGGGCCAAGGCAATGCACCAACAGCTTGAGGTATAGGCAGAACACGTATTTAAAGATCGAAATGAACTAAAAGAGTATAGGTCACATTCATACACACACACACACACACACACACACACACACACACACACACACACTCCAGCAACAGCAGCAACAGCAGCAGCAAAATAGTAATGAGGTCTTAAGGACTGGTTCTTCTAATACACTTAATGCTATTACTACTAATATCCACTACCGTTCCCCAAAGCTTGGAAAGGAAGAACGATATATCTTAATTTTCATTATTTTTAATGTTATTATCTTCTCACAACCAACATAAAAAAACACTAGTGAAATATCAAGGTTCTTCCTTTTTTTATTTACTTTTATTTTATTTTATTTTTTTCACGCGCGCATCAGCCATCTTTCTTTTTTATTTTTTTAAGGTTCTTAGGTGCTCCAAACCTTGGTTATCTACCAGGGTTAGTAACAAGGATAGAGAAACTTGGAGAAATAGGTTTCTGAGGATGAGGCAGGAACTCCTTCACAGTAGATGCATCACAGGAAAGTCCCATTTCATTGTACATCAGAGACAGCTGTGCCTGAAGCACAGGGCATCCTAGTAAATCTTGAGCTTGCTCCATTCTGTATCACTTACGACTCACTTGTCCAACACTCTCGACGGGACGCTCATACCTCAGGGAGATCGAGTCTTTGTCCTACAGGCAGTGGTTGCGAGACGGCTCAACAGCTTTATTGCTCTCTTTGCTTCATCGGGTACCAAGGTACTATGTTGGCCTGGCTCCCTTAGTAATGATTAGCCTGCTACTTACAAAAGCAGAGCTCTTATGTCACCCCCTATACTCTTTAGAAAACAAGATAAATCTAAAGTATATATGGATGTTTGTGATGACAAGAGTCAGCTTATTTAGGAAGAAAGTTATGGATATTGAATAATGAAATTAAATAATTTCCCATGTTCTCCAGCAGGTGGGCTGAATCAGATTTTTCTGAACGAAATCACAGGGAACTTTTAAGTAGTATCTAATATCTTCCGTTCACTGCACTTCTAGAACTAAATCCCAAGTAGTCATGTACCTTCTACATTTTAGATATATACGAGAGGCCAGTCAAGGGTCCCACCTCACTCAAAGCATTGCCTTAAAGTGATTACTTTGATAAATTATGAGCATTATCAAGGGAAGAAGTATTTTACAAGGTTATAAAAAGCCAAGTGATACTTTCACTAAGAGACATATTTATGATAATTTTGTCATTTTTAAAAAATATATTTTAGTATTTTTATTTTCTGTGTACAAGTGTATTGGTTGCATGAAAGTAGGTATACCCATGTTATGCAATGCCCATGGAGGTCAGAAGAGGTCAACAGAGCCACTGGAGTTGGAGTTATGGACAGTTGTTAGCTGCCATATGAGTGCTGGGAACTGAACCTGGGTCCTCTGCAAGAGCAGCCAGTGCTCTTAACTGTTGAGCCATCTCTTGGGCCCCAAGTTTTGTCATTTTTTTAAAGATTAATTTTTATTCGTTTTAGTTATGCAGATGTGTGCAGGTAAGCACATATGTGAGGATATCTGCAGAAGCCAGAGTTGTTGGATTTCTCTGGAGCTGGAGTTACAAGAGGGTGTGAGCCACCCTATGTGGATGGCACAGGTCCTCTGGAAGAGCAGTGCATGCTCTTAATGGCTGAACCATAGGAAAAGGTCAACTCGAACCAACTACATTGCCCTTATACAGCTTTAGAAATGAGCACTTAAGAGCTGGGCGTGGTGGCGCATGCCTTTAATCCTAGCACTCGGGAGACAGAGGCAGGCGGATCTTTGTGAGTTCAAGGCCGGCCTGGTCTACAGAGTGAGTTCCAGGACAGCTGAGGCTACAGGGAGAACCGTGTCTTGAAATAGACCAAAAAAAAAAAAAAAAAAAAAAAAAAAAAAAAAAAAGAAATGAGCACTTAAACTAAGCTCATTTCAGTCCCAGTTCATTCGGTTCATTCAGCAAGCATGTCCTGAAAATCCACCATGTGCTAGATACCATGCCTGACATTGGGCAATACAGAGAAAAGATTCTGCTTCTTTGTCACAGAGGCAGCCTCTCACTCTGCCTGGGGAAGTAGGCTCATACACATACACCTGACACACACACCCCACTGCAAAAAATGGGTCACATTCTGACGGGTCAAATTAGACTTTTCAAATACAATAGGTTTATTTTGAAAGAAGGCAAAAGAATAAAACATGACTAAGGTATCTAGATATATTGTTTTGTGCTAGGAAAGTTATTAGTTGTTAATTAATTTTATTGTTTCCAAACATCTATTAAATGGAAATTTTCTTCAACTTTCTCATATGAAAATAAAGCTTTAACATAAAATATAGGGCTCGTGCATGTATGTAGGGAAGCAATGGCTTATGGATGCCTGGAAGCTTTCATAGGTGAACCTGTGGCAATGTTGGTACCAGGCAAGGGAGCCATGCCAACTCAGACAAGGTCTCAGAGTAGAGCAAGAGAAATGGGGGTGGCGTGGGGGAGACTGGCCCCGGACTGAGAATTACATGAGACTGAGTACTGCTGGGTGGGGAAGAATATGCCTTACCTAAGATTTCTAGATATGCTGGCTAGCCTCAGATATCTCTAAAATGCTGTTTTGGGGAAAACACACACACACACACACACACACACACACACAAAATAGGGGCTGAAGAACTGGTTTGACAGTTAGGAGCACTGGCTACTCTTGCAGAGGACCCAGGTTTGGTTCCCAGCACTCCCTGGCAGCTAACAATCATCTGTAACTCCAGTTCCAAGGATCCAATGCCATCTTCTGGCCTCCACGAAAATCCCACATATAAGGTGGAATTTTCAGTTAAATACATGCAGGCAAAACACCCATATGCATAAAACAGAAATAAAGAAATTAAAAAGAAATAAAAAGACAGAATAATATTTTTTGAGATTTGGTTTGTCAATACAACATTATAAATGTAACAAATCTAAGTCGTAACAATGCCTATCGCTTACAGAGATATGCTATACTTTGTGCTTTGGATAAACCTGCATTGACTTTATCCCTTACAATGACGCACACAGAGCTATGCCTATTTAACGATAAGCAAACCAGGTGTCATAGTACGTGAGACATGTAAACAACTGGCACAGTTTGATAAACAATTCCTCGGGCCACCAAGAAATATGAGAGTTTGGAGAAAGAATGGAACAGAGTGGTCTAAAAAAAAAAAAAAGCCACTAAAGATATATTTCATATGAAAAAAATAAAGTTAACAAATACATTTACTTATATTTCCTTATTTAGGAACATTCACTAGGTCTTTGAAATAGGATTCAAGCATAAGTAAATACAACTTAAGTTTAAATAGATGTGTTATTTCTAACATGACTCCAATATCTTTGATCAATCTAACTGCAAAAGACCAACTATCTTTCTACTGCCCCTCATTCTCAGGGGTCTGTCTTCTCTTCTTGCCCAGTTTAAATTTTATGGTCAATATAAATCCCTTTCTTGGATATTGTCTACACCTATTAACTATATTCTCTCTTCCTTCTTGGAAAAACTCCTACCCTGCTTATACCCAAAGCAATTATATTTAAGTCTGTATATATACTGTCTCTGTAGCAGGCTTAAAGGGGCCGAGGCCAGCCAGCCCAGCCCAGATTAGTGTCACCCTGAAATTCATAGCCACAAACCACAAGCTATCTCTTCACACAGGCTGCAATCCTGGCAGCCGGCCAGGTCACTGCCACTTCAATAGCTTCACACATTTTGCTTTCTCGTCTAAGGTCTAATGTCTCCCTCTCAATTTTTTTTTTTGAGACAGGGTCTCCCTTTAGTCCCTGATGGCCTGGTGCTCATTATGTACACCAGGCTGGCCTTGAACTCACAGAGATCTGTCTCTGCCTCCCAAATGCTGGGATTAAAGGTGTGTGACACCACGCCCAGCCTAAGATGGTTCTTAGCCGCCATGTGGGTGCTGGAAATCGAACCCTGTCCTCTGCAAGAGCAGTCAGTGCTCTTAACCATTGGGCCATCTCTCCAGCCCTCAATTTTCTTTCTGTTGTTGATCTTGTTTCTTTTTTTTTTTTTNCCAAGTAGAGCAAAGCCATCAAAAGACAGCTTCTACATTTTTTGATGTTGAGTTTTTTGAGTTCTTTGTACATTCCAGATACACCTGTCACGGGCAGAGCTGATAAAGACTTTTTCCCATTCTGCAGGCTGCCTCTTCACCCAAATGATGGTGTCCTTTGCTGTACAGATTTTTTGTTTCTTGTTGTTAGTTGTTGGACTTAATGAGTCCTGTTCATAAAGCCCTTTCCTGTCCCTGTAAGTTCCAGCACATTCCCTACTTTCTCCTCAATCAGATTCAGGGTGTCGGGTCTTCTGTTAAGGCTGCTGATCTAGCTGGAGTTGAGTTTTCTGCAGGTTAAGAGACAGGGATCTAGTTTCATTCTTCTACATGCAGCTATCCAGTTTGACCAGCACCATTTGTGGAAGTCTGTCTTCTCTCCAGTGTGCCCATTTGTCAAAAATCAGGTGGCTGTGAATAAGTGGATTTAAATATAGGTCCTCCCTGGGTTCGATCCCCAGCACCCACATGGCGGCTGAGAACTGTCTGTAACTCCAATTCCAGGAGAACTCCAGTCCCAGGGGAATCCCACGCCCTCTTCTGACCTCCTCGGCATTGCACAACACAGGTGCACAAACCTACCTGCAGACAGTACATTCATACACATGCAGAAATAAATAAATTATTTTATTTTAATTTTTATTTATTCTTGTATGTGTATGAGTGTACTGTCTCCATGTAGGTCTGTGCATCCGTGTCGTGCAATGCTGCAGAAGTCGGAAGAGGGTCTCGGATTCCCCTGGAAGTGGAGTTCTCCTGGAACTGGAGTTACAGACGGTTCTTAGCCGCCATGTGGGTGGTGGGGATCGAATCCCGGTCCTCTGCAAGAGCAGTCGGTGCTCTTAACCGCTAGGCTATCTCTCCAGCCCAAAATATTTTAAAAAAATAAATAAATATAGGTCCTCAATTCTAGTCCAATGATCAATGTGTCTCTTTTTATGCTAGTACTGGGGTGTTTCAGTACTACAGCTCTGTAGTATAATTCGAGAGCAGGGATGCTAATGCCTCTAGCATTTATCTTATTTATCTTATTGCTCTAGCTAAGAGTTCAAGTACTATATTGAACAGGAATGGAGAGAGTTGACATCCTTTCATATCGAAAAATGGGGTAAGGGACTGAAGAGATGACTCAGTGGTTAATAGCACTGGCTGTTCCTGCAGAGGTCTAAGGTTAAATTCCCAGCACCCATGTGGCAGCTAACAGTCATCTGTAACTCCAGCTCTAGGGAGTCTAATGCCCTCTTCCGGCCACCACAGGCACTGTACAACATGGGTGTACTTACACACATGCAGATAATACACTTATACACATAAAATAAAAATAATAAACTATTTTAAAATGGGCCAAGGAGCTAAACAGATAGTTCTATAAAGATGAAGCATGAATGGTTGAGAAACACTTATAAATAACATTTTTTGGTCTTTTTTTTGAGATGGGGTCTCCCTATAACTCTAGCTGTCCCGAAACTCCCTATGTAGACCAGATTGGCCTTGAACTCACAGAGATCCACCTGCCTCTGCCCCCTGAGTGCTGGGATTAAAGGCATGCACCACCACGCCTGGCTATAAACAACATTTTTAGTCATCAGGGAAATGAAAATTAAAACCACTTTGATCTTTCATTTCATCCCACTTAGAATGACTAAGATCCAAAACAAAGAAGGCCCAATGCCGGCAAGGTTGTGGGGGAAGGGAACTCTTATCTAGCTCGTGGGAGTCCAAACAAGCAGAGCCACTATGAAAATCGGGGTGGAAAGTCCTCAAAAAGCTGAAAATAAATCTACTATGAGACCCAGCCATACCACTCTTGGGCATATACCTAAAGGACTCTATATCCTACTACAGAAATACCTGTTCATCCATGTTCATTGCTGCCCTTTTCACAAGATGAGAAATGGAAACAGCGTACATGTCCATCAACTGATAAATGGATAATGAATTATGGTATATTTACAGAGTGGAATATTATTCAGTTGTTTAAAAAATGAAAGTATGAAATTCACAGGTAAATGCCTTAAGCTGGAGATAATTATCTTGAGAGGGCTAACCCAGATCCAGGAAGACAAATGTCATTTCTCTCTCAGAGCTGAATGCTAGCTACATTTGAAGTCTTAGACTGGAAAACACAGAGAGGTGAGGAAACTGATAGAAGGCCATGGTGGGGATAATAGGGGGCATAGAATGCAGGGATATAAACAGGAAAGGGGGAATGATAGAGCCAGAGGAGTTAACTGGGATGGGGAATGGGCGGGGGGTAGAGGAGGGAGCATAGGGAGAGACAACTAACACTAAAGGCCTTTAGAAAAGTCATATGAAAGCTACTACTGTAGAAGTTTCTTAAAGTACATAAATACACATTTTGAAGGAGCTAACTTAAAACAAGACAACACTACCTTAACAAAACACCATAGGCTAGTTAAGTAAAACCCCAATGTCAGGAACTGCTCCCTCTTTTTTAGTTGTTGACAGGGGCCCCATAGACCCTAAAACAACACTATTACCCCTGCTCTTGGTTACCCACCAGAACTTGACATCAAGACCCTGCTGCATAAGACACTACATGCATGAGCTGCAGAACAAACAAGGAAAAGCCAAGCTGCTGCTGACCGCAAAGCTTTACCTCTGCCGGCTAGCTTTCAGAGTGCTGTACATGCTACTGGAAGAGAAAATTAATCTTCAACAACATCTGGCATGGCAAGACATATCCTCTGATGCAATGGTGGCATGAATATTATAGGTGTTATGAACTTCTTTGTAATTGGATTTAAGGTCCATTTCATAACATTGATATCAGGCCTAGGAACCCTAGACAGGTCACGGGCCACAAGGGAAAGTCTAATATTATAATTCTGAAAAATAGATACAGTACCAAACTGACTCCTAACGATTTGGTGTTATACCCACAGATGAATGCATCTCTCATCTCTCACCAGAGAAGCTTCCTTATACAGCAGATGGTGAGTAACACAGAAACGCACCACTGGGCACTAGGCAGGGAATAAGAGAATACAGACCACTTATCCATAAATTGGATATCTGTATCAAACTTCTGCTTCCCAAGGCTTGGGGATCATTGTGAAAGATGGGGAAGAAATATTGTAAAAGTCAGAGGTGACAGATGACCACAAGAATCAGAGTTTTCTAGACAGCTGATGTGGTGGTTTGAATGAGAATGTCCCCCATAGGCTCTAAGTATTCAGACTTTTTGTCCCCAGTTGGTAGCACTGTTCTGGGAGGCCCTAGAAGGTGTCGCCATGCTGAAGGAAGTACATCATTGGAGGTGGGGTGACTTTAACAAGCCTTGCAGTCTCCAGTCTCTCTCTCTCTCTCTCTCTCTCTCTCTCTCTCTCTCTCTCTCTCGACTTCCTGTACTCATTGTGAGATGTGAACCTTGGCTTTCTGCTCCAGCCCTGGCCACCATGCCTCCTGCCACAATGGACTCTAATTCCCTAGAACTGTCAATCGTAAGCTCAAATAAACTCTTCCTTTTATAAGTTCCCTTGGTTGTGGTGGTTTATCACAGCAACAGAAAAGTGACTAATACAGCTGGTCAGTTACTCATACAAACTCACAGCAATGGTGACAGCATGTATAAACATTGTGTAAGCTCAAGTCAGACAAAACCTCAGCATAGATGTGGGGGAGTGGGTAAGACACCCCAACCCTGCCTGTGGACAGCTGGCAACTGATGGCTTCTGGGAGAGAGAGAGTCAGTCTCTTTAAGCATGTGATTAACCAGGCTGCAGTGGATGGACCCACACTGACAGACAGTGGGGGACATAAATTTGACTCTATAGGATGTATTTGTGTGTGTGTGTGTGTGTGTGTGTGTGTGTGTGTGTAACAGAATACATGAAACAGTGAGGGCGATGGGGAGGAGATTTAAATACAATCAAAGTATACTGTGTGAAATTCACTAAATTGAATTAAGAAAAGAAACAGAAAAAAAGACAGCTTCCACAAGGTTCCCGATCTGTCATGGGCGTTGGCCTCTTCCCAGACACCAGACCTCTACACTGAGCTGCCAGGGAGGCAGCCCATCTCCAGATCGCTAATGACAAGACAAGCAGGTTACATGGTGCTCAGACCAGCTCCATCCCAGGTCAGCTGTGTCTTCTGATGGCTGCTCTGTCCTTCTGGAGGCTCGGCTCCCAAGTCTAGGCATCCTCCTTGGGTATGTCATTTTCTCATACCCCACAAGCACTCAGTCAACAAATTTTGTTGGCTCTACCTTTAAAATATGCTCGGCATCATATCACTTCTTGTTGCTTCCCTCAGCACCCCCGAGTCCATTCCCATCAGCCTGGTCCTTTTACAACCAGAGTTAGATCTAGACATTTCCTCAATGGAAAACTCTCTGACACCTCCAGTGGTAATTATAGCAATACCATTTATCTGCTCATGATCTTCTTCACATAATTTTCCTTCTGTGCTTTATTTTTCATCGACCTTTTGTGTCATTTTTCTAAAAACATTTTTTTTTGTTTTGTTTTTTTTCTAAAAACATTTTGTATGTTAGCTTTTGTCACTCTCCCTCCTCCATGAGGGTAGGAATTTCTTTTTCATTCATGAGTAGAGCTTTCGCCTAGAATATTATCAGTGAATATTCCTGGAATGAACAAATGAATGAATGAATGAAACAGCATCCCTCATATACACAGGATGGCACAGTTCCCTTTAGCAATCGTAGCCACGCCAACTCCAGACTGTAGTAACTGGCTGTTTCTGGTATCTCAGTCAGCTTTTATTCTCCATACTGGAGTTATCAGAATGCACGTTAAGATCTGAGCATGCAACCATGAAACTGATATTAATCACATAACACAACTGCAAGACATAACAACGGAAATAAAACAAATGGAACCAATTTAAAAAAAAATAGCTAAAGAATTTAAATCTCATTGTTTTACAGCTCTCAGGAAGGAAGTTCTGAACAGCCCAATTTTTCGGGCAGCTTAATACATCACTAAAAGTACAAAAATAACTTCTTCATTACACAGTGTGCACTCGACTTCCCTCTAGATGATAAGGCATTTACATATATTTTCTTTGAGAGTTCAGCACCAGTGCTCTGGGAACTGAAGTACCATACATGGCGATGTCTTCAGAAGTATGAAAGGTTTTTCTCATCTTGAACATCTTCATGAATATTCACACATGGCTCCCTCCCCCCACCATGCACTGTGTCCAAATAGATGCTGTTATAAAGAAAGAAGCAACTCATGTAACTACATTTAATAAATGTAAATGAATTAAATTATTACTTCACTGGTTTCCCCCAGGGAGTAGGAGATAAAAACTAGCAAGAGTGCCTTGGTGAAATCATCTCCGCTGCTTAGGGAGTCCCTGTCCTTCCACTTGTTTGGTAAGTAGGTACTGAAAAGCCACTATTGCCAGCCAGGCCCTTTTCTGCTGACTGAAGCCAGTCCTGCACTGCCTCGTTGATTCTTGTCACAGTCTAGCAAAGGGATCAGCATGAGCCTCATGCGAGCCCCTCAATAGCAGAACCTCAGAGACTAGCTGCTGTGAGACCAACGGAGACCAGGCAAGTAGAAAAAAAGAGGTCAAAGCATTAAAATTCCAACCAATAAATAAATAAACAACTTCTGAAATGAAGTGGGCACAGAGATAACTGTTCGTTTTGAAAACTAGAACCAAAGTAACTTATTAAACGGCAGAACACAAATCTCTATCTTGGCTTAACTCATTCAGATTAAGGAGTGCAAACTCATGTTCCATATGATTAGTGCTATGTGTATGAGTGTAACATATGATAAAAACACCAGGAGTGGTGGTGCACGCCTTTAATCCCAGCACTGGGGAGGCAGAGGTCAGTGCATCTCTGTGAGTTCATGGCCAGCCTGGTCTACATATGGAGTGCCAGACCAGCTGGGGCTACAGGGAGACCCTGCCTCAAAAAGACACACACACACACACACACACACACACACACACACACACACACGATAAATATGCTGGATTGTGGTTCAGCCTTGAGAGGATTATTAGGAAGATAAAGGACAATGGCAAAAAACTATTTCCTATAAGCATCCTCTACATACTTATCTCATATTCTAACCAGTAACTGAACAGCCCCTAGCCACATAGCAGGCCCCAAGGACTAACTTTTATTTTTATCTATTTATTTTTTAAATTTTATTTATTTATTTATTTATTTATTTATTTATTTATTTGAATGTACTGTCTGCAAGTAGGTTTGTGCACCCGTGTCGTGCAATGCGGCAGAGGTCAGAAGAGGGTGTCAGATTCCCCTGGAACTGGAGTTCTCCTGGAATTGGAGCTACAGACGGTTCTCAGCCACCATGTGGGTGCTGGGGATCGAACCCAGGTCCTCTGCAAGAGCAGTTGGCGCTCTTAACCGCTAGGCCATCTCTCCAGCCCAGGACTAATTTTTTTAACTGCTGTCTGTCAGGTTCTGGGTGGCATAGCATGCATCCTGCCAATAAATTCTCTTCATGTAGAACAAACCTTTAAAGAACAAGGCCTAATCAACTATACAAAGTAATGTTGAATGAATGAGCATGGTCCTGTGCCTGGGGTTCATTTGGTCAATTTTACCTTAATCCTTAAAATTATCTAGAGCCATCTCACTTTTGACAGAGATGGTAGTTGTATTCCCCCCTTAAACTACTGGTTATATGAATGGATACAGTTTGGACAAAATCCGGAGGTATTTTTAGTTATGGATACCACAGACCAGGGATGTTGTTAACACAGTGTAGCCAGGCTTGGTGGCGCAAGCCTTTAATTGCAGCACTTGGGAGGCAGAGGCAGGTGGATCTCCGTGAGTTCAAGGCCAGCCTGGTCTACACAGTGAGCTCCAGGCCAGCTAGGACTAAAGGGAGACCCTGTCTCAAAAAGACAAAAAAACAAAACAAAACAAAACAAAAAAACCCCCACAGTGTACAATATAGTCCCTCATAACAAAGAAACAACATCTTGCTCACAAATCCAGTTAGACCAATGCATCCTTTTGTTTAAAAGAGAGTAAATAGCAGGATGGAATCATGTTTAATCAGTTGTGAGTTCAAATTCTGGCCCTTTCCTTCAGCCCCCACAGGATTTCTATCACCCTCAGTTTCTCCATAAAATATAAATGGCAATAATAACACACTGAAGGGTTATTATAAGAAGCTCAAGAGAACATATGTAAGGTATCTGACTGTAAAAGACAAGTAATAACTGTCACTATTATGGGAATGCTTGTTAGCTTAAGACTGCCAGAAAGAAGAGCATTTTAAAGATAGTAAAGCTTGGGGCTGGAGAGATGGCTCCGGGGTTGAGAGCGCTTACTGCTCTCAGAGAGGACCTAGGTTTGGTTCTCCGCACTCACATCAGAAAACTCAAACTCACATATAACTGCACTTCCCAGGAATCTGATTCCCTCTCCTCCTCCACAGGCTCCCACATGCTTTTGATGTACATACATTTTTGCACACACATACAGAGAAATAAAAACTAAGAGAAATCATCAGGGCATGTAACATGTCTGGACGCAGCAAAGGTCATTCAGAGTGATTAGTAAAGGCAAGTACTATTACTCCAAAGGGCTTAACTTTTCTTACTTTTCTAGAGTAACAAGCTGCTTCTAAAATATTCATCCCCTGAACAGAAAGATACTCATTTTAGCATTAAGTCAGGACTGATCCAAATGTTCAGAAATAGAAAATTACTAAATTGTGCTACAAGACAGCCATAAATGACGCTTAGAATTTTTTAATGAGTGCAAAATACTCAACATTTGTTAAATTTTTATTATTTTTATTTTATTTATGTGCGTGAGTGTTGTACCCCATGTACGTAAGGGCACCCATGTGGTACAGTGCCCATGGATGTCAGGAGAGGACGTCAGATTCCTTGGAACTGGTGTTAGGGACTTTTGTTAGCTTCCTTGTGAGTGCTGGGAATGGAACTCAAGTCCTCTTCCAAGAGCAGCCAATGTTCTTAACTGCAGAGCTGTCTCCTCAGATGCCATTTATTAAATTTTGAGCCGTGATTTAGAGCTGTATGCACTTGGTCCCAGCTCTGACTTAACAACATGTAACTATAAACTTCATAATGAAATATTTTAAAACATTAATACTGGTTAATTTTGAGGTAATATAATTGATTTTTAAATATTTTTATGATAGTCTCTTATTGTGTCATGTTTATTTTATTTTATGTTATTTAGTTTATTTTTTTTGTCTTTTCGAGACAGGGTCTCCCTGTAGCCCCAGCTGTCCTGGAGCTTGATCTGTAGACCAGGCTGGTCTTGAACTCACAAAGATCCGCCTGCCTCTGCCTCCCAAGTGCTAGGATTAAAGACGTGCGCCACCACACCCGGCTTTTTTTTGTCTGTGTCATGTTTATTTTAAAATCTGAAAATAGATCTTCATTCAGTATTAAAGTCTAAAATGAACTTGAATCATAAGTTTATTACTTTACATAATCATGAAATCGATATTATGATGGAGAAAAGCATAATCTGAAGTTAAGATATTACTTCTACATTTAAAATGTTAAATTTTTGTTTGTTTCTTTTTCATTTTTAAGAAAAATCTCATTAAACATGAGCCTGCTTACTCATCAGGAGAAATAACATTAATGTTCAACATTCTGTCACATTAATATTGAAGAAGATTGTACACTAAATTCTACTTAATAGTAATTTCCTATTATCAATCACAAAAACATTTAACTTCTGTTCTTAAAGAGAATCTGTTGTCAGGAAGCAAATGGTATAAAGCTAGCAACATAAATATTTAAGAATTGGGTGTTATACTTTGATTGCTTTATCAATCTGTGGTCTTAAAGTAGTGGCATTATCAGCCAGCTCGGTGGTAATAGAGTTTTTATACATGACAGGAATTGTCTTTCCTGGAGTGTTTTTAGAGCAGGCCATGCCTATGTCTCAAAGACCAGTGGAATATGCTGGGCCCTCTCACCTGATGGCCTCCCCTAAATCTGTTTCTCAGCTTATCACAGGTCAGCATCTCAGAGTGAGTTTAGCAAACACAAACTCTGCTTTCCTCTTGACCAACACAGGCTTTCCTGAATCTGATTCAGAATGTCTGCCTTGGGGGCTGAGAATTTGCATGTCTAAGAAGCTCAGGTGATACTGATCCCCCTGGTCCAGGGACTATACTGAAAACTAGAGACCAAGGTAGCTCAAATCTACCATGGAAAGGCTTACTTTTAATCTATAAATATATTTTCCTCATAAGTATCATTCCACACTGTATGCATTTCTGTCCCTGAGTATATTATTCTTCAAATAACTCATTAAATTATTTTTCTTATATACCAGAAATAGTGATTATTTTCTGTCTGGGTAAACAGAAAAAAAAAAGTTTAAAAGCAAAAGAAAATAATTTAAGGAATGATAATAGAAAAATAGAGCAAATAAGGAAGGTATGGTTTGAATGGAAAATGGCTCCCACAGGCCAGTTTTGAATACTTGGCCTTGGTTGATGTGCTTGTAGAGAGAGGGTTAGGAGGTGCAGCCTTGCTGGGTGAGGCAGGCCTCTGGGAACCAGCTCTGAGGATTCACAGCCTGGCCCCCTCCCAGCTTCCCTCTCTGCTTCCTGTGCCTGCTTGAAGATGTGAGCTCTCAGCTTTTTGCTCTGAATGCCTCCTGCCACGCCTTCCAGCCACGATGGACTCTTAGCCTTCTGGAACACAAGCCAAACTCTTCCTTCTATAAGTTGCCTTAGTCATTGTTTTTGTTTTGTTTTGTTTTGTTTTGTTTTGTTTTATTTTGTTGGTCTTTTTGAGACAGGGTCTCCCTGTAGACCCAGCTGTCCTGGAACTCGCTCTGTAGACCAGGCTGGCCTTGTACTCACAAAGATCCACCTGCCTCTGCCTCCCGAGTGCTAGGATTAAAGACGTGCGCCACCACGCCCAGCAGTCATTGTTTTTTATTAAAGCAGCAGAAAAGAAACTAATGTAGAATGTGAACTTATTTGTACCTAAAATAGGAAGAATTTAGCTACTGAAAGCCTGCATGCACTTGAAAAATTAGATGTTATAATAAATGACACCAAATGTTTTTGAAAGGTCTTTCACCTAGCACTTGGGAGGCAGAGGCAGGCGGATCTTTGTGAGTTCAAGGCCAGCCTGGTCTACAGAGTGAGTTCCAAGACAGCTGGTGCTACAGAGAGACCCTGTCTCAAAAAAAAAAAAAAAAAAAAAAAAAAAAAGGAAAGGTCTTTCAAAGATTATTAATGTAACATATTTATATATCTTGTATATCATAAACATGTGATATGTAAATCAAATAAGCACACCAAGACTCAAATTTTGAAGCATATCCTTTGCGGCATCTGGCGCTGTTGGACAGACAGGCATTCCTTAATTTATTTTAGTGGAGCTTTATAAAGGACATTTCAGTATAATGAAAGAAAAATGTAATTTCTGAGACATAATAATTTTTTGGAAGTTATTCAGTGACTTAAAATATGTCATAAATATTACATAGGTAAGTACAGTTTCTAAGTGAGTACAAATTAAACACATGACTTAATGTCACAGTGGAATGGACTGTATATGCCTATTACTTAAATTGTCTCAACATACATATTTAAATTGCATCTGAGGCCTGTAAGCCAAATATGACCAAGTACATAATATCAATAAAGGTCAGACCATATTGTAAATTGTGTTAAAAATAAATCTGCAAGCTCTCTGGGTTTGGGCTAGGTTACAGTAATATGGGTATATTCACTGAAAAGGTCAGAATCCCTGATAAACATAAAACCTGGCTATGGTGCCTTCCCGTGGAAGACGGTGAAGAACATAGAAACCGGCCAGCAGGCAAAGTGTACTTGTTCCTTCTATGGCAAAACCAAGATAAAGAGATGGGCCACAGGTGTTGGCTCTGAGGTTCCTACATGAGAGCAGTGGATGATGGGCCTGGACCTACACCACCACTTCTGCTGTCACAGCCAGGTCTGCCAGCAGAAGACTGAAGGAACTGAAAGAGCAGTAGAAGCACTACCACCCGTAGCCAACAGGAATTAGGTTTATTTACTCTTTTAGCATTTTACTTATTATTTTTATGTGTATATCATCTGCATGTGTGTAAGTACACCCTGGTTGTGCAATGGCCACGGAAGTCAGAAGAGGGTGTCAGATCTCCTGTGTGCTGGATAGCTTTAGTGTCAACTTGACACACCTGGGCTGAAGGAGTCTCAATTTGGGAACTGGCTCCATTGGACTGGCCTGTGGCCATGTTTGTGGGGATATTTCTTGACTGTTGAGTGATATGGGAGGGCCTAGCTCACCGTGGGTGGTATCACCCCTGGGCAGGTGGTTTTGTATGTTATAAGTAGGCCGGGTGTGGGCCAGAGAAGCAAGCCAGTAAGCAGCATTCCTCCTCGGCCTATGCTTCAGCTCCTGCTAAATGTAAGATGAATAAACCTTTCTCTCCCTAAGTTGATATTGATCAAAGAGTGTTTTGTCACAGCAGTTGAAGGCAAACTAGAACACCCTGGAAACTGGAGTTACAGACACTTGCTGACTGCCATATGGGTGCTGGGAGTGGATCCCAGGTCTTCTGTAAGAGCAGCCAGTGCTCTTAACTGCTGAGCCCTCTCTTGAGCTCCTGGGTTAATTTATTAACCACAGAAAAGTCAGCAAGAATGATAAATGTGACGGTGTAGGCTTTCTCTGGTGGTTAAACAAAGTAATGCCTCCACATTGATTCATTGTGGTCTTTCATCACTGCAGGTACTTCATGTGACTGAATATTTATTTCTATACAAATTAAATTGCCCTTCCTTCATCTATATTGTTATACCTAACATTTTATAGGTATCCAAATCAAATTGTATAATAAAATTCTCCCTGGATTTAAGCAGGTTTAGGAAAGCTATGTTACCCAAGCACATTTACAGTCAGAATTCAGCTTTCATTTGAGCCCAATTGCCCATTGTTAGAAGTTGGTGAATCTGAACACTTCCCTTGCCCATGTCCCACTGCAAATGACAGAAAGCTGTGCTGTTGAGGACTAATATAACCTTGGAAAAGTATGCTGTAAGGTGAAACTGGGAAAAGAACAATTATATGAGTCAACTCCAGAAGTTTAGTCAATGTTACCTACCCACACCTCCACTTTGAATAAATACTGATATTTTCATTAACTATATTCCAAACAGTGACAAATAACTGCAGTTATCAAGAAGGAACATGAGCCCTGCAAACAGATTCACAGTCAGGAGCTTAATTAAAAGCACTTAACATCCCCAAGTCTTGGTTCCCAAGTCTGTAAAACAGAAATAATGTCACCTTTGTCTAAAGTTATCTCATGTTTCCTAAATATTACATCCTGTCTATCACACTGTCAACCCATTCATTCAACTAATATTTGCTGTGCCCCCCATAAGCCAGAAATAATTATAGAAACTGGCAATTAACCAAGTGGCAAAACAGACGATCTCTGCTTTCAGTCTGTCTATGATTCATGTATTTGACCTTGTCCTAGGTACAACACTGAGCACCTTAGCAGTGAATAAAAGAGGCCTGGAATCAGGTGAAAATACTCAAGCCACTTTAAAAGTTAAAAGTAGGACAGCATGAGAATTTAGGGAAATAGAAAGTCCCATGAAAACCCTGGCATGAAGTCAATGAATGGAAAGGGAGACGAAGGCTTCCCAGAAGAGTGTTTTGGGTGATCCTTGACATGTTTAAAATCCTGACACTGGAAAACTTATAAAAAGGAGGGAGACTGCAAACTAAATCACTTTGGTAATTCTGAGCAGTTCCAAGTAGCTGGAGTTTCAATTAAGGAGTGACAGGCAATGAAAACAGAAATATACAGGAGGACGGTGGTGAAGTCTTAACTGTCGACAGGAAGAAGAATTTATGTTCTGTTTGGGAGAAATAGGAAATCATTAAATATATTTGAGAAGAGTGTGATATTACACAGAAATGTGGGTTTCCTAGCAAGTATGAGAGACACAGTGGAATGGAGGAAAAGGAAGGGTCTCTCATTTGGGAAAACTGAGAACTGTGCTTCACAAGAGTTTACCAATAATAACTAATGCAAGTGGAGATTTCCGAAGGCGTCTGTGATTGCACTCCTCAAGAAGAGCAGATCCTGTGTCTAACAAGAACACTATCCCAACTTGCATATTCCTGAGTTCCCAGCTTAGCCCTGTAAGTGCTGAACAGCCTGCACTCTTGTCCTCTGCCTGTTACCAATACTATATCCTTAAAATGACATCTCACCCACACACTCCTATCCTTAACCCATTCACTCTGACTGTGACCAGATGAAGCTGGAAAACCATGTATGTTAGACAGGGCACTGGGACCACCATGCTCCCTCACAGCCTGGTGCAAGTGGAATAATTTGGGAGAATAAAGCCTGTCATACTCGGTTACCCACCCTTTCAGCCCTTGGCTTAGGGAATCTCAAAAGCATGATTTAGATTCAAGCATTCTTCTACCTGAACAAGGAAGAAATGTTGATTTCTTAATTAAGAAAGACCACACATAGTAGAATGTTTGTGTTGAAAAATACCTGAGGTTTCAGTGTAGACATAGGGCATTTTAAGCAAGAGTTTTTATAATCTATTATCTTTCAAGTCCATTGAAGGAAAAATGGAGGAGTAAAATCATGTTAGATAATCACGAGCACCAAAAAAATTAGAAAACATTTCTCAACATTAGGGTCAGTTCAAAACTGAGTTTCACTTTCATTCTTATAATCAAGAAAATCACAAGTTTTGTTATCTAATCTACATAAAGTTAAAAAGGTTGAAAATCTATATGCTTTATTTTTTAGAAATGTGGTTGATTTCACTTTCCTTATTCAAACATTTACTTGATGAATAAAGAGAGGTTTAGAAAGATTAAGTATTTAATCAGCATCAGATCTTAGGAGATGAGATCAACAGGAAATGGAAGGGAAGTAAAGCTACGGTCAGACCAATAGTTATTACTTGTGGAAGCAGAAAGGAGGATGTGAGCACACTGAACCACAGCAGGCCTTGCTACTTCCCCTGAATCCCACTCTCTCGCCAGCCAGCACAGTTCAGAAACGAGATTTGACAAGAAACCACGAAGATAAAGGGAGCAGGTGGGAGCATACTGGAGGGAGGGATGGCACCACCTATGACTTCCATACTCTCTGACAGTGTTCTTGTTAGGGGAATATATTTTTTCCTGAAAATCAAAATGTATTCACTAATATAGAAAGTACTAATCAATGCCCTCTAACTAACAGAAATCACCTATAATCTCTCCACCCAAATATGAGAGACATCAAGCTTTGGGTCATTTCTCACCTATAAATGAGTTCCTGTGTATAGCGTTTCTTTCAGCACCCAGTTATCATTTTGCAACCTCTGTTTTCATTTTTCCTATCAGAGGCATTGTTCTGTGACACTGAAGATTTTGATTTGCTTTCCTCAGTTTCTTACTACAACAGATGCCAATATGTGAATTTATTACTAACTGAAATTCTTTGATTATTAAGATGTTTATATAGAAACCCACAAACTATAGAAATCCAATTTTCATTTTTCTTTGTGAACTTCTCATTTATGTCTATGTTTCAGAGAGGATCACTTTTATAGAGTTTTAAAACTATCTTAGTCCATTTGGGTTGCCAAAACATTAAATCAGTATATACTAGATGGCACACGAAGACAGATTTGCTTCTTAAAGTTCAAAAGGCTGTGAGGTGTGAAATCAAGGTGCCAATAGATGAAGAAGTACACAGATGACATGTCCTCCATATGTCCTCACACAATGGTGCTGGGGAGGCTATTTCTAAGCCTCTCCTTTATAACAGCCCTAGTGATCTAACCACCTCCTAAGGCCCCATCTCTTCACATACATATTTCTGGCTGGGAAATAAATAAATGAAGAAGGGTTTACAAACATGACCAAAATGTCTAAAAACACTGCCTTAATATTATCCCTTCGAAGGGGTGTACAAAATACATTTCTCTCAGGGGCTGGAGAGATGGCCTAGAGGTTAAGAGTGCCGACTGCCCTTGTAGAGGACCTGGGTTCGATTCCCAGTACCCACATGGCAGCTGAGAACCATCTTTAACTCCAGGGGAGTCGGACGCTCTCTTCTGACCTCCGAGGCATTCAATGACATGGGTACACAAACCTACATGCAGACAGTACATTCATACACATAAAAAATAAATTAAAATTAAAAAATACATTTCTCTTTTTATTTTACTTTTGGCATTTGTTAGAGATTCTTTTTTTAACTGATCATTTTGTGACTATAAAAGAAAAATTTTCTATAGCATATTTGGGAATATAAAAAATAGTTAAAAGACAATCAAAACTATTCTCCATAATCTAGAAACCTGTGTGTGTGTGTGTGTGTGTGTGTGTGCTATAACAGTGGACTCTCCACTGATGTGAATTACTTACAAATAGGAACAATCTTGTTCAACATTGTCTTAACTTGGGACAATATCTGACAAGCAGTAAGAACTCAATATTTAGTGAGTAAATGAATCTTATAGTCGTTGGTCTCAAAATTGTATTTCATACACTGAATAATTTTTTCACTCAATATTACAAGTATATTTTCAAGTCATAAATCTTTCATCTAAGATATTTCAGTAGCTGAGTTTTAGATACTTGGATAGATATACAGATAGATGATAGATAGATAAATAGAAAGATAGATAGATAGATAGATAGATCAGCTTATTACAGTATCTTACCATTGGACTCATTTCAATATTTTTCACATTATAGACAGTAATGTAATGAATATATTCATAAATCTTCCAATGGAATGCACATAATTTCCTTAGTATATTTCTGCACTTAGGATTATTTGCAGGTTTTAATTCACATTACTATATTATTGGCTCAGATAATTGTAAAAAATAAATTCTTCTTTGAGACCTGAAAGGCAGATTCCATTAAGGCCGCAACTCATTCACAAAAATCAGTAAAACTATCACTCCTTGCCCTACAAACCAAAGAAAAGTACTGTTTCCAAGGCTAAAACGTTTTCCGAAATGAAATAAGTCCACACAAGTTAACAGTGAGTAAATAATGTTCCCAAAAACACGTGACAGAAAGAGATAAGGAAAGTCACTCAGGGCTGTCCCTACTAGCCAGGTATGGTGAGAGCCTCCAGTGACCTACCGTTGTTCACACAGGCAACAAATAAATTCTCCTTCCTCTCACACTGGTAACCTGCTACATTTAGCCTCATCAATGCATTTCTCAGAGGTCTTGCTTGTGAAGCATTGAAAAAAAAAATGCATCACTGGGTGAAAAAAAAGCTTTCCATCACACAATATGTCAAACATGAAATGAAGACTTTAATATTTGGACAGTTTTTTCTTTTTAATTTATTTTAAGGGGCTGGAGAGATGGCTTAGTAGTTAAGAGCAATGACTACTCACTCTTGCAGAAGACTTGAGGTCAATTCCCAGCACCCACAAGGTAGCTAACAACCATCTGTAACTCCAGTTCCAGGGTATCCAAGGCCCTCTTCTGAACCTTGAGGGCATTGTACCACATGGGTGCACTTACACATGCAGGCAATACACTCATACACATAAAATAAAAATGATAAAAAGAATTAAAAGTACTGTTGTTCAACACATGAGTCATCAGTCCTACAAAAATTAAGAGTCTGACCATGTGCCTTCATTTTACATACATCAACAAAACTGAACGAGATCCTCTATCTGATCTCTGGTCACTAAGTATGAGAAGTATTAGTTTTTGTTACAGGAAGGTCAAGCTTTCCCCACTTCCTGTTTCAGACTGTTGGAATTTCCAACTCCCTCCTCCACATACACAATTTAACAAATGATAAGTTACCATGTATTTTTAAATACTCAGCTGATGACTGTTAACATCTTTTTCAATACAAACAATTTGGAGTCACTTTGATACAAACAAGCTATTTAAATGGAGGGTTGTTTGTAAGACATATATGTAAGGAAAATAAAAATCTCGAAGAAGAACTTGTCTTTTGGGGTGGACTACAGTTGGAATTTACATGGGGACGGAACTAGCTATTCTACAGATTGTGGGCCTTTTGGCTCTTAAAAAAATCTTTAAAAGTTTTTCTTTCATAGAAATGTGACCTAGTGCAATTTAAACTTGGACACAGTAACACTGGTCAGAAAAAGTCCATAACCTGGTTGGAGCATCTTTCAAGGTTGGTGGGAGTTAGAGGCTTGTTCTGAGCCTGTAGGATTCATTGTCTTCTTCCTTACAAGGAAGAAAGACTTCCTTTGAGAGAAACTAGAAAGAATTTAAGTCTTATTATCCCAACTATCCGATGAATGATACTTTAAACATATTCTTTGTAAAATCACGTAATCCCAAGGCATCCTTAAGATTTTTTCCAGATTGGAGGAATTCATTAACTAGTCCATGGCTCTGTCTACCATACATGGTGAAATAAAACACGTTTTATAAATGTAAGACGAAGCGTGCCCCAAATAACTAAGTTCTTCAAAGTTAGCGTTTGCAGGAAGAATGTGGATTTTTTAAGCATTCCTTCCAAAACTATTTCACAGTACCAAACCAAGACACAAGGAATCAACCCATGGTTTAGTCACCGTGAGAAATTACCAACACTTTTCATTACCCGGGGGAGAAGTGCGGGCAGGCAAAGCTGCTTTAACTGCTGGGTTTCACAGGCAACGACAAACCTGTGCTTGCCTGTGTGAAGTTGCAAGTATGCATAATTCATCTTTCGCAAAACCCAGCTTTCGGGAAAAGCAAGGTCCCCGTAGTAATCAAGTAACTGAAAATGGAGTATCCGCTTCTCCATTTCCAAGTCCAGTCCCAGCCTGGAGAATCGCCGTGAAGAAGTCATCAGCCCGCAGCACAGACGGCCGGACTGCAGCAGAGGCCGGGCCCGGCGGACCGCATCTCATTACCTGTCCCTCCCGGGGCGCTCATCACAGCATGGTCACCACGAGTCCCAAGGAGCAGAAAAGAACCGAGCTGGGATCCAAACGGGCGGGGAGTTACGCTTCCAAGCCAGCCATTTGTCTTGAGGAAAACAAAAAGCAAACAAAACAAACCCCACTTCTCTGTTCCCGAACTCAGTGTCCAGAACCGGCCCCTGAACCCGGAGGAGCTGGAGACCCACTTCTCCCGCTCCGCCCTTCTCCACTCCCCGGGGCTCTAGCGGATAACCAATCGCCTGCCGCTCCGCCCCCCGTGATGTAGATGGGCGGAGCCTGGCAGCTGCGGCCTCCCTACTCCAGCTGTTGGACCCAGCTGCGGACCCGCCCTCGCGCAGATGTCCCAGTGACCCAGTCCTCTCCAGCATTCATCCCTGCACTACGATTTGCAGGCCATCCAGGGTGTCGTTGTCTTACTTTACTGTGACTTTGTTGAACAATTACTCATCTATCTAGGCTGGAAACACTTGGTAATAATTTTTTTGGAGTGCAAAGAGATAAAATCTAAAAATTTAATATTGAAGTTGTATAACTAGAGATCTCTTGAAAAGACCCAGTTTTGATTTGCCTTTCTATTCCTTTGCTAAGTATAACGTGACTTTGTTAGCTTGCTCCTTTTTCTTTTATTTTCTTCAATTTAACTCCTAAAATAAAAAATGAAGCAATCTGATCTCACAAAACTTTTGCCTGACTAAATGTTTTAAGAAGGTGAAAGGTCATATCGAGAATATAGAACTTCCAAAATAATTCAGAACAAAACCGAAAAAAAAAAGCGCAGTGTTGTTTGGTTATCACGCTTAAACAAACATAAGAAGTGGGGTCAGGATTTCCACAACTTTGCTGTTTGGTGCCCTTGCTTTCCATTCTCCTGCGTGCTTACCAGCTCAGTGCTCACCAGGACAGAGCAAGGGAGCTGGTTAGCAGGCTTAAAACCACCCAAAACCAAGACAGACCAAACGAGTTTTGGCACTCACTGAGCAGGTGCCTCTGCCAGGTAGGGAGGGACGAAGTCTGGGTGTGGCCTCCTTCTGCAGGCAAGGACACATCTCTAGGGCTTACCCAAGTCCTGAACAAACCAGTACACTGCCACTTACACAGCCTCTGAAATTCCTGACCTCAGTAAGACTTTTTGCAGTCATGACTGTCTCAAACATGATGCTTGATGTTTTTTCTTTCGTTTTTTAATTTTTTAATTTTGGGGGGGGGGTCTTTTTGAGACAGGGTCTCCCTTTAGTCCCAGCTGGCTCAGAGCTCGCTTTTTTTTTTTTTTAAAGATTGTATCTGTTAGGAAAAGGCAAAATAACTGCAGGAACAGAGCCTCAGTAGAAGGCCTTTCTGGGAAGGTGCATACCAGGATGGTGCTGGCATGCCGCTGGTATTTGCTACCTGTTGGGATTGCTTAAATCAGTGGTTCTAACTAGCTGCACATTAGAGTCCCTGAGGGACTGGGATGTCAGGGCCCCGCCTTGATCAACTGAACCGGAATCCCTGAAGGCGGGGTTCTGGCAGCTCCTTTTTTCTGCCTGTTTTCTTTCTTTCTTTCTTTTTTTTTTTCAAAGTCCCCTTGTGATTCTAACACTCATGGAGGACTGAGAACCACTGGCCGGACCAGAATTGATGTCTTAAAGGAAAATCCACCCTGCATTTTTAAATTTAAAGATGCAGGTGCTAGGGCTGGAGAGAGATGGCTCAGCAGTTAAGAGTTGTCTGTTTTTACAGAGGAGCAGGGTTTGATTCCCAGCATTCACATGGCAGCTAACAACCATTCATAATTCCAGTTCCAGGGGAATCTAACACCTTCTCCTGATCTCTGTGGGCACAGCATGACGTTGGTGCACTTACACACATGCAGGCGATACACTCATACAAACAAAATGAAAATTAATAAATTTTAAAAGATTAAAAAAAATCCATGAAATTCTTTTTTTTCAACATAAATTTATTTTTATTTTTTTAACAAATCTAGACCCGTGTTCCCGCCCATTCCCCCACCCCGCCAGAGCTCATGCATTCTGCCAAACATGCTTTTCATCTCTTTCTCAGTCTTTTTCAATATTCTCCATGAGGAAGTTGACTGTTTTGAGCAGAAGTTCACTGTTTCAGTCAGTTCTTTGATGCAGTCCTTTCTGTTGTTGTTGTTTCCAATATGCATTACATCCAACTGCTTTGGACAAAAGCTCAGGGGGCCCTACACAAGAAATACAACTAGGTAATTGGCACTAGCATCCACAGATGAGGGATACCACTTGTCGTTTGTTTTTCTGGGACTGAGTTACTTCACTCAGCATGATGTCCTCTAGCTCTAGCCATTTTCCTGCAAAGCTCGTGATGTCATCTTTACTGCTGCATAGAACTCCATTGTGTAGATGTACCACATTTTCTCTATCCACTCGTCAGTTGAGGGGCATTTGGGTTGGTTCCAGCTCCTTGCTATTGTGAAGAGAGCTGCAATAAACATGGCCGTGCATGTATCTCTGTGGGAAATTCTTAATTTGAGTCATTAGCTACTTAACTATAAGTGTTACTCTAAACAGTCATCACTAAAATTATGTTTGGTTTCTCATGACTTAAAAATATATTCATTTTAATGTACCTCTCATGAAGTTCATAAAAAACTTGTATCTACACTATAAATTATAGATGTAAGAGAATTTAATCATTTCTGCATGGGAAATTACATATACACTCAATATGAATAGCTTCATAATTAACTGCTGGTGGAAATATGTGGTACTGTACTTTAGTATCCAGGTTTGCCTTGAATCTAAATCTTAGTTCTGAAATTTTTTAGATGTACATGATCACTGAGTGCCATCAGTAAAATGGACACCAGTACCTTGGTGTCAGTGTGCTTCTACGAAGTCAGTAGCTGAAGTGTTTATCGATAAGTAAAGACATAATGGTACTTAAAGTGGGAGCTCCCTGTCCACTGAGTCTCTTTTCTCCTCTTCCCTTGAACAAGCTCAAGGAATGTGGCAGCAGTATACCAGGAATTACCAGATACCATTTTATAAAACTATACACATGAATGCTGGGCTTGGTGCTACATACCTTTAATCCCAGCACTTGGGAGAGCAAGCAAGCAGATCTCTGAGTTCCAGGCCAGCTGGGGCTAACTGAATACTCTGTCTCAAATTAATATGTATACAAATGATTCTTCATATGGTTAATAATAGGTACTTCCTATCCACTTTTATGTGAAAGAGTAGTATTTTCATTCTTGATGTCCGTTGCTTTAACACATAGCAGGTAAAATGAGGTGGGTTTTGCTTGCTTCAAAATATTTGATACATGCTAAAGTGGCACAGGGGTTGAGTTTTCATGATCCGTAATCAAGCACTTCATTTTTCTCTGTAGTGAACAGGGATGACTGAAGCACACACAGATCACTGATACCCATGGTTAAGTTTTGGAACAGAGAGAAGTTGGGGAAGGGAGAGGATGAACTCTGATTTTAATTACACCATAACAAGATTTCTCCTCTCCTATTTTTGAGTGCGAAGGCCAGTTTCTACACTGTGCACAATTCTCAGCAGTTTCTACCTGTCTTGTCATTTAATATTCTTTGCAACCCCGTGGCATCAGTCTTCATTCAGAGATGAGAGATCTAAGACAGGAGGTGGGGCAATCTGCCTGCCTTAGATAGCAAGACAGTTAAAGGGAACCATAAAATGGCAAAGTTCCTCCTTGGAAAAACCACTGAAGCTGCTTTCAGCATGTAGGTACGTTACTCTCAGACTTGGCCAAAGTATTGCAGAAAGTCTCCCACTGATCAGAACTTGAGGAAGGAGAATGGTTTCATTAAAAGTTGCAGAATGGACAAGAATTATCCAAAGACAGCCACATTATCTACCTATACCAGCATACTGGGTGTGGACCACCGAGAGTTATAACTAATCAACTCTATTTCCTCTTACCTCATGCTACTTAAATCCCTTTGCCATTCATAAAAGAGGGGACAGATTTGAGGGTGGTTCCGACTCTTTAGCAGTTCATCATCCATAATGCAAGAGCCTTCAATGGGCATCATGCAACAAGCCCTTCCTGGGTATCAATAACAGATGAAATAACTGGCAGAAGCTGGGTATGGTGGTGCACGCCTTTAATCCCAGCACTCAGGAGGCAGAGGCAGGTGGATCTCTGTGAGTTCAAGGTCAGCTTGGTCTACGGAGTGAGTCCCAGGCCAGGCCAGGCCAGCTGGGGCTACAGGGAGACCCTGTCTTGAAAAAGACCAAAAAAAGAAAAAAAAAAAAAAAAGAAAGAAAGAAAGAAAGAAAGAAAGAAAGAAAGAAAAAGAGGCAGAGATACCAACAGACTCTAGAGTTTCAGATGAACCCACCAACTCACTTGTGATCCTGTCTGTAACACAAAGCAAAACAATATCAACAAGACCTTAGCAGAATTTCTTATATGGGTCAATGGTTCTTTAGATTAGCAATAATAATTAATCTGTCTCTTCCTTGAACAGAATAGGTCTTAGAGCTTTGATACACATGTCTCTAGGTAGTAGAATTTCTCCTACTAGCCAGAGAAGCCAGAATTTCATAGGCTTTGGAAAAGTAAAAGGATATAAAACAGTTCTGTCCAGAGAGAAAATGGGATCCAGTCTCCAAGGAATGGCACACAGTCTTGGGCCAGAATTGGAAGAAGACTAAGGATAAATTCTCCAGACAAACATGGCTGACAGCTGAGCAATTTCCAAAAAGTGATGTGTAACATTCACAGATTTAAGCTGATTCTTTCTATGTGTGCTGTTCTTTACAAATCAGAACTCTCCAACAACGTGCCGGGAGCATATGTGAAACAACTGTTTCAGTTCCCAGGAGAACTGGGGATTCCTGGGGCTGATAAAGGAGAGTCTGGGTTCCAAGTTCCCAAAGACCCCAACAGGAAACATTGACTGGACCTGATGAGGAGACTGGACCAGCAGATATTTGAGCCTTGTCTCAATTTTCTGATTTCATACATTGTTCATACCTGTCCCTACTTATAGCTAATGGGGATTTTCAAAGGATTCCTAGCCAGCCATGGGGACTTTGCTTTAGCACATGCATGCTGAAGTGTAGAGGTTTGAATGAAAAGTTGAATTGAATTAAAAAATCCATCGATTTTTTTTGGGGGGGGTTCTTTTTGAGACAGGGTTTCCCTTTAGTCCCAGCTGGCCTGGAGCTCTCTCTGTAAACCAGACTGGCCTTGACCTCACAGAGATCTGCCTGCCTCTGCCCTCTGAGTGCTGGGTTTAAAGGCATGCGCTACCACGCCTGGCTCATTGGCTTTTTAAAATATAAATGTTTTTAGTTTTCTGAGAATTTCATACATGTATACAATCTATTTTGATCATACCCGTCCTCCCACTCTCTTCTCCAACTCCTCTTGGATACAAATTCAGCTACACCTGTTGCTTTCTGATAAGGTTGAAAATGTTAGTAGGGATTTCCTGTTCCTCTGACTGAAACTCTTGCATTTATCCCAGAAAGAGATGACACATTACAAATGGCAAAATTGATGTCAGTTCCACATTGCCCCAGAAAGAAGAGGTCTCCTTTTATGTGACAAGAACTCACTATAGTCCAAGAGTGTGTCTAAACTTTGTAAATTTTTTTGCTTTTTTATTGTTATTTTATGTGTATGTGTCTATTGCCTGCATGCATGCAAGTGCCCCTGTGTCTTGCAATCCCTTGGAAGACTCCCTGGAACTGGAGTTACAGACGGGTGTTAGCTAGCTACCATGTGGGTGCTAGGATCAAACCTGGGTCTTCTGCAAGAACTGCCAATGCTGTTATCGCTGAGTCATTTCTCCAGCTCCATAATTGTTTTTTAAACATTATTTATTTATTGTGTGTATATGCATGTGCACGTGTGTGCATGTATGTGTGTGTAGAGGAGGACAACTCAGGGGGTTCCATTCTCTCCACTATGAGGGTCCCAGGCATCAAACTCAGGTATTCAGGTTTGTTAACAAGCACCCTTACCCAAAGAGCCACCACCTGGGCCTTAAACCTTATAATCCTTATCTGTGTGTCACAGGTTTAGAAGGGCTCACTCTTTGGTTGCTGTGGGCATCCTTGTACATATTGTCACTTTTTCTCATTCTTAGCTGATTGAAAAGTATGCAGAGGGATCAAGCATTTGCCCAATAATTAGCCTGCTATGTGGATGATTAGGTGCTGATACCCAAACGTAAAACTCTTACTAGATACACTGATATCTAAGCTGAATTCTGAAGGATGAAGAAGACCCTGTTGAAAAGAAATAAGCATGTAGGGATGGGTAGTGTCACGGAAGTGAACATGCTAGGCATGGAGAGCAATCATGTGTGTAATGTATACAGCATACGCATATTGCTAGTTAGTGCCAAGATCTTTGCAGCCATGTCAGTAATCTGCCATTGGGACCAATAGTTGTGTACAGTAAAGGACACTTCATTGTTCCATAAATGAAAGTGTGGAGACAAAATGGGAAAGGGAAAGGATGCATGCCAAAGTGTGTGTCCCATCAAGCCTCCACCAGTGTGACAGGGAAGCGAGAACAGAGCTCCCCCCAGTACCTCATCAGCACTGCCCGAATTCCGCACTGTTGGCTAGCACTGGGTTCTGTATCTAAGGGCTCCTGCAAGAGCGTGAGCTCGGGTTTACTGCATCTTTCCCAGCTGTAAGTCTACACTACTAATCCTCAACCATGGAGAGACTCTATCAGCTGCCTTCTCTTCCTGTATTTCCAGACCCTGTTGCAGGGGTGCAGTGGGAACATGTATTGGAAATGAGTCAACTGTTTTTTTTCTGAGTGTAGTTAACCGGATGGAACCTCACTTTGGATTAGCAATCTTTCTGCTTACTGTGAAGATTCCTTGTTGCGTTACCAGCCAAGCTCTCCTGTTGTAACATGTGTAATGAGTGCCCACCAAGTGCCAGGCTGTCTACACCCAGTCTCACCACTTTCACTTTCCACGGGTGATTAATTCTAGGCACCAGGGTGTGGGAATGCCAATAATCCTTTCTCTTTCGCCGGTTTTACTGGCCTTGCATTTCTATGTAGAGTTTCTCTTTCTCTTTTAGAGAAAGGGGTTTCATTTCTCTCTGAAGTTAACATTCTTGGCTGCCAACTCTTGCTCTTCTGGGGCTCTATGTCGCCCATTATTCCCATCAGCTGACAAATATTAAAGAGCTGAATGTATGCATTCTAATACTTCTTTAAATAGGGGGAAGGGAAGAAGAAAGAAAAGGAAAGAGAAAGGCAAGAAGGAAGAAAGTGGGAGAGAAAGAAGCAAGGGCACCAGAGAGATAGACGGGGCAGCGGAGGAGCACGGTCTTTTGGGTCAAAAAAGACATCGCTCCTCCTCCGGTGCATCTTACAATGCTCTAGCTCTTCAAGCCTGGAAGATTGGGCAACTGTCTTTTGTTGTGTCAGAATTCTATCAATAGTTGTCAAAGTGAGTTTCATTATCACAATTCATTTGGGTGGCCACTCCCTGCTATTCCCTTGAGAATTTGCTGGGGATTTTCCTGGCTTTACTTCTGTTGCTGATTTTTAAAGGGGGACGGGGAGGGAGGTGAGAGAATGGAAATTTATTTTAATTTAAAAATAAACGGGGGCTGGAGAGATAGCCTAGCGGTTAAGAGCGTCGACCGCTCTTGCAGAGGACCCGGGTTCGATCCCCAGCACCCACATGGCGGCCGAGAACCGTCTGAAACTCCAATTCCAGGAGAACTCCAGTTCCGGGGGAATCCGAGACCCTCTTCTGACCTCCGCGGCATTGCACGACAGGGGTGCACAGACTTGCATGCAGACAGTACATTCATACACACAGAAATAAAGAAAATTAAAAAAATAATAATAAAATAAACGGGCCTGGGGAGATGGCTCAGTGGTTAAAGTCCTTGCTGCACAAATGTGAGGGCAGGAACTCAGATCCCCAGAGCCCACGTAAAGGACAGTGGGCGTGGCAGCCCTCTGCAGTGGCCAGTCACACCAGCCAGAGAGGTGAGCTCTGGGATCAAGAGGGAGCTCTTTTCTCAATGAATAAGGCAGAGAGAGACTGAAGAAAACTGCTGGTGTCACCTTGGGCCTTCACTCCATATATATGCGCACACTTGGGCATACGTGTACACTTCCCTCCCCACACAGGCAAATACACAATGCACATACACAGCACACACAGATACGTGAGAAATTAATAAATAAAACCCCCCTTTTAGACTCTTGCAGGTTCACCATTGGCTGTCTCCCTCAGCTGTAGTTTTTCCAAAGACTTCTCTGATAAGTTCATTTTCATTGATTTAGTGAACCCCAGTTGGGGTTCATTCATGCTTAAGCGCACCAGGCAAACTAGTAGGCAGCAGATGATGTTGTCCCCAAAAATAGATAGGCTGGAGAGGTGACTCACTAACAGAGCACTGGCTGCTCTTTCACAGGACCCTGGTTTGGTTCTCAGCACTCAGTTGGCAGCTAATAACCATCTTTACCTCTATTTCCAGAGGATCTGATGCCCTTTTCTGGCTTCCCTGGGCATTGCATGCACAGGGACAATTATATTCATGCAGGCAAAGTATTCGTACATACAGCATAAAAAATAAATAGATTTTTCTATGATGTGGAGCATTGGTCTCTTCGTGGTGTCCCATAGAGAAACCCAAATCCTTACTCATTATGAGATTAGGGTGATTCTAGATATGAACCTGGTCCCAACTTGTGAAGTGTTATTACAGCATATGTTTAGGATAGGTGTAGGACTCAAGTGCTATGGGAGTATAGGTCAAAGAGAATGAATTCTGCCAGTAGAATGAGAGGGGTCACAAAGGTTTAATATGGGATTTATAAATTTAGTGTGGTTTACACTACTGGTTAAGCCACTACTAGAGTGTCCTGGTAGAAAATCAGAGGCTAAGCCTCTAGTTAACTAGAAGTTTAAGATTTTAAAGAAAAAAATTATAACTGGGCCTATCCTGTAATAAACAAATCTAAAGATAATAGTCTAGATACTGCAGTGTAAACAAAACAAAATGAAGGCCAGAAATAACTCCTGGATGAATGTAGAAAGGAAGGGATGCAGCCAAGATCCTCTGCAAAGTCGAGTCTGACTGCCAGGAAAAGAAACCATGGAGCACTATACCACAGTTCAGGTTTGGGGCCCTACAGGGGCCAAATTTTAGGGAGTTACAGTAAGACGTCAGTGAGGGTCTTAGCTATCTCCCTTGATCTTGACCTGGGCAGGCTGTGCTATGAAACCCAGCTAGCACATCTTCAGTCTGACAAGTATTTCATGACTAAGTGGTGAGAGGAACGAACAACACTTTGTTAAATTAGTCATTTCATCGAATAGTGCACATCTCCATACAAAATGTAGTCTGTTGGGTCAAATGCCAAATTTCTTCCCTGTGAGGTTTTGCTGGTCAAATATCTCTATTGGTTCATTCTTGGTCCAATGGCAATACAGTGTGAGGACCACTGGAGTGCACGTCAATGGTGCTGGAGATACTTTGCAGTTTCTGGGACTAAGTGTATTAGGTTCTCAGAGTCTCTGTCTCTGTCTCTCTGTCTCTCTGTCTCTCTGTTCATTCTTGGTCCAATGGCAATACAGCGTGAGGACCACTGGAGTGCACGTCAATTGTGCTGGAGATACTCTGCAGTTTCTGGGACTAAGTGTATTAGGTTCTCAGAGTCTCTGTCTCTGTCTCTCTGTCTCTGTCTCTGTCTCTCTGTCTCTCTCTCTCTCTCTGTGTGTGTGTGTGTGTGTGTGTGTGTGTGTAGGAGAGAGACATTTTTAGAAACTGGTTCACATGATTGCAGAGACTGTCAAATCCAAAATCATTAGAGTAGGCCATCAGGCTGGAGACCCAGGGAAGAGCTGACTTGGAAATTCCAGTTGAAGGCAGCCTCCCCGCTAGTGGAATTCTTTTATCCAGGGAAGTCAGTCAGCCTTTTCTGTTTTAGACTTTCAACTGTGTGGATGTGGCACAGGCCCATTACGAAGGAGGGTCATCTACTTAAAGTCTTCCAACCAAAATCTCAATCTCTTCTAAAAATACTTTAATGTAAGTTTCTAAAATAATGTTTGATGAGATAAACTAGGGTTGTGGCCTCCCTATTGACACATAAAATTAACCACTTATAGGTAGATTTTTCTCTAAATTACAAAGATAACATTAAAATAAAACAAAGCCAACATCTTACTTTATGTTGGGAACTGATATTACAGTTTGGCATATATGATCTTTGGCTAAGCATTGTGAAACCTGCTGTGTATAAATAACTTAAAATTAGACTTAAAAAAAAGGACTAGCAAACCCCCTTTGAAATACAACAGAGTCAAAGTGAAGGTCAGTGTCTAAGATCAACTGCTCTGACCTCACAGTGCTTGGTCCTGGTCTACATTATCTGTCACCCTTTGATCTAAAAGTGTGTTAAAAGGTTCCCAGCTAAGAGTTCAGAGCATTTGCTGAACTCGTAGTTGAAACCTAAAGGGAAGAATCTTGGAAATAGGGTTAATGACTGCCTCTGTCTGCAGCATAGGCGTTGCGTTTGAGAAGCAGAAGAAAGCTCTGCCCAGACTCCTGGGGCTGGCAGTATCCTGGCCCTGAAACGGCTTCGCTGGCACATGCTGGCATTGACTCTCCCTCTGAGAACGTATTGTTTAAATCCACACAGGGTATAGAGCGTAATGTTCAGATGAATTTGCATCATCTGTCATCTTGAAGACATGTTTACTGAACCCACAATAAATGCAGGGCAAGGTAAACATAAATTTCTTTTCTCAACCAAATCATGTTTCTTAAAAGTGATGTGTTTATTGAAGTTCCATAAATAAAATTTTATTTCAAATACTCAAGAGAAGTTCATGGTTGAAAGAGACTGAAGGCATCTACTTTTTTGTGCCCCCTTTTTTATGAAGCTACTAAGGACATCACGAACACTGTAGGTTGCTAGGCTCCGAGAAGCCTTCCCTGCTCCCTTGGTAGATCATTACTATTTTCATAAAAGCCATTTGCCATCATTTAGCACCTGGCCTTTATAAGAATTTTTTAAGGGCCTGGGCATGGTGGTACATGCCTTAAATCCCAGCATTCTAGAAGCAGAGGCAGGCAGATCTCTGTGAGTTCAAGGCCAGCCCAGTCTATATAGCAAGTTCCAGGCCAGCTGGGGCTCCAGAAAGACCCTGTTTTAAAACAAACAAAGAATTTTTTAAATATTCCTTGTATATATTTTCTAGTAGACTATAGCCTTTACTACTACTAAGACAGAAGGGTTATCTTTTTTATGTCTTGATTTACAGCTTATGCTAAATCTCTTTGATTCCTTCATTATTTCTTTGTATTGCAATTTTACAGTAAAATGGATTTATTAAAATTAATTTACAATGAGGTGATGTTTGTCAACTTGTTGAGACCTAAAATCACCTAGGAGATAGCCTCTGGCCACGCCTGTGAGTTTATCTTGATTAAGGTTAGCCTGTGAGATTGTCTAGGTTGGCTGAAGTGGGAACACTCATCCTAATCTGGACAGGGATCCTGAACTGTAGAAGGTAGGGGGAGTGGACGGAGTGCCAGCATGCATCACCCTCTGCTTCCTGACTGTGGAAGCAAGCTGTGGTACTGCTTCAAGCTGCTTCTGACACGACTTCCCTGCCATGATGGCCTTTACCCTTGAATTGTGAGCTGAACTTAGTTACTTAAGTTACTTTTGTTAGAGTATTTTATCATAGCAATAGGAAAAGAAATTTAAGACAAATTGGTACATATGCTCTTTAGGTAATTAAAAAAATTATCATTCTGCTTACATATTTGCATGTGTCAGGTAGAGACCTGTATTTTACTACCAAGAAAGTCAAGACATGCTTAGCCTTCTCCAGGTATATTCTGAAAGTACTGCTCCAGTCTGGATTCAACTTGACCTCTGGTGACTTTAACATTTGAGAGTCTCAGTTTCCTAATGGGAAGTTGGATCAGGTGCTCTGTAAGCCATATAATTACTTATAATTACCTGACCCAGTTTTTGTTTCCTCTTCTGCTGTATAATTTAGCAGCAATGTCAACAGGAGAACTTAGAAAAATCTACCCATATCATCTATATCTAAACATTTCTCATGATAAGATATAGAAAAATGTCATCATTCCTGGCTTCAAAATTTGACTTAAATTTACTGACACTGAGTTTTGTAATCTATATTTTTATTTGAGTGATTTCTTTAAAAATTTTTTATTATTTATGTGTATGAGTGTATTGTCTGCATGTAAGTAGGTGCACTCATGCAGCGCCTCAGAGGTCAGAAGAGGGTGTTGGATTCCTCTGGAACTGGAGTTAAAGATGGTTCTTAGCTGCCATGTGGGTGCTGGGAATCCGACCCGGGTCCTCTGCAAGAGCAGTCGGCGATCTTAACCACTGAGCCATCTCTCCAGCCCCTATATGAGTGATTTCTTAACTTGCTATAATCATCTATTCTTGGCTATGAATACTTAACCTATATTCCAAACCCTGTTTTTCCTTGACCCATGTCTCTGATGCCTTGATAGGAAGTCCCACCTCCGCTGAACTTCTGCATGACTGTTATATGACATTTGCTTTTCCTTTCGTACCTAAAACTTAACAGTTTTGAAAAAGTACAAGTGATGATAAAGAAATTGACATTGTCTTACTACTTAGAATTAATTGCAATTACCATTCTGAATCAAGTACCTCCAAGTCACGTGTTTCTTTGTGAACTATATCTGCACTAAAATCAAGCCATATGTTTATATGTAACTTCCAGATATTAAAAAATGCATCTTGGCAAAGGCTACCTAATTGCACTTAAAGCCCACTCAGTGGGAGGAAACTCATGTGTGATACTGAAAATATCGCCAAATACACATGAATGGAGAAGTCATAGATCTTAGAGAATTCCTCTAAGATAAGATATCACATCCCTAAAATAATGTAATTTTTCACTAAGTGCAAAATATGTATCTTTATATTTACGGTCAAGTATCCCAGTCACCACTCCTCAAAGAAGCTTCTTTTTCACCAGAGTACTACAACTGGCCACACATAGACATTGTCTGTGAATTGCTCAATCCTAAATAGCACATCTACAATGCAACTTTTACACCTAGGGCTCATGCAACATAGAACAAGGGGTATAGAGGACACTAATGAATATCTCAACTCTCATTAATGAAGCTCCCTCATGCAACAGAGGACCAGAAACACAAAAGGTCACAAATGGCCAAAATGTGGAGATTAGGAGTCTGCAGAGTGCGGGTCCTTGGACAGGAATCCTACATTAAGCTCACTCACCCAGGGCTCAGGGACCATTGTGGAAGAGGGGGCAGAAAGATTGTAAGAGCTAAGGAAGAGATGCTTGACCACGTGGAAATAAAGTCCTACAAGCTCCTGGGACCCTGCTCATAGGAACCTACAGCAATGGTGTCAGCATGCACTAGACCCAGGCAAACTCAAGCAGACAAAAAAATCAGCATGGAACTGGAGAAGTAGGCAGCAAACCCCAATCTTAGATGAAGAAATATTGGCAGCTGGTTACTGCTGAGTGAGGAAGAACCGATCTGCTTAAAGCAAGGGACTCTGGATAGGCTGAGTAGACCTCAGTGGATGATCTTGCGCTGAGGACCATCTGGCAACACTAACTAGACCTTATCACAAATGACAGAGTGTGTGAATTCCAGCGCGGGGGTTCTGTGGGAGGGTGCCAGCGGGGAATGGGGTAGAAAGGTGACTAAGGTGGATGAAGAAGTTCTATATGAAATACACAAAAACTCAATGAAATATTTTTTTTAATGCATGTTGAGTCTGGAGAGATGGCTCAGTGGTTAAGAGCACTGACTGCTCTTGCAGAGGACTGGTGTTTGGTTCCCTGCCCCCACCTGGTGACGAACAACTGTCTGTAACTCCAGTTTCAGGGTATCTGATGCCCTTTTCTGACCTCCTCCAGCATTGGATTTCAGAGGTGCACTTACATACATGCAGACAATACATTCATACACATAAAATTAAATACAAATGAAAAAATATTTAAATGCATCTATAAACATCTCCTTGTTTTGTATTTTATTTTTGTTTGTTTTTCTTTTTTAAGACAGGGTCTCTATGTAGCCTCAGCTGGCCTGGAACTCACTTCATAGATCAGGGTGGCTTTGATATCACAGAGATCACCTGCCTCTGCCTCCTGAGTGCTAGGATTAAAGGTGTTTGCCACCACAGCCAATTTGTCTTGTAGTTTAACAATGTGCATGGCTGTTATGTTGCTTGACAATTTATGGTGTTCCATCTTATAATGTAATAGCTGAAATTAAAATCTATTATATTATACTTGATGTAGAATACATTAATGTTAAGGGCATACGCCATTCCATTACATGACCGTTACTTCATTTAAAATTCCTCTATTAATAAGATGCCATGATGTGCATGTATACTGTATACTGTTGTACTCGATTTATTAGAAAAACATCTCTTTTACCATACTATGATGTCTCTGTTTTTGAAGGTAAAATAATCTTTCTCAGGATGTAATATAAGAACTAAATAATAACTATAATGATAAAAATATCTTTTAAGTTCCAATGAAAGAAATGGTAAATTGGCTGAAACCAGAAATTATTTGAAGACATTATCCTGAAATTTTGTGTTGCTGGGTTAGACTGATAAAAGTTTAGAAAACAAGGAAGTGGGAAAATAATAACTTAAATAAGAAATATCCCAGTCATTCTGTGAAGCCAGAAGTCTTGCCAGGTTCCAAGTTCATAGGTCAGTTTCCTTGGGCTGAGATAACAGGGTTGGGATAATTTATGAAGGGAGTAATGGGAGCTTCATTCAACTGGTTCTTAACAAAAGACTAAGCATCTAGAAAGAATGGTCAGGGTAGCATAGCATGGCCTCTGTGAGCAGTATCTCCATAAGAAGCCTAGCATGGCCTCTGTGAGCAGTGTCTCCATAAGAAGCCTAGAAAGAATGGTCAGGGCAGCATAGCATGGCCTCTGTGAGCAGTATCTCCATAAGAAGCCTCGCATGGCCTCTGTGAGCAGTGCCTCCATAAGAAGCCTAGCATGGCCTCTGTGAGCAGTATCTCCATAAGAAGCCTCGCATGGCCTCTGTGAGCAGTGCCTCCATAAGAAGCCTCGCATGGCCTCTGTGAGCAGTGTCTCCATAAGAAGCCTAGCATGGCCTCTGTGAGCAGTGTCTCCATAAGAAGCCTAGCATGGCCTCTGCGAGCAGTGTCTCCATAAGAAGTATAGGGGAGAAATGGGGACCTGGGAAGGAATTTTGATTTCTTGTTTCCTCATACAAACCAAGGCAAACAGGAAATCTGCAAATGTTCCTAATCTCTGGAAATGGCTCAAGTGTTCTACCAGCTTTGCTTTCCAGTTCTCCAAGGATTTAACGTTGTTGCTAAAACTCACCATTGAGGCATTTCATTGCCAGCATCCACAGGTCTATCAGAGAACTCTCCATGCTCCAAAATTACCTATTCACTGGAATTTGACCAATTTTCCTTATCCTTTTCCAACTCAGCTTCCTCTTTGCTTCTAGGCCCCTGACCTATATATATTTTTAGAGAGCATCTTTAAAGGATTTAACTTTGTTGCTAAAACTCACCATTGAGGCATTTCATTGCCAGCATCCACAGGTCTATCAGAGAACTCTCCATGCTCCAAAATTACCTATTCACTGGAATTTGACCAATTTTCCTTATCCTTTTCCAACTCAGCTTCCTCTTTGCTTCTAGGCCCCTGACCTATATATATTTTTAGAGAGCATCTTTAGAAAACCTATAATTACCAATCAATATTTCATAAGGTCTTTGGAGCTGTAAACCTTTTAAAAACTCTCTTGTCAGTTTTATAACTCATTAAATGTCTCCTTAACATCTCTTTGAAACTTAATCACCAAAGGAGATAGCAGCCCTGTGTGACCTAACTTTGGTGGGTGCTTTGCTCTAAGTTACAGAAGTGTTTCTTGTTGGGACTGGAGAGATGGTTCAGTGGTTAAGAGCATTGGCTGCTCTTATAGAGGACCTGGGTTCAATTCCCAGCACCCACATGGTAGCTAACATCCATCCTTAACTCGAGTTCCAATGACCTCTTCTGACCTCCTCATGCATTGCAGGACACACATACATGCAGACAATACACTCATACACATAAAATATAAAAAAAAATAAAATATTTTAAAAATATCTCTTGTCACAAGGGTATGAGAAAGTTTTCTTTTGGGTAAAGTCAGTTAATGAACATGAATGTCCTGTGTTTTCCCAACCCCAACAGAAAATTCCTCCTGGCCTCCATTCCAGTGTAGCTGAGTTTTGACTGAGCACTGATCTCCCCACTCTGTTGGCATGGTCTTGAACAGTCTTTGTTATTTAACATAATCCAGTGCAATTTTTGCCTTAATACTTTCAATTTTCAAACCAAATTAACATTTTCATTTTATAATCATTCCTCAAGTGTGATATCAGAAGTAAATGAATTGGACCAATAATTTGAACCATATGAATAGCCTACACTTATTTTTATTTAAAGTTTCATTTATTTATGTGTGTGTAGGAGAATATGCATAGGTGTGTGCACACTGCTACAGCATGCACGTGTAGATCAGAAGACATCTGATCAGAAGACAGCTAGTTCTCTCCTTCCACCACGTGACTTCTGGAGATTGAACTCAGGACATCAGGCTTGGTACCAGGTGCCTTTACCCACTGAACCATCTTGCTGGCTGGCCTTTCTGCTCATTCTTTTCTATTTAGTTTTATGTGTTTTTCTTCTTTTTTTTGTGACAGGGTGTATTAGTCAGGGTTCTCTAAAGAAACAGAAGCAACAGGATGAATTTATAGCTATATACAATTTATTGATTTGCTCACTGACAGAGTTCAAGGAGTCCAACAGCTGCACTGCACTGGAGAAGCTGAGAATCCAGGGAACTGCTCAGTCCACAAGGCTGGATGTCTCAGTAATCCCAATCTGGTGCTGAAGGCCCAATGGATTCCAGGAGATCTGCCGGTCTCAGTACATGCTAGGATCCAAAGGGTTGATCACAGTAGCAAGACAAACTCACCAGATGAGAGAGGCAAGTTGCAGGAAAAAAGGGACCAGATCCCTCTGGCATGGCCTTTAATACCACCTGCCAACAGAAAGTAACGCCCACATTTGGGTTGGGCCATCCGGGTTGAGGTAGTCCAATCCGAAGATCGTTTTTTTCTCTTATTTGTTCCTTAGTCCAGTCAAGTTGACACCCAGGATTAACCATCACAAGTCCACAGTTGCACATTCAAAAGGGAACAACACAAGTATCTGCTTAATATATGTATATATATGAACAAGCACATTCTTAACCAAATAGGACAAAAGTTAATATCTATTATAATCCACGTTTTTGCAACTGGTCCTGTGGCCTCAGATTGTATTTATGACTACCTTCTTCTACTATCCATTCTGTATTTCCTCCACCATCAGCAAGCACCTCTGCAGGTCTTGGCCCTTTCCCTGGAGGAGTGACCCATACCTTCATCCCTGAAGGGTCTGGGCCATTTATTGTCCTGTCTGGTTTGGGTTGTTGGAGTTTCCCAATGACCTTAATCATAGGACATAATAGCACCAGAAGGCGCCCTACAGCATCTCCTGCCTTCCAGACATAATCTCCCTTACCCCCATTGTGGAGAAAAAGTCCAATTTCTCCCTGGTAGTCTGGATCAATCACTCCTCCTACTACTGTTATTCCTTCCTTAGCCTGTTGGCTTAAGGGCAGTAGAAGCCCCGAGTGGCCAGGGGGAAGTCTTAGCTTCCAGTTCAATGGAACGTTTGCTGTATCTCCTGGCAAAAGCACTCCCCCCATTGAAGCCAAAACATCTAGACCAGCAGAATGCAAGGTCATGGGTACAGGAAGCAAAATTTTTCCTACTGGGTCACTAGGGGTGATAGTGAGTGGAATCACTCCCACTTCCACTCCTTGGTTCCTGGACCCATGAAGTCTGGCTATAGGAGAAACAGTACCATATAGTGGGCACTGATTCAAAGCATATACTGCCTGCTGGAGAATCTTGCCCCAGCCCTCCAGGGTATTGCTACCTAATTGGCATTGTAACTGTGTCTTCAAGAGGCCATTCCATTGTACTATCAAGCCAGCTGCTTCTGGATGGTGGGGAACATGGTAAGACCAGTGGATACCATGACCATGGGCCCACTGTCGCACTTCTTTGGCTGTGAAGTGAGTTCCTTGGTCAGAAACGATGCTGTGAGGAATACCATGACGGTGGATAAGGCATTCTGTAAGTCCCTGGATGGTAGCTTTGGCAGAAGCATTACGTGCAGGAAAGACAAATCCATAACCAGAATAAGTATCTATTCCTGTAAGGACAAAACGCTGTCCCCTCCATGATGGAAGTGGTCCAATGTAGTCAACCTGCCACCAGGTTGCTGGCTGGTCACCCCGGGGAATAGCACCATATCGGGGGCTCAATGTTGGTCTCTGCTGTTGGCAAATCTGGCACTCGGCAGCAGCTGTAGCCAGATCAGCCTTGGTGAGTGGAAGTCCATGCTGTCGAGCCCATGCATAACCTCCATCTCTGCCACCATGACCACTTTGTTCATGGGCCCATTGAGCAACAACAGGGATAGCTGGAGAAAGAGGCTGACTATCCACAGAACGAGTCATCCGATCTACTTGATTATTAAACTCATCCTCTGCTGAGATCACCTTTTGATGAGCATTTACATGAGACACAAGTATCTTCACATCCTTTGACCATTCAGAGAGCTCTATCCACATACTTCTTCCCCAAATGTCTTTCTCACCAATTTTCCAGTCATGCTCCTTCCAAGTCCCTGACCATCCAGCCAAACCATTGGCTACAGCCCATGAATCAGTATATAATCGAACCTCTGGCCATTTCTCCTTGCAGGCAAAATGCACAACCATGTGCACTGCCCGAAGTTCTGCCCACTGTGAAGACTTTCCTTCACCAGTGTCCTTTAGGGTTGTTTCAGAAATTGGCTGTAATGCTGCAGCTGTCCACCTCTGGGTGGTGCCTGCATAGCGTGCAGAACCATCAGTAAACCAGGCCCTAGTCTTCTCTTCCTCAGTCAACTGATCATAGGGCAAACCCCATGAAGCCATAGGTGCATGCTTAAGCCCAGGAGACATTGTAACAGGAGTGGGAACCATAGGCATTTGGGCAACTTCTTCATGTAGCTTGCTTGTGCCCTCAGGGCCTGCCCGGGCCCTGTCCCGTATGTACCACTTCCATTTGACAATGGACTGTTGCTGTGCACGTCCTACTTTATGGTCTGGTGGGTCAGATAACACCCAGCTCATGATGGGCAGCTCAGGTCGCATGGTGACTTGGTGGCCCATTGTCAAACGTTCAGTTTCCACTAAGGCCCAATAGCAGGCTAAGAGCTGTCTCTCAAAAGGAGAATAGTTGTTTGCAGATGAAGGTAGAGCCTTGCTCCAAAATCCCAAGGGCCTCCGCTGTGATTCCCCTATGGGAGCCTGCCACAGACTCCAGACAGCATCTCTATCTGCCACTGATACCTCAAGCACCATTGGGTCTGCTGGATCATATGGCCCTAGGGGCAGAGCAGCCTGCACTGCAGCCTGGACCTGTTGAAGAGCCTTTTCCTGTTCCAAGCCCCACTCAAAGTTTGCTGCCTTACGAGTCACCTGATATATGGGTCGTAGTAACACACCCAGATGAGGAATGTGCTGCCTCCAGAATCCAAAAAGACCCACCAGACGTTGTGCTTCTTTCTTGGTGGAGGGAGGGGCCAGGTGCAACAACTTATTCTTTACCTTAGAAGGAATGTCTCTGCATGCTCCACACCACTGAACTCCTAGAAACTTCACCGAGGTAGATGGCCCTTGAATTTTAGTTGGATTTATTTCCCATCCTCTCATGCGCATATGCTTTACCAACAAGTCTAGACTAGCTGCTACCTCCTGTTCACTGGGTCCAATCAACATAACATCATCAATATAGTGGACCAGTGTGATATTTTGTGGAAGAGTCAGGCGATCAAGATCCCTTCTAACTAAGTTATGGCACAACGCTGGAGAGTTAACATACCCCTGAGGTAAGACAGTAAAGGTATACTGTTGGCCTTGCCAGCTGAAAGCAAATTGCTTCTGGTGGTCCTTATGAACCGGTATTGAGAAAAAAGCATTGGCCAGATCAATAGCTGCATACCAGGTACCAGGAGACATATTAATCTGCTCGAGTAAGGACACCACATCTGGTACAGCGGCTGCAATTGGTGTCACTACTTGGTTGAGTTTTCGATAGTCAACTGTCATTCTCCATGATCCATCTGTCTTTTGCACAGGCCAAATTGGAGAGTTAAATGGAGATGTGGTAGGAATCACCACCCCTGCATCTTTCAAATCCTTGATAGTGGCATTAATCTCCGCAATCCCTCCAGGGATACGATACTGTTTTTGGTTCACTATTTTCCCTGGTAGAGGCAACACCAATGGTTTCCATTTGGCCTTTCCAACCATAATAGCCCTCACTCCACAGATCAGGGAACCAATGTGGGGATTCTGCCAATTTCTAATTATATCTATCCCAATTATACATTCTGGGACTGGGGAAATAACTACGGGATGCGTTCTGGGACCCACTGGGCCCACCGTGAGTCGGACTTCAGCCAAAACTCCATTTATCACCTGACCTCCATAGGCCCCTACTTTAACCGGAGGGCCACAATGCTTTTTAGGGTCTCCTGGGATCAGTGTCAACTCAGAACCAGTATCCAATAGGCCTCGAAAAGTCTGATTATTTCCTTTTCCCCAGTGTACAGTTACCCTAGTAAAAGGCCTCAGGTCCCTCTGGGGAAGGACAGGAGGAAGGCAAACAGCATAACTCTTTGGTATTGTGACAAGGTCCTTCCTCACTGGAACCCGGCCACCCCTTCATTCAAGGGGTTCTGGGTCTGTGAACTGTCTCAAGTCTGGAAACCGGTCAACTGGGCGGGATTCGCTACTCCTAAAATCAAATGTTGACTTCCTGTCATTCGTTCTAGAGCTTTTCTGCTTATACAGATCAAATAAAAACTTAGTAGGCTTCTTATGTATTTGGTTCCTGGGAACACCATGATTAATTAGCCAGTTCCAAAGATCATTTCGGGTCATGCCATTATAGGTATTGTTTTGCCTTTGCCACCCATTATGATAATTACTGTAACTACGCTCATCTGGCCTTCTGCGATTCAGTGCTGCCACCTGACGCCTACCCTGAGGTCCTGTTAGACCTACTACGTGTACATTTAATTTATGCAAACGAGCCACAACTTCTCTAACTGTAAGATCTGGCATAAGAAATAGAGCAAAAACAAAGCTCTTCAAATGTTCTGGTGTCTCTCTCAGTACTTTCCATCTTATAAATTCAGTGAGTGGCATGTCCTCTGGGTCCTCATATTGTGGAGAATGTGGTTTTACACTTCGAATCCACTCGAGCATGCCCATCTGCCTGACCCTCACAATCCCTTCATCAATACTAAGCCAAGGAATATCAGGCATCTCTAACTCGCTGTTAGTAGGCCATGTTTTAATAAATACATCAGCCAACCATTCAAATAAACTTTTAACACCTTTTTTAACTGCTCGAGCTTCCATGTTAAACCTAGAATCTCTACTCAGTGGGCTCATATCGATAAACTCAGTATGATCCAATTTTATATTCCTTCCACCATTATCCCACACCCTTAAAATCCATTCCCACACATATTCCTTAGGCTTCTGCCGGAATGAATCAGCAAACTCATTAATTTCTTTAGTAGTATATCGCACCTCCTCGTGGACCACACTTTCTATCTCACCTTGAGGGGCTTGCTTAGACTTCAATCTGGTTATAGGTCTAGAGGCAACAATTGTTGGGCCCTGAGGGACATTAGCTCCCACTGGGAGGGGGAGATTAGCTTCCTCAGGCAAGGGTGGGGAGGAGGGATCTGCGGGGTGTGGATTCTCTGCTGAGGGTGGGGAGGTTAATTCCTCAGATAAAGAAAATCCCTCAGAATCTGAGGGTTCAAAATCCTCATCATCCTGGTTCTCCCACACATCTCCATCCCAAGTTTCAGGGTTCCACCCTTTCCCCACCAGTGCTCTCACTTTGACTGCTGACACTCTTCATGGCTGGGAATTAAATTTGCATTGTAAATCAACCAAATGTATAATAAGTGCTCCAGCTTGATTTTCTGCTGCTTTAGCTCTTTGGCTACTAAGAGAAGATGCTCTTCCAGAGCACACTTGGAAACTTTTAAACTGTTGTTTTGAATCTGGAGCTGGTCAATTTTATCACTGAGCTCCTTATTTTCCTCTATCACTTTATCTGAAGATGCTAGGAGCAACCAGGCAACATCATTATTTTCCTTATTTTTCTGCAATTTCTCAAACATTTTATATATAGAGTTACTAAATTCCTTGCTTCTCACAAGAGGTGAGTTAGGTGAGTCAAATGGATCTATCTTCATAATTACATCAAATAGTCTCCACCAAGGATTATCATTCCTCTTCATGCCACCAGGAGAGCCTTCAGTAACTCTAGGCTTCATTGGGTTGGACAGCTGGCTCCAGAAACTACCAAGCCCACTAAAGAAATTCATCCTTTCAATTCTGTTTCTCTAGAACAACTCCTGGTACCAAAATCTGTATTAGTCAGGGTTCTCTAAGGAAACAGAAGCAACAGGACGAATATATAGCTATATACAATTTATTGATTTCCTCACTGACAGAGTTCAAGGAGTCCAACAGTAGCTGCACCACACTGGAGAGGCTGAGAATCCAGGGAACTGCTCAGTCCGCAAGGCTGGATGTCTCAACAGTCCCAATCTGGTGCTGAAGGCCCAATGGATTCCAGGAGATCTGCCAGTCTCAGTACATGCTGGGATCCAAAGGGTTGATCACAGCAGCAAGACAAACTTACCAGATGAAAGAGGCAAGCCACAGGAAAAAAGAGACCAGCTCCCTCTGCCATGGCCTTTAATACTGCCTGCCAGCAGAAGGTAATGCCCACATTTGGGGTGGGCCATCCAGGTTGAGGTAGTCCAATCCGAAGATCCTTTTTCTCTTATTTCTTCCTTAGTCCAGTCAAGTTGACACCCAGGTTTAACCATCACACAAGGTCTCCCTGTAGCCCCAGCTTGCCTGTAACTTGCTATGTAGACCAGGCTGTCCTTGAGCTCACAGAGATCTGCCTGCCTCTGCCTCCTGAATGCTGGTACTAAAGGTCTGTGCCACCAAACTTGGCCATTCTTGAGTAGCTTAGTGCACTTATGTTCTTTTTAAAGAGCTATTAATTAATTTGCATGAGTATCTGAGCTCTTTTCAAAGAATCTGAATAGCGAATAACCAAATATTTCTAACACCGGAATATCAATGAGATAATTTAGGGCCATCTTCCAAGGCCATGTTCTTCATTTTAGCTGATTAAATATCACTTGGAGAATATAGAAAATAATGCTGAGTCCCATCCACGGGGACTGTGATTTCCTTGGTCTAGGTATGAACTGCTCATAAGCATCTTGCAATGCTCCTTTATTGACTAAGGGCCGTGAATCACTCTAAGATTTTCACAATTACAAAAAAAACTCTTCTATTTTTTAATTCAGTCAACACTGGGAGTCTGCTTTGTGCCAGACACTGTTCAGGTACTAAAATAAACTTGGGATGCCCCCTGCCATGCAAGGAGATTTCAAAACAATGGGAAGTAAAAAAAAAAAAAAAAATATATATATATATATATAAGTATATATATATTTTTTTTTCTCAGTGCAATAAAGAATACAATAGAAATTTATTCATAGTGTTACAAAAACCTTAGTAAAGCAGCAATTACAATTCTCTACAGATTTTGCCTGACTTCATTAGGCTAATGTGTGCACATAGGGAACACCCCCCAGAGCATAGAGAGAAGATTCTAGGGAAACAATAGGAGTGAATCCCAGGAATCAGAAAGCTAGTGTTCTCTTATTGTCCTCAGGGCTTCTGACAGTGCTTCTACCAGTGCTGGCTGTGCTGCTCTAGCCTCAGTCCTGTGGCCTCATTCACTAAGTGGAGCAGACCTCTTGCTTAGTAAGGACTCACATTTCCACTTTCCACATCTTCACATGTTCTGAAACGTTTTGATATGAACACTGGCTTACATTAAAATAAGAAAGAGATACTTTGTAATAACAACAAGATATTACTGATATTTTGCCCTTAAAAATAATCTACTATACTTAATGCCCATTCCAATTTGGCTGAGGGATTTAAGGAATAACTTTGTTCTTTGCCCTCAGGCGTCAACTAAGTCCCAGGGGACTACGCATGGGGACATCTCTTGAAATGTCCTGCAAATGTGAGTCACTAGTCTTCCTGTGCAGGAAGGTCTTGGAGATCCACTAATGGGACTTCAGCCAGTGTCTAGTCTATAAAGAAGAAAGTCTGCTCATGCTTCTTTGAATGGAAGACTGGTCTAGCAAGACCTGACTTTGTCCTCGAGTGGATGGAACTGGTAAATGAAAAGCCAAAAGGAGCTTTCCCCCCCAAAACCTGAGTGACCCCTGAGCACCAGGTCCTCAACTGACCTTGAAAAAACAAAAACCTTGGTTAATCTGGGCTAACAATGCGGTCTTAAACATCCAAAAGGAAAGTATAACCAAAAATAAATGATTAGTAAGGACTGAGAAATCTTAGAAAAAAGACAAAAAGTTTAAAAAAGCACTGTTGTTTTGCCTGTCTTCAGTTCTTACTGACAAATGCAGCTACCTTGTGGCTGCCACTGCTTTGGTTTGCCATCCTTCAAAGATATGAGACACAGCTTTTTTCAACCTTCCAATATGGATTGAAGACTCATGTCTCTCCAAGAATCCTCCAAACCTTCAGTGCCAGATGGGGACTGCTGAGATATCCAGCTTGTGGACTGAGCTACTAGTGGGGTTTCAGCCTCTTCAGAGTATAGACTGCCATTGTTGGACTATCCAGGCTGTATCATGGAGACCAGTACAGGAAGATCAAGACAGGACATGGTGCTTACTGGACCTCGTTTGGTGACCATGGGAAGGGAAGACCCTAGTGTGGAGAACAAGGGCAGGACTGATGGTTGTTTGGGCTTGCCAAGGAGGAGACTTCAAACACTTCCTTAAGGAAATCATGACATCTTTCAGCCTAATTTAAAAAAAAAGAAATCATAAGCTGAAGATGCTAAAACCTATGATGTCATAATCTTGATACATGCATATTTGGAGTAATGCAAATTGGAAGGAACAACAACAACAACAACAACAGCAACAACAACAAGACTGGGTCAAAGAACTGACCGAAACGATGAACTTCTGCCCCAAACAGTAAACTTTTGCTTCAAAAATTTTAAAAGAGACTGAGAAAAAGATGAAAAACATGTTTGGCAAAATGCATGAGCTTTGGTGGTAGGGATGGGGGTCATGGGTCTAGATTTGATTGGGAAATTTTGTATGAAATTCACAAAGCTTTGATAAAATTGGCTTTCAAAAAAAAAAGAATTATAGCTCACTGACAGTCTAATGAGAGGTAATTTCTGTGGCATCCAGCTCAGATGTGTAAGATGAATGGGGTTTTTCATATGTAAATAGAAGATACAAAGCCAGGGGTGGGGTGGATGGGGGTGGTGGCAGGGTGAAGGTGGAGATGGAGTTCTGAGTGTAATCAAAACTCACTATATGAATTTCTTAAATCATTAAATTTTCTCTTAAATAAAAAATAAAAAGAAATAAAAACTTTAAAATGCAAAAATAAAAAAAAAAATAATCTACTATTACTGATCTGGAGAATAGAGTCTGGGCATTGTTCTTATTTTTGAGACAAGGTCTCATGTAGTTGAGCCCGGTTAAACTCCTATGCTTCCTCCAGTTCCCAAGTGCTAGGATTACAGGTTTGCATTACCACATCCAAGTCCATTTGAAAGCTCCTCAAGGGTTCCCCTACAAGCAGGCTAAAGGGACATTTTGAAGGCCATAATAGTGTTATTTTTAAACTGACTTTTAGAAGGTTATGTTGCTGTATAATTTTAATCAACCTCACCAAATTATACTTAAAAAGGTAGGTTACACACAGTGCACAAATTATAAAACTATTTATAAAAACAAAAGTGTAGCACATTTAGTGTGAAAAATCAATCACTCAAAAATTCCCTGGTTGACTAATGTGCTTCTTTGATTAAGGAGCACTGGCTAGAATCTGAACAGCTTGCAGATGCGGAGGTTCTCAGTACAGTGATTACAAGAACGTGGAAGAGGGTGCTCTTACAATCACAGAATCTTTACAGAAAAACTAATTGAGCCCTTGACATGCATCTACAAGAATGACAAACTTCAAGTATGTGGTGTGCATCATGTCTTGGGTCTAAAACGACAGTTTACTCAAGAATTTTGTTTTAACAGAACAATTTTAGTGCATTTAATATATTTCTTTTTACAGGGCTACATTGAAGTAACTATCTCCAGTGGCCATTCAAAATCAAAGCATCTATTCATTTTATTTATTTTTTATTTTTATTGATGTTTTATGTATTTCATACATCATTTTTCATTTCTGTTCAGGCATATTCCCCATCCCTTCCTCCCACCCCACCCCAAACCATCCCAGATCATGTACTCTATCATAACTGTCCTGCATCTTTCTCTCAGTCTTTTTTTATGCTTAGGAATTCACATTTTCCTCCTTTAATTTCATATTATTCTAAGATATGGATACATGCTCTCCACCCATATACAGTAATTACAGAGTCTGAAAATAATTGGTGGGTGGATTCTAGAGCCCATTGAGGGATTCACATTATGACAACATAGTTGCTTTCAGATAAATCAAAAATATAACCATTCTGTCCTTTGGCTTGCCTTTCATCTGGCGGATTTGGTGTTAGCATCCACAAATGAGGGGACCCATTCTCCGTTTGTCTTTCTGGGACTGTGTCACCTCACTCAGCATAATGGCTTCGAGCTCCAACCATTTACCTGCAAAGTTCATAATGCCATCCTTCTTTACCACTGAATAGTAAGTACTCCATTGTGTAGATGCACCACATTTTCGTCATCCACTCATCTGTCGAGGGGCATATGGGTTGGTTCCAGCTCTTCGCTATTGTGAAGACAGCTGCAATAAACACGGATGTGCATGTATCTTTGCAGTAGGAAGAGTCTTTGGGGTATATACCCAGGAGTGGTATGAGTGGGTCAGATGGTAAGCTCATTCTGAGTCTTTTAAGGGTTCTCCACACTGCTTTCCATAGTGGTTGTACAAGTTTACATTCCCACCAGCAGTGGATAAGTGTTCCCCTTTCCCCACAACTCCTCCAGCATCTGTTATCTTTTGTTTTCTTGATCTTAGCTAGCTATACTGGAGTGAGATGATATCTGAGAGTAGTTTAAATTTGCTTTTCCTTAATTATTAACAATGATGAACACTTTTTAAGATATTTCTCAGCCATCTTTAATTCCTCACTGGTGAAGACTCTGTTCAGCTCTCTACTCCATCTTTTGAGTAGGTTATTTGTCTTCTTATTTCTTTGTTTTTTGAGTAGTTTATATATTCTTGACATTAATGCTCTGTCAGATGTGTCACTGGTGAGGATTTCTTCCCACTCTGTGGGTTTTCTCTTCACCTCCTTGATTGTTTCTTTCACTGTACAGAAGCTTTTGAGTTTTATGAGGTCTCACTTGTCAACTGTTGACCTTACTTCCTGTGTGGCTGCTGTCTGGTTTAAAAAATCTCCTCCTACACCTATGTCTTGTAGGTTGTTGCCAACTTTTTCTTTTATCACCTTCAGGGCTTCAGGCTTCACATTGAGATCTTTGATCCACTTGGAGTTGATTTTTGTACAGGGTGAGAGGTAGGGGTTTAATTTTGATCTTCTACAAATGGTGATCCAGTTTTGCCAACACCATTTGCTGAAGATGCTATCTTTCCTCCACTGAGCTTTTTTGGCTCCTTTGTCAAATATGAGGTGGCCG
>VZQC01010063.1:1827957-2056208 GCA_009823505.1 Rhizomys pruinosus | reverse complement strand
AGCTTGAGTGGGGGTGGGGGGGGTGAATCCTTTGGCCCGTGCACGGGTCCCCACCTGGGTGGTTGGGCACAGATAGTGTGCACCGCTGGCTGACCTTTTATCCATGCACACAAATGCAGTTCCTCTCTATGGTCCTAGCATTGGATGGTGCCTGTGGAGGTGGGCCGCCAGCCAGTGCCTACACAACAGATAGGCCTTGGCGGCTGGGCACATGTAGTGTGCACTGCTAGCTCCATCTATTCATTTTAAGGAGTTCTTTAAGTGGGAGCTTAGGTGGCTCAAACTGTAAGAATTAAAAAAATTTTTTTTAATATTCTTTTTTTTAATTTTTTAAAATTTTTGTATGTATACGAGTGTCCTGTCTGCATGTAGGTTTGTGCACCCATGTCGTGCAATGCCTTGGAGGTCAGAAGAGGGCATCGGATTCTCCTGGAACTGGAGATCTCCTGGAATTGGAGTTACAGACAGTTCTCAGCCACCATGTGGGTGCTGGGGATCAAACCTGGGTCCTCTGCAAGAGCAGTCGGTGCTCTTAACTGCTAGGCTACCTCTCCAGAATTTTTAAAGAGAATTTTGTGGGGAATTTCAGACCTCCTCCCCATGTCAACTCTCTCCATAGCACAGCTCCCAACCACAGACTTCATGTCTTCTATTAGCAAAAGAAAAACTTATCCATTTTATGTATTATCTCTGAGCTGGGTGCCAGAGAAATCATATCTCATAGAGGGCCAATGATCTAGAATTCTTACACAGAAGTGTACCAAAGTAAGTCCACTCCCTTTCCCTTCCTTTGTGTGTGGTTTTGGATCCGAATACACCCAGGTTTCATGGAATGGGTTTTTCACTCTTAATATCTGTTTCTCTTACATGGTTTCCTTCATCAAAGTTAGTTGTTTACAGCCCATGTAAGGATGCAGGTTACACTTAGGCTGTTTCTGGACCTCAGCACAATGACCACCCTGTGGACCCAGGTGTTCTCCAACAGGTTGATTCCCCACAGGGTTTTACTGTGGGTAAAAGCAGACACTGGGTTCTCACAGCAGGCAGCAATTAGCTCACAGGCCTCTCTAAGATAAGATTAGAGCTGGGAGGTTGCAAAGCTTCACAAGACAGATTTACACCAGTGAGTGACCTCTAGTTTCTTTTTAGAAATCGGTAGACATCTCAGATTCTTTTCTTTTCTTAAAAAAAATTTTTTTTTGGTCTTTTTGAGACAGGGTCTCCCTGTAGTCCCAGCTGTCCTGGAACTCACTCTGTAGACCAGGCTGGCCTCGAACTCACAAAGATCCGCCTGCCTCTGCCTCCCAAGTGCTAGGATTAAAGGCGTGCACCACCACGCCCGGCATTTTTTTCTTAACTTTTTATTGAACTTTTGTGAATTTCATACATTTCTCAATCAAGTTTAGACCTACTTCCCCTTCTCTGCCCCCACCCCTCCAGAGCTCCTGCATTCTGCCATGCATGTCTTGAATCTTTTTTTCAGTCTTTTTTTTTTTTTTTTTTTAATTTTTTGATTCAGAAGTTTACTGTTTTGGGCAGAAGTTTACTGTTTCAGTCAGTTCTTTGAACACATCTTTTTTGTTGTTGTTGTTGTTCCCTTTAATTTTATAGTATCCAAAACATGCATGTATACACTCTACACATATACCAAAATTCTGAAACATGTTTAGGGATTCACCTTTTAGCAGTAGAATTGCATGTAGGTAAAAAGAAATATTACTTTACATTCCTAAATTACAAAGCAAGTTGATGTGTGTTTTAATGTACTTTTTATAGTAACATCAAGTATCATATTCACTAAAAAAGAAAAAAAATTACTTAGTTTGCCTTAACAAATAAGGATTTAAAATAAATAAATAAATAAATAAATAAATAAAAAACAAATAAGGATTTGGTGCTAGGATCCACAAATGAGGGACATCATATGTCATTTGTCTTTCTGGGACTATGTTATTTCACTTAGCATAAGGGTTTCTAGTTCCATCCTGCAAAGTTCATGATGTGGTTTTTACTACTGCATAGAACCCCATTGTGTAGATGTACCACATTTTCTTTATCCACTCATCAGTTGAGGGATACTTGGGTTGATTCCAGCTCTTCCCTATTGTGAAGAGAGCTGCAATAAACATGGTTGTGCATGTATCTCTACAATAGGATGAGTCTTGTAGATATATACCCAGGAGTGGTACTACTCGATCATGTGGTAGGTTCATTTTGAGCCTTTTAAAAGTTCTTCGCACTGCTTTCCATAGGAGTTGCACAAGTTCGCATTCCCACCAGCAGTGAGTGAGTGTTCCCCTTTCCCCACAACCTCTCCAGCATTTGGTATCTTTTGTTGTCTTGATCATAGCCAGTCTTATAGGGTTAAGATGAAATCTTAAAGTGGTTTTAATTTGCATTTCCTTAATTATTAGCAATGTTGGAGACTTTTTAAAATGTTTCTCAGCTACCTTTACTTCATCATTTACACAGTCTCTGTTCAGCTCTTTATTCCATCTTGTGATTGGACCACTTGTTTTCTTGCTCCTTTGTTTTTTGAGTAATTTATAAATTCTGGATGTTAGTGCTCTGTCAGATGTATCATTGGTAAAGGTTTCCTCCAAGTCTGTGAGTTTTTTCTTCCCTTCTTTGATCATTTCTTTCACTGTGCAGAAGCTTTTGACTTTAATGAGGTCCCACTTGTTGATTGTTGACCTTATTTCCTGCACAGCTGCTGACTGACTTAAAAAGACTTTTCCTACACCTATATCTTGTAGGTTACTGCCGATGTTTTCTTCTATCATCTTCAGACTTTCAGGTTACACATTGAGGTCTTTGATCCATTTGGAGTTGATTTTTGTACATGATGAAAGGTAGGGGTTTAGTTTTATTCTTCTACAAGTGGTGATCTAATTTTGCCAGCACCATTTGCTGAAGATGCTGTCTTTCCTCCATTGAGTCTTCTTGGCCCCTTTGCCAAATATGAGGTGACTGAAATTGCATGTGCTCAAATTTGGATCTTCAGTTTTGTTCTATTGATCTATGGGTCTGTTTTTGTGCCAATACTAGGCTATTTTTATGACTATAGCCCTGTAATATAGTTTGAAGTCTGGTATGATTATCCGCTGCACATTGCTCTTTTTGCTCAGAGTTACTTTGCCTGTCTGTGGTCTTTTGTTTTTCCATATGAACTTTAGGATTTTTTTTCCTAAGTCTGTGAAGAAACTCATAGAGATTTTAATTTGGATTGCATTGAATATGTATATTACTTTGGGTATGATGGTCTTTTGGGGGGGTATTTTTGAGAGAGGGTCTCCCTTTTAGTCCCAGCTAGCCTGGAATTCACTCTGTAGGCTGGCCTTGAACTCACAGATATCTGCCTGCCTCTGCCTCCTCAGTGCTGGGATTAAAGTCATGCACCACCATGCCCAGCAGGATGGACATTTTTACTAAGTTAATTCTTCCAATCCATGAGCATGAGAAGTCCTTCCATCTTCTGGTGTCTTCTTTTTTTTTTTTTTTTTTTTTTTTTTTTTTNGGATTCCCCTGGAACTGGAGTTCTCCTGGAATTGGAGTTTCAGACGGTTCTTGGCCGCCATGTGGGTGCTGGGGATCGAACCCGGGTCCTCTGTAAGAGCGGTCGGCGCTCTTAACCGCTAGGCCATCTCTCCAGCCCTTCTGGTGTCTTCTTAAATCTCCTTTTTCAAGCATTTAAAATTTTCATTGTACAGATCTTCAGTGGATTTGGTTAGGTTTGTTTCTAGATATTTTATTTTTTTGGAGGCTATTTTGAATGGGAAGTTCTCCTTGTATTCTTTCTCCAATTGCTTGTTGTTGGTATAAAAAAAAAAAAACCCTGATTTTTCTAGATCAATCTTGTTTCCTTCCACTTTACTGAAACTATTAATCATTTCTATGAGTTTTCTGGTGGAGTTCTTAGTGTCCCTTAGGTAAACTATCATGTCATCTGCAAAAAGGGATAGTTTGACCTGTTCTTTTCCAATTAGTACTCCTTTAATTTGCCTTTCTTGTCTTATTGCTCTAGCAAGAATTTCAAGCACTGTATTGAAAAGGAGTGGGGATAGTGGGCAGCCTTGCCAGGTTCCTGACTTTAAGGGGCATGCTTCTAATTTTTCCCCATTTAGAATGATGTTGGCTATGGGTTTGGTGTATATGGCTTTTATTACATTGAGGAATGTTCCCTCCAGTCCAATTCCCTCTAGGACTTTAAACATGAAGGAATGTTGTATTTTGTGGAAGGCCTTTTCCTCATTGATTGAGATGACCATGTGATTTTTGTCTTTCAGTACATTTATGTGCTGTATGACATTTATTGATTTACATATGTTGAACCATCCCTGCATCTCTTATATATATATATTTTAATTTTATTTAGTTCCATATGTGTATAAATATACTGTCTGCATGCAAGTTTGTGCACCTGTGTTGTGCAATGCTGCGGGGGTCAGAAGAGGGCATCAGATTCCCCTGGAACTGGAGTTCTCCTGGAATTGGAGTTTCAGACGGTTCTCGGCCACCATGTGGGTGCTGGGGATCGAACCCGGGTCCTCTGCAAGAGTGGTCGGCGCTCTTAACTGCTAGGCCATCTCTCCAGCCCCCCTGCATCTCTTATATAAATGTGACCTGGTCATGATGGATGATCCTTTTGATGTGTGGATCACATTCCCAGGGCAAAGCCTGTCTAGCACGTCACCTAGCATCGTAAGAAGACAGCTTTCTGCAAGCTACTAACCCATATACAGTAAAGGAAAGAAGAGCACTTGGAAGGCACATATCATTTTCTATTTGCCGATTTTACACATATGAATTTAAAACAGCACTATAAAGTCTGTACTTTCATTTTAAATAATGAGAGATGGGAACCCAGAGACACAAGAGAGGTGAGCTAACTTGTCAACAGATAATAAGTTACAGAGCTAGGATTTTTAGATTGAGGTTTTGATTTTAGATTTTGAGCTATTATTGTAAATAAGAGTAGGGAGATATGGCTCAGAATATCAATAGCAGAGACAGGATCAGAAGAGACATGTTTCAAAATGCCTCATGGGGCTGGTGAGATGGCTCTGTGGGTAAAGGCACTTGACTGGAAGGAAGCCTGATAACCAGAGTTCAATCCCCAGGAGTCATGGGGCAGAAGGAGAGAACTGACTCCTGAAAGTTGTCCCCCAACACATCCTATATGTCAGATACTCAATTTTGTTACATTCACATTCCAAAGGAAAGGTCAATTTCTTCCTGGTGTCCAGTGTTGCTTAAAGGGAAGTCTGGATCTAATTTTGTCACCATTTATGTCATGGTGGTTGTGACATTTGCCTCATTGGGTTAGAAGTTATGCTATCTTAGGGAAGTCATCCATACCGCACCACCTTTCCTCAGTAGGGGTGGCAAAGGATACAGGCAGACCACTAATTCCCCACTCAGACTTTGCAATCACTACATGTGATCTTGGACAAGGCACATATTCCTTCACCCAGCCTGCATTTTTATCTTCAACATGGGTAAAAATACCATATAAAGCTGTAGTGAAGATAAATGTAATCAAGTGTTTCCCACATAGTTAAGTTCATGCCTGATAAAGATTTTGTGTTAAATATTGGATTGTATAAAATTGTTTCCTTAAATGAGCTTCTCCACCTTTAGACTTATTAAAAGACTTAAAATAGATTTCCAAACAGCTACTGATTTTTACAGTTCTCTGAGGACTCTGTATTCATAGACCTTTAAGATAGTTATGTTAAAGCTGGGACAATGTGAGTTGTACATATGTGTTAATATTACAATGAGACTTGGAAAGTGGTAAGGTTTTAAGTGAGAGACAGCTAAATAATGCCCCATGATTTCCAGGAGGTAGGCCTTATATTAGACAAAGGCATTTAAGCTGGACCTTGGAAGTGCTGAGTAGCTTTTTCTGGGTAGCATAAAATTTGAATAATTACTTTTTCTCCTATGGTCCGCCTCATCATTTTATCATTAGCTTTACAAGTTAGATTGCAAGTCTTGTTCCTGTCTACTAGTTATGGTGTGCTTCTGCCTGACAGGGCTGAATTTCCAGCATAGGATTAAAATAATAGCTGAGGTGGACACGGAAGTGGTCGTCGTCACCTCGGCACCGGTGGGAGCGGGGCGCTGGGCTCAGAGTGCGGCGGGCGAGCGGGCGGGTAGCGGCGGCGGGCCAGGGCGCAGGCGTGGTCCGTTAGGTGCGAATCAGCTAAACCCAAGAGCGGCCGCGGCCCCTCTCTGCTGCCCGTCGAAGCCCGGGAGCCGGGACCGCTAGGCAAGCTTCATCATGACCTAGGCCGGTAGCAAGGGCGGGAACCTCCGCTACAAGCTGGACGGCAATGAGCTAGACCTGAGCCTCAGCGATCTGAATGAAGTCCCCGTCAAGGAGCTGGCTGCCCTTCCAAAGGCCACCATCCTGGATCTGTCTTGCAATAAACTGAGTACTCTACGGTCGGATTTCTGTGGCCTCACGCACCTGGTGAAGCTGGACCTCAGTAAGAACAAGCTCCAGCAGCTGCCGGCAGACTTTGGCCGCCGGGTCAACCTCCAGCATCTGGATCTCCTCAACAACAGGCTGGTCACCCTGCCCATCAGCTTTGCTCAGCTCAAGAACCTGAAGGACAATCCCTTGGATCCTGTCCTGGCCAAAGTGGCAGGTGATTGCTTGGATGAGAAGCAGTGTAAGCAGTGTGCAAACAAGGTGTTACAACACATGAAGGCAGTGCAGGCAGATCAGGAACGAGAGCGGCAAAGGCGGCTAGAAGTGGAACGAGAGGCAGAGAAGAAACGTGAGGCCAAGCAGCAAGCTAAAGAAGCAAAGGAACGCCGGGCGTGGTGGCGCACGACTTTAACCCTAGCACTTGGGAGGCAGAGGCAGGCGGATCTTTGTGAGTTCAAGGCCAGCCTGGTCTACAGAGTGAGTTCCAGGACAGCTGGGGCTACAGGGAGACCCTGTCAAGAAAAGACCAAAAAAGAAAGAAAGAAAGAAAGAAAGAAAAAAAGAAAGAAAGAAAGAAAGAAAGGAGAAAGAAAGAAAGAAGAAAGAAAGAAAGAAAGAGAAAGAAAGAAAGAAAGAAGAAAGAAAGAAAGAAAGAAAGGAGAAAGAAAGAAAGAGAGAGAAAGAAAGAAAGAAGAAAGAAAGAAAGAAAGAAAGAAAGAAAGAAAGAAAGAAAGAAGCAAAGGAACGGGAACTGCGAAAGCAGGAGAAGGCGAGGAGAAGGAGCGTAGTACGATGCTCTCAAAGCTTCCAAGCGGGAGCAGAAGAAGCCCAAGAAGGAAACAAATCAGTCCTCCAAATCGAAGTCTGGCTCTCGACCCGCAAGCCACCACCCCGGAAACACACTCGCTCCTGGGCCGTGCTGAAGGTGTTGCTACTGCTGCTGCTGCTGCTGTGTGTGGCAGGTGGGCTAGTTGCATGCTGGTTGACAGGGCTGCAGGAGCAGCCCCTCTGCACCAGCTTGAACACCTTATACGACAATGCCGTCCAGGGTCTGTGCCACCATGAGATCCGCCAGTGGGTCCTCCAGACCGACTCCCAGCAGTGAGCTTGTCCTCAGCACCACTGCCTCCCAGCCTTGGAGCTCGGATTCCTATGGAATTGGGTTCTGCTGGACACAACCTCTTTTTAGCGTCAGACCTACCTGCCATCATCAAATGGCTGCCGATTGGTACTTGAGCTCTCCCCTTTGTAGGACTTGTTCCTAGTCAGGGTTCCCTGGTGGAATGAGGAGAAATGGAGGTGGGAGGAAGAGTTACCTGCATGCCTAAAGGATAGGCTAGGGGTGGGGAGAGAAGACATGGCCTCTTCTAGTTACCATATAAAGCTGTGTAAAGACAAGGCTTGTTCTACTAAATGGTCAGCTGTCACTACATTTATACTTTTGTATGTCATAAACCCTTTCTTTCATTCCTCCCTGGGTAACCAGGATACATCAGGAGGCAGTGTGTTACTGAGGACTAGGGGAACAAACACCATGCTTGGGTTAAATCTAGCCTAAATTGGATGTGTGAAACAATATCTTTCCTTAAAGACCTGGCACATTTTTGGCAGCCAAACCAAATCTGGCTGTGAAAACAAGCCCACTACCATCACTGCAGTGTAACATCCATAGGCAGAGCAGGGGAGGCCTTCCCAGTGCTCACACTAGTGTTCTTCATGCTATCTGGCCTCCTTCATAATGCCCGAGAGAACAGAAATCAACACCAGAATTGTCTCAGCTAAAGCATAGAGTTTCACAGTAGACAGATTCATCACTCAGAGATCCCAGGCCATCAGGGTGTTGGGCTGCTCTGGAGTTGTGGCTCAACTGAGTGGCTTCTACAAAATGGCAGCAGGTCAGGCTCCTTGCCAGGAAACATGGAGGTGGATCTCTGCAAAGTTGTACTGCGACAGCTCCACTGGTACCTAGCGTGATGAAATACCTCAAAGGCAGCCTGAAAACTTGACATCAAAGAAGCAGGTTTAGACTAGATTCTGGGAAGGAAAGAGTAGAAACAGCTTAAGGAAGGGACACATGTGGCCCAGTAGAGCTGCGAGTGGTGCTTAACTAAGCATTAGCACGCAGCAGGGCCGCGCCTCCATCCTGGCTGCGGCCAGTCTCCTCCCCTCCCTCATCTTTCCACAACAGCTGGATGAACGGATCAGAAGTGACTGTGTCTTGGTGCTCGTTTGCTAAAAACTCCCAGTGGCAAGCTCCTTGCATCTCCCTCAAGAGGACAAGGACCTATCATAGTTCAGAGAGAGTGTAGTCCTGGTGGCCCATCTGGAAGGTCTGCCACTCACACAACTGTCCTGACACTGGAAGAAAGAACCCTGTTCTCTCCTCCCCAGATAGCTCTGCTGTGTAGGTCCACACCTTACTGAGAATCACAACACATTCCTTTAGTCTTCCTCCAAGCTCCAGAGCCATTGGTACAAATGCTTTATTGAAACTAAACACATTACATACAATGACATTGCAAAGACAGAAGTCAGCCAGTCATAGTTCCTCGGCTGGTGGAGGCAGCTCAGTGGCTGAGCCTAGTCAAGCCAACCTGCAGGCAAGAGTTCACTGTGACTTTGAGATTTGATGCTTATTCTTTTGAATTTCTACAATTATTAAATCTGTGTCTGAGTGGTAAAAAAATAATAGCTGAGACTAGGTAAATAACAGAAAGGAATTTTGAGTTTCAGGCTTAGTCCCATGGTAAAAGTGTGGCTATAGATTCTGATTTTATTTAACAGGTTGTCACTGTTAGTTTGGGGTAGTGAAGTTTTTAGGTTGCCTGATAAAATATAATTGACTCAGTTAAATTTGAATTTCAGATACGCAATGGATAACTTATGCAATATTTTGGGCATTCTTTTTTTTTTTTTTGGTCTCTTTCTCTCTCTCTCTCTCTCCTCTCTCTCTCTCTCTTTCTCTCTCTCTCTCTCCTCTCTCTCTCTCCTCTCTTTCCAGAGTTGAGATGTCCAGAGCTCTACGCATGCGCCCAAGGACTTCTGCACAGCCCGCCCCGCCCCTCCCCTCCGGGCTCGGGCAGAGTCACGTGGCCGAGCCCAAGCAAAGAGACCCGGCCTTGTCACGTGACTGGATCTGAGACGCACAGGGATGGAGCCGGAAGAGCGAACGGCGCTATGGCGGTTGCAGAAGCTGCCTCCCGAGCTGGGCCTGCCGGTGAGCAGCTACCCGCGCCGCGCGGGGAGGAGGACGGACTGGCGTCCGGGTGGCAGCTCCGGCTCGGGAGCCTGCGAGGCTGCGGCTGGTGATGCCACGTCGGCGCGGGCACTTTGCTGGGGCCCCGGGGCGGCCGTCCTGTCCCTGGTCCCTGGCGGGTGGGGTGTGTGTCTTCTGGAGTCTGCGAAAGCCACGGTCCCCTATCCTTGAGGGAGGTGCGTCTGTGCTGGGTGCCATTCCTTCTGCACGAGCCTGGAAGCTTGTGGGCTCAGAGCTGGGTGCAGAGGCTGCTGCGGTGACCTCGACCTGGGGCGGACCTGCCCCCTGGAGGGCGCCAGGAATCTGCTTGTAAGGAGAAGGCTCTGGGCCCCCAACTTCAGTGCGAACATTGAAAAGGGACTCATCCCCAAAACCAGGCTTGTGCGAACTGGAGATCTGGCCTTATTCATCCATTCAGCCAGGCCCCTGGCACCCCCACCTCCCCGCAGTCACTTTGGGTCCAAGGCCCTGTGGAGGGAAATGGTAAATGGCTGAACTTCTTTCTGCCCTCTGTTCCAAACTGTTCCATCTGCCGTGGGGAAAGTGTAGGTGAGGCCCCAGGAAATTACCTTCGCTCCTTCCATACCCAAGAAAATGCATTTAACAGTTTTCCCAGATTTTACAAGTGTGGGTAGTGAAATGTCAGCAAAGGGTTTGAGTAATTTGCTTGAGGTTGTCCAGCAAGGCAGGGGGAAAGCCAATACTTACAGCCAGCTCTATGAACTGGGAGTCTTCTAGTGGACTGCCATGACTACTTTCTTCCACTTTCATAGGAAGACCCAAACTTTGTCACTGTAAATGCCCTGACTCCTAAATTTCTGGGTGGAGCCAACAATCTTCTTTTAAGACAGCTTTTAAGACAGCCTTCGCCCTAGTCTTTTGCACCTTCTACTACTACATTTCTAAATCACATTTATTAATTTGTGTACCTTTTTGCAATAAACTAAAGCTCCGTTGTGGAAGAGCCTTGTCTTATTGATCCTCAACACTTACCTCATGGACTTGTTTTGAGGATCAGGATAGTGCTTGATAACAAGCTTGTTGAAAATAGTATCTCTTCTGGGTGTTTTTTGTTGTATTTGTATTGTATATAATAAATGCAGTGAGCTATTGTTATGAATGAACAGAAGGGGTATTTTTATTTTTTTCAGTTTGAATTCTAGGTGTTATTTTATCACAGGACAGTGTTGGAGAAGATGAAATATATGTAAAAATAATGTGATGAATTTTAAACTGTTGGTTGACTTATGGTACTAAAATACTATTCTGTATGCATTAGCCAGTGTGTGAAAGTGGGTCCCCTCTTCCTTTCCCATGTTCTTTTTTTTTTTTTTTTTGGATTCTAATGTACTTCTTTTTATTTTTTGAGATAGAGTCTTCCCTGTCGCCACAACTGGCCTGGAACTCACTATGTGGACCAGGATGGCCTCAGTCTCCCATAGATCCACTAGTCTCTGCCTCCTGTCTTCTGGGACTAAAGGCACACGTCATCATGGCCAGATTTAGTCCACTTCATTACTGAACTTTTTCATAGCATTCTTGTACTGAATATACTTATTTACCGAATTTTTTGTTTGTTTTTTTTATTTTATTTTTATTTTATTTTTTATTTTTTTATTAATTTAGTTTTTATTGATGCTTTGTGCATTGTGTGGTGTGACAGGGAAAGAGTTATTGTTCAGACGGATTAAGATCTAGTAAGATTAAGATCTAGGAGGGTTGACATTTCCCGGTTACTTGGACTTAAACAGTCCTCTTGTAGATATAAATGTCATCCGAGCCAGTTACTGGAATGGATGTGATTATGTAGACTAGTTCATGTATAGCAGCCGCTCAGATCATAAATGCCGAGGTCATGAATTGTGGAAGTGGCAGCAGCAGCAGCAATGTGAACAATGTAAAGAAGGATGTTCAGATGAGTTGCACCTGCTGAGCACGTGCCAAGGTACTGTGCTTATATGTATTTCTTAGGACATTATGAGGTCACATGATATCTTCCGTGTACACTTGCAGAGGTGCCGAGCATTGAAATAAAACTAGCAATTAGTTGCCGGGCGTGGTGGCGCACGTCTTTAATCCCAGCACTCGGGAGGCAGAGGCAGGTGGATCTTTGTGAGTTCAAGGCCAGCCTGGTCTACAGAGTGAGTTCCAGCTGGGGCTACAGGGACATCCTGTCTCGAAAAGACAAAAAAAGCAAAACAAAACAAACAAAAAAACCTAGCAATTAGTTGAACTGAGTCATATTAGCTAGTTTTGTTCTGAAATCTAGTCTTCAACTTTTTGTTCAAAGTGCTTTCCATTGCTGACAAAGTGGCGTAGAGGAAAAGAATCATACCGAAGGCTTTGTACTTCGAGCAAGGTAGTAAATATGAATGTTGTGAAAGTGGAGGCAAAGCGAAATGAAGTGTCTGGAGCTATGTGAGAGACTGATAGAAAAGTCATATCCTTCGATTGGCTATAGATAGATGATGTCTAGGGATCCTGAAGTAAAACTTTTAAATTTACCATTTTCTTTTTAGGAATGATGGAAAAACAACAGTGTATCTTTAATATTATTTTAGTGTGATTGCTCATGTCTGTAATCTCAGCATTTGGGAGGCTGAGGAGAGAGTTGCCACAAATTAAGGCCACCTTGGATCAGTGAAATGGAAGAGAAATCTTAGAATTTTACTTACAGTTCTTTTATTTCATTTTCCTTCTAGCTTCTTCATAAAGTTATTGATGGCATCTGTGGTCGAACTTATCCTATCTACCAAGATTATGACAGTGTTTGGAATTCAGCCGAATGGAAGCATGTCCTGGAAGATGTTACCAAATTTTTCAAAGCTGTAGTTGGTAAAAACTTTTCTGATGAAGAGGTAACTTTGCATTTCATTACCTAGTAAATAATAATGCCTAGAGGTTTCAAAGTTGTTTCTAGGTCTAACACAAGGTCTGTCATCAATAAATACTGTATATGTATTATGTATATAATGATATATATTATATATATATATAAATGATGAAAACTCATAACTATGAATAACCAAAAGACCCGATTGAGTTTTGCAGTTTGGTTTTGATTGTTTTTACTCACAATGTAAAATGTTTAGAACATTCAGAAGAAAACAGGAAGTAAAAAAAAACGAGTGTATTCATTCCAATTACTATGATTATTAATGAGTTAGAATTTGACTTCTTGATGCATTGTTTTTACATCTTTGTTAAGGATGATTTGGGCATACTTATATGTGTTGTTTGCTTTAAAAAATGGAATTATGTGTATTTGTCCTGTTGATGTCGTTGATATTCTGGATTTGAGTTTCTTGGTACAGACACATAATCTATTCTGTGCCTTGCCTTTTCACTCTCTTTTTTTTTTAATTTTTAAAAAAATTTTTTATTTATTTCTGTATGTGTATGAATGTACTGTCTGCATGCAGGTCTGTGCACCTGTGTCGTGCAATGCCGCAGAGGTCAGAAGAGGGTTTCTGATTCCCCTGGAACTGGAGTTCTCCTGGAATTGGAGTTTCAGATGGTTCTCGGCCGCCATGTGGGTGCTGGGGATCAAACCCGGGTCCTCTGAAAGAGCGGAGCTCTTAACCGCTAGGCCATCTCTCCAGCTCCGCCTTTTCACTCTCTTAATGGTGTTTGTTGGTGAACAGTTCTGAAAGTTAATCAAGTCTAGTTTCCCAATATTCCTTTTGATAGTCAGTGCTGTTTAAGAGATAGGAAGATATCTTTGTATGCTTTCTTGTGGAGGCTTGACTGCCTTAGCTTGCGTAATTACTTTGCAGGTGCAGTTTGAATGTCCCTGTGTGGGTCTGGGACTGTGCTTAGTTTTTTCCGCACAAGTGTCTCGTGGACTCACTGCCATTGGGAGGCAGAGGCAGGCGGATCTTTGTGAGTTCAAGGCCAGCCTGGTCTACAGAGGGAGTTCCAGGACAGCTGGGACTACAGGGAGACCCTGTCTGGAAAAGACCAAAAAAAAAAAAAAAAGAAATGACCTCAAAAATTACTGCATAGCCATCATAATAACCAGGCGGCCATGTGTGAGGGCCGGTCTCTGGACTCTATTGGAGTCTATCAGTCTCCTTGTCTGTTTAGCATTTCTACACTGTTGTAATTGTCAGTGTTAAAGAAACACAAGTTAATTCTTGGTATCTAGTAGAAGGCCTTCAGTCTGGAGTTTCTTCAGGATTGCTTTGGCTAGTCCTGCTTCTCTGGGCCTTCACTGATGTTTAACTTAAGCAAAACCTTGTTAGGATTTTGATGTGGGTTGCTCTGAATCCCTAGACTACTTAAAGGAGAATTGGCATCTTAACAGTATTTAGCTTTCTTTTTTTTTTTTTTTGAAGATTTTTTAATTTAATTTTATTTATTTCTGTATGTGTTTGAATGTACTGTCTGCATGCAAGTTTGTGCACCTGTGTTGTGCAATGCCGCGGAGGTCAGAGGAGGGTGTCGGATTCCCCTGGAACTGGAGTTCTGGAATTGGAGTTTCAGATGGTTCTTGGCCGCCATGTGGGTTCTGGGGATCGAACCCGGGTCCTCTGTAAGAGCGGTCGGCGCTCTTAACCGCTAGGCCATCTCTCCAGCCCAGTATTTAGCTTTCTAGTCTGGGAACATTGGAATGTCTCTAATAGATTAGCTTCTGTTTCTCTCTCAGATTTTATGATTTTCAACGAAAAAGTCTTGCAAATAATTGGCTAGATTTCCAAAGAAATGGGTTTCCTTGTGTCTAACCCTTTCTCCACTTGTTTACTTTATCTACTATAGGTTTTATTTTTTTTATTTTTTATTTTTATTTTTTTTTGTCTTTTTGAGACAGGGTCTCCCTGTAGCACCAGCTGTCCTGGAACTCACTTTGTAGACCAGGCTGGCCTTGAACTCACAAAGAATCCGCCTGCCTCTACCTCCCAAGTGCTAGGATTAAAGGCGTGCGCCACCACGCCAGGCTCTACTATAGGTTTTAAAGGTGAGGGAATTTATATGCAATCCCTCTTTTCTATTTTAGGTTTTTATGTTACTTTATTTTTCTACCTTATTGCAGTAGGCAGAACTTTTGGCTAGTGTCTTTTTTATTTATTTTTTAATTTAATTTATTTTTGTATGTGTATGAGTGTACTGTCTGCATGTAGGTTTGTGCACCCATGTCGTGCAATGCCGTGGAGGTCAGAAGAGGGTGTTGGATTCCCCTGGAACTGGAGTTCTCCCGGAACCGGAGTTTCAGACAGTTCTCAGCCGCCATGTGGGTGCTGGGGATTGAACCCGGGTCCTCTGTAAGAGCGGTCGGTGCTCTTAACCGCTAGGCCATCTCTCCAGCCCTAGTGTCTTTTTTAAAAACAGTGATAGTAGGTATCTTTTTACCCCTTGACTCAGGGACTTGACCATTTTACTATTTAGTCTGTTAGCTGTGTGTGTGGTTTTTTTTTATAGGTATTATTAAGTTTCTTATATTTCCAGTTTTGCTTATATTTTTATTATTAGTAGATATTAAATTTTATTTTTTTTTTCAGAATTATTTTTTCCTGGTTTTGTTCACATGGTGACCAGTTTGAATGTTAACTGAGGCTTGCGTTACCATTGTAAACCCAACTTGGTTTGGATATATGATTATTTTTAGTCCCTGGGTATCTTGGTTTATTAACCCAGTGTTTTGCTTAGGTTTTTGGTATCTCTATTTAAGAGATACTGGCTTGTGAATTTTCTTTCCTTAATACTTTGTCAAGGTGTCAGATTTTATTGTGGGCTTATATCCTAGATTTGACAGGTTTTTTTTTTCCTTTTCCTGTTCTGTGGAGGAGTTTATTTACCATTGATTGCCTTTCTTTGGTATTGAGTTGCTTAAGTTTGGAATTTTTATCTTATGGTTTGGATTTAATTGCATGCATATCAGAAATATAAACAATATTGAGTCTTTTTAAACATTTTTTTTTTTTTTTGGTCTTTTTGAGACAGGGTCTCCCTGCAGCCCCAGCTGTCCTGGAACTCACTCTGTAGACCAGGCTGGCCTTGAACTCACAAAGATCCATCTGCCTCTGCCTCCCAAGTGCTAGGATTAAAGGTGTGTGCTACCACGCCCTGCTAAACATGTATTATTTTTGCCAGGTGTGGCAAATGCCTTTAATCCTAGTACTCAGGAGGCAGAGACAGGCAGATCTCTGTGAGTTCCAAGGCTACATAATGAATACCAGGCCAGCTTGGGGCTAACAGGGAGACCCTGTCTCAAAAAAAAAAAAAATTCCAAAAATATTTATTATTTAAAAATTTTTGTGAGTATGAATATGTTGCTTGCATGTATGTAGTACACCCATGCCATTCAGTACCCACACACAAAGGTCAGAAGAGGGTGTTGGCTCCCCTAGAGCTGGAGTTACAGATGGCTGTTTGCTGCTATGTGTATGCTGAGCCATCTCTCCAGACTTTTTGTGAGTTCTGTCAGTTACTGAAAGTTGTGTTAATGTCCCTGAATGTGTTTCTTTGTTTAGAGCAGTAGAATTTTACTGCTTTATATATTTTGAAGCTATGCAGTTATTCACACACAGATTTATGATTAATATATCTTTCTGTTGAGTAAATGGCCCTTTGCCATCCTTCTAGTTTTTGTAAAACTCTTTGCTTTATGATGTGTTAATGTAGGGCTGTCTGCTTTTGAGTTCTCTAGCTTTGTCAGCCATTTCTCTTCAGTTTCTGTTTTGCTTAGTTTTTGTTAAGCTCTGTCTTCTGGTTGGTTATCGATTCTCAACTTACTCTTCTCATAGTTAGTGAAGTATTTCTTCTTTTTCCTTTTTTCTATCATTCTAAACGTTCTAGAAAGAGAATGGAATTGTTTTTACACTTTAAGCAGGAAGATTCTTTTACTTAGTTTGTAACCATTTTATTTTCATAGATTCTTCAGGAGTTGAGTCAGCTGAATTCATTTCATCAAGAAGCTGTTATGAAATGCTTGAAAAGTAGGAAAAAAGAAATCAAGCAGGCTCTGTTAGGAGAAATAGTTGATATTTCTTATGCACAGCTGCAGGATTTTGATTGGCAGCTAAAGGTAAGACTGTAGTTCTGAATTTATATGATATTGGTGTTTTGTATCTGAATATAGAGAAATAGTTATCTTTTTACTAATAAGTAGTTCTGAATTTATATGATATTGGTGTTTTGTATCTGAATATAGAGAAATAGTTATCTTTTTACTAATAAGTATCTAAAATTTGTTATTTTGAGGCAACATTGTTCCAAGGTACTATCAAAGATCATTTAAATAATTTGTTTTGCATTAAGGTAGATGTAGGAGCACTCTAAGCATCTGAACCATGTGTAATAGCATTCACAGATAATGAATTTGACTAGACCCATCAGACATAAGCAGGGGAGAAGTGTCTATTACATAGAATCTTGGCTACAGTGGTTTACACACTGTAGCTTTCTCAAAATTGATAAATACGATTATACTTCTAGGAGGAAAATTTATAATGTTATTAAATGGCAGTTTTTAAAACCTTATGAAAGGAGAGTCATGATCAAGAATGATTTGGATCAAGGGCTGATGAAGAATAATTTCAGAACAACCTTCTGTTCTTTATTAGGTACCAAATCAATAAATAAAAAACAGAAGTGTTGTGTCTCTTGATTTTAACATAATCTTAGATCAATAAAGTGCCTCGCATTGATTTTGTGGATTAAGAGGGAAAAAAATAGATGGACCAAATTTAAAAAGCAAATTACTTAGTGATCATGTAAGTGAAGTTTTTTTCTGTATAAATATTTAATGTTATTTATTTATATATATATTTTATCAAATCTAGACCCCTGTCCCCCACCCTATCTCCCCACTCCACCAGAGCTCATGCATTCTGCTAAACATGCTTTTCATCTCTTTCTCAGTCTTTCTTAATATTCTCCATATGGAAGTTGACTGTTTTGAGCAGAAGTTCACTGTTTCAGTCAGTTCTTTGATGCAGTTCTTTCTGTTGTTGTTGTTTCCAATATGCATCACTCCCAACTGCTTGGACAAAAGCTCAAGGGGCCGTGCACAAGAAATACTTACAACTAGATAATTGGCACTAGCATCCACAGATGAGGGATACCATTTGTCGTTTTTTTTTCGGGGACTGTGTTACTTCACTCAGCATGATGTCCTCTAGCTCCAGCCATTTTCCTGCAAAGCTCATGATGTCATCTTTCTTTACTGCTGCATAGAACTCCATTGTGTAGATGTACCACATTTTCTCTATCCACTCATCAGTTGAGGGGCATTTGGGTTGGTTCCAGCTCCTTGCTATTGTGAAGAGAGCTGAAATAAACATGGCCATGCATGTATCTCTGCGGTGGGGTGAGTCTTGAGGGTACATGCCTAGGAGTGGTATGGCTGGGTCGGGTGGCAAGTTCATTCCAAGTCTTCCAAGGGTTCTCCACACTGCTTTCCATAGTGGCTGTACGAGTTTACATTCCCACCAGCAGTGGATGAGTGTTCCCCTTTCCCCACAACCTCTCCAGCACTTGGTATCATTTGTTTTCTTGATCCTAGCCAGTCTTACTGGAGTAAGATGATATCTTAAAGTGGTTTTGATTTGCATTTCCTTAATGATTAGTGATGTTGAGCAGTTCTTGAGGTGTTTCTCAGACATCTCTAATTCCTCGCTTGTGAAGTCTCTGTTCAGTTCTTTGCTCCATCTATTGAGCGGGTCGTTTGTTTTCTTTTTTCTTTGTTTTTTGAGTAGTTTATATATTCTGGAAATCAATGCTTTGTCAGATGTATCTGCAGTGAAGGTTTCCTCCCACTCTGTGGGATTTCTCTTCACTTCCTTGATTGTTTCTTTTGATGTACAGAAGCTTTTGAGTTTGATGAGGTCCCATTTGTCAATTGTCGACCTTAATTCTTGTGCAGCTGCTGTCTGATTTAGGAAGTCTTTTCCTACGCCTATGTCTTGTAGTCTGCTGCCAACTTTTTCTTCTATCACCTTCAGAGTTTGGGGTTTCACGTTGAGGTCTTTAATCCATCTGGAGTTGACTTTTGTACAGGGCGAGAGGTAGGGGTTTAATTTCATTCTTCTACAAGTGGTGATCCAGTTTTGCCAACACCACTTGCTGAAGATGCTGTCTTTTCTCCATTGTGGCTTCTTGGCCCCCTTGTCAAATATAAGATGGCTGAAATTGTATGTGCTCAAGTTTGGATTTTCGGTTTTGTTCCATTGGTCAACAGGTCTGTTTTTGTGCCAGTACCAGGCTGTTTTTATGACTATAGCCCTGTAGTATAGTTTGAAGTCCGGTATAGAGATCCCCCCTGTGTAGCTCTTTTCACTCAGGGTTGTTTTGGCTATTCGGGGTCTTTTGTTTTTCCAAATGAATTTAAGGACTTTTTAAAAAATATTTATTTGTTTGTAAATAAAAAAGAAAAAAAATTTATTTGTTTGTTCATTTATTTATTGTGTAAGAATGTATTGCCTGCTTGTATGTAAACATACCTGTGTTGTGCCGTGCCCTCAGAGGTTAGAAGAGGGCCTCAGATCCTCTAGAACTAGAGTTAGGGACAGTTGTTAGCAGCCATATGGGTGCTAGGAATTGAACCCTGTCCTCTTCAAAGAGTAGTCAGTGCTCTTAACCACTGAGTCATTTCTCCAGCCCCAATATTTAATGTTTTGATAAGTATGAAAAATAGGGGATGCATACTAATAGTAACATGCATGAGAAATAGTCTTGTTTTGATTTACCAAATCGTAGCTTAACTAATGTTGATTCGGTCTTACAGTTCCTTGGTAGAAATACAGTGCTTCATACTGGGCACAGTTTTCATAGATTCTATTTTCGACTATGGAGTCTTTATTATTATTATTATTAATTTAAAGTCAGTTTAGTTTTGGCTGCCAGACTTAAGAAATGGTTAAACAAATGTTTATCATGAGTTTAATAGCTGGTCAATCATGAAATTTCTTAATTTCCAAGACTATTTTTAGTTATTTTTATACTCTTTTTTTTTTTTTTTTTTTTTTTTTTTTTTGAGAAAGGGTCTCCTTTTAGTCCCAGCTGGCCTGGAGCTATGTAGACCAGGCTGGCCTTGAACTCACAGAGGTCCGCCTGCCTCTGCCTCCCAATGCTCGGATTAAAGGTGTTTGCCACCATGAATAAACTGCCATCTTAATATATCTTTTGTTTAAATATTATGTTTCTTGCTGTATTGGACACATTCAGTACTTCACTGAGGTTTCTTTTTTTTTTTAATCTTTTTGAGACAGGGTCTCCCTTTAGTCCCAGCTGGTCTAGAACTCACTCTGTAGACCAGGCTGACCTTGAACTCACAGAAATCCACCTACCTCTGCCTCCCAAGTGCTGGGATTAAAGGCGTGCACCACCACACCTGGAATTTCACTGAGTTTTTGTATTAAAAAAATTGTTCCCATCCTGAAAAACAGAGTGTCTTGTTTAGACAGAATTACATGTAGATGTTTGCTTTTGCTACACAAACTTCTACTACTTCCTCTCTTGCATTTATTTCCTTTCTGTCTCTGTTCTTTGATTAGGTCTTATTTTGACATCAGTTTAATTTTATTTCTCCTAAATTTCCCAGTACTTGACAGCAAACGGTCCCTTTTCTGGTGTGCAGTTACCAAACGCTGACGCTTGTTTAATGTAGTGCATTTTACTGCTTACACTCTTCCTCACTGTACACAGCTTGGACTTGCTAGCGACAAGATTGCTACTTTACAAATGCCACTCTTAAACCTTCATCTGGATGTAAAAGAAGATGGTGACGTAAAACCATATTCTGTTGAAATGAGTAAAGAGGAACTGCAGAACCTAATCAGTTCGTTGGAAGCAGCTAATAAGGTATTTATTTTTATTTGATAATGTAATTTATGTGCTTAAAGCTTTGACTGATAGGCTTAGAGCAATAAAAGGAAAACTCTGGCTTACTCTTAATGTCTCCCTTTTTGCTATTTTATACCAAGCACAGAAAATGCTTTGTTGGTATGTTCTGACCTCTAGTTTTAAACGTTATAACTTTCAGTGTTCAGTTACTGAATTTCAGCATAACTTATCAAGTAATTATTTTTGAAATAATAGCAGTACAGTTCTAACAGCTGGTTTTGTTTTGTTTCAGTGCTCGTTAAGTTTAAAAATAAAAAAAAATTACCTTGAGATCATGAAATTAGTTGATTCTGAATTTCACTAATTAAAAATGTTTATGATCCTGAAAAAGAAATGTCTTATTTGAGTGGACGACTAGTAGAAAATTGTTTCTGTAATCTTTTGAGTGTAGGGGATGAACTATGGCAACAGTTATCACAAAGTCAGGTTGAGATGAGGTGGAATTAATGAATCCTTAAAAAGCTTATACAGTGTGTAGTGTATGAAAAATGTTTAAACGTTAGCAGTGTGCTTTGAGGAAGAAGTCATCCTAGTTCTCACGGTCATTGTCAGAGGACCCAGATTAGATTTTTAGACTCCTCCCCGCCATTATCTGTCCTGATCCTCCTGCCCCTTTAAAGCCCTGATAAAAAGCTGGCGTGGTGACACACACCTTTAATCCCAGCACTGCAAGGCAGAAGCAGGTGGATCTCTGTGAGACTGAGGCCAGAGTTGTAGGCCAGTTGGGACTACAGGGAGACCACGTCTCAAAACAATCACACTACCACCAAAATTAAAACCCTGATGAACACCAACTTCTTTCCATACTCTGTGGTTTCTCACGTTGTAAATTAGCCTTCGTGATTGGTCCTCTTGCCCAGTGACTGAACTAGTAGCTGAAGCCTGGCTGGCCTGTGGATAAGCCTGCCTGTGAAAAGTGGGTATGGTGGAGCCTGGTGTGAATGCCCCGTGACCTAAAGCAAAGACCGGGCCAGCAGGTGCCAGAGGCTGCTATGCTGAGCCTTTGCTGCTCCTTGGTCACATAGCTCATTTTAGCCTCCGTCTAGGATAACCTGATAACATCTCAGCAATTCGTGCTTTAAGGTGGTCCTGCAGCTGAAATGACTGAGATGATGAAGGCCAGTGCTGTCCGAATCCACTGTTGGAGCAGTAGGGCAGAGTGGATCCTGTGAACACTGTGTCAGATGGTCAGCTGCTACGCCGGGCTGAGAAGGCAGCAGAGGGATCACTAAGGTGGACTCTGTCTGTGGGTGGCCCTGAAGAACAGGAAGGGCAAACACTGGAGGAGGAAAAGCTGAAGGAGCAGCTTATATTTTCCTAACAATTGTTTCGTCTCATTTGCTAAGTATTTGAGAAGTGTTTGTAAAGTTTTATTGAAAGTTAAAAATAAATTCTAAAGTAATGTAAACATACAAAGCACAAATATACTTGACTATTGCTTAAATAATGATGTAAATAGTAAAAACGTATTATCGATATATAATTTGTGATATTAAAACATTAATGTTTTTAAAGAATGTATAAGCTTCATAGGTAACTCAGGAGGGTCCATGTCTTTTTCATGTTTCAAAGAAAAGATTGTGAGTTGTAAAATTTCTTAGAGAAAAGTGCTTTATCAGACATGAATAAGAAAAAATTTTAAATTTGTGTGAATAATTTTGAATTTATGAATTTTAGAAGCGAAAGTCTAGACTTCAAAAAAGGAGCAAAGCATTGTTCTGCACTCTTCCCGATCACATTGGGAAACTGGTCTGATGAAAAGAGGCTGTCTTGGTGTGGTGTATATATTGTTACTCAGAAATCAGGAAAAAGTGATCGCAGGTTTGTTTTTATAAATTCTTAATATGGAATTGAAACTTTTGGCTGCCAGCAAATGGATTGAAATAGAAATCATTTTTAACATCAGCTAATTTTAGAAATAAACATTCTGAACAAATCAGTGTCCTGTTTTATTTGTATGTGTAGCTTCATTTCTAGTGACCGGTCTGTGTAACTCAGCAATCAGTGCAGGATTACTTGTTCCCTGCCATTTGCAAGCTTTGTGGCTCCTTAAAGCAGCAGACTGGTCCTTGAAAGTCCAGAGCAGTGTTTCCCATTCTTGTTCTGCAGGTGAGGGGAGCCTTTGTGTGACCTCCACAGTGCTGCTCCTACATGATTGTGTCTTCTGCTGGGACTGTTGCAGGTCAAGGATTAGAAAAGGATCTTTTGCCTGGCCACGCCTTTAATCCTAGCGCTTGGGAGGCAGAGGTGGGCAGATCTCTGTGAGTTCAAGGCCAGTCTGGTCTACAGAGTGAGTTCCAGGACAGCTGGAGCTACAGGGAGACCCTGTCTTAAAAAGACCAAAAAAAAAAAAAAAATTTTTTTTTTACTGACTGTTCTAGTTTGTTTTCCATTGCTGTGACAAAACACTCTGACCAACACCAACTTGGGGAGGAAAGGGTTTATTCAGCTCACATCTCCTGGGTCACAGTTCATCGCTCAGGGAGCCCAAGGCAGGAACTCAGGGCAGGAACCTGGAGGCAGGAGCTGAAGCATAGGCCATGGAGGAGTGCTGTTCACTGGCTTGCTCCCCTGGCTCATGCCCAGCCTGCCTTCTTATACAGTACACAACAACCAGCCCAGGGTGGAACCACTCATTGTGGGCTGCGCCCTCCCACACTGCTGGACCATCAAGACAATACTCCACAGATGTGGCCACAGACTAATCCAATGGAGCCAATTCCCCAACTGAGGCTCCCTAAACCCAGGTGTGTCAAGTTGACACTAAAGCTATCCAGCACACTGACAAATAATAATTACATTTATTTAAAGATTTGAAATAATATATATACATATACACACAAACATGCAAATGCATTGTAAAATGATTAAATCAAGCTAATCAATCCATCTATCCATCACTAGAGGATGCTTTTAAATTCTCTAGTGTGTTTCACATCCAGCCCAGAGTGAAAGCCCGTGTCCTGCTGGAGTCTTCCGCAGCTCCCCATCACCTCCCTCCCAGCTGCTTCTGGCCTCCTGCTCCATGGTGCTCTTGTTCACTAGGCCCTCTCCTTCCTTGCTGGCTGTTTCTCAGGCATGCTGAGTGTGCCCACACTTCAGCATCTGTTCATTCTGCTTCTGCCCTGGCTTGCTTCCTCACTTCCTTCAGGTCTCTGCTTAAATGCCACTTCAGCAATACAGCCCAGATAGAGCAGTGTCGGCCAGCACAGTAGAGCATGCCTATAATTCCAGCACTTGAAAGGGTGAGTCAGGAGGATTTTGAGTTTATGCTACTAGTTGAGTTCCAGGCCAGCTTGACCTGCAGTGAGACCATGTCTCAACAAGCAAAACCATCAGCACTATCTACCACCTGACATCTGTTCCCTTTAACTGCTTTCTTTTTCTCCATGCAACTTAATTACATTAGATGTACTGAGAGTTTTTTTTTTTAGAAATTTAAATGATTTTTTATTTGATTTTTTTAACAATAAGTAATAAGTAATGAATACAAGCATCCTTCATGTAAAACCAATGTGCAAGCAGCTATGCCCAAACCCACACAGCCCAAGGCTCCCACCATCCAGCTAGAGGGGCTTGTATGTACAATCATGTTGATCAAATAGGAGTCCAGTCTATATTGCTGTAGTTTCACCATTCACCCCATTGCAGCCCTTACATTCTACAATGCCCCCTCTTCCACAGATTGTTCCCTAGGCTTTAGAAAAGGGGCATAAGTGGACAAGAAGAAAAACAGTCTGCTTTCTCTGGAGATGTTTTGGACTCTGATCAGTTCAGGCTATTTCCTTTCATGAGTTGACAGTTTATCCGGGAATAACCTTTCAATACTACTAGTGAAGCACAAGCAATTAGATATACAGGCATTTAAACAGTACTAATTATTATGGTAGATTACGTTGGTATAGGCACAGATGTATGGATGGTATGTTAATCCATGAATTATAGTTTTTCTGTAAAAGATGACAAGGTCTTAACTGTGGCTTATAACATCTCCTAATCACTAGAGGATGTAAGCTTGTGGCATCAGCTGTGAATTATTCCTGCAAGGAGAAAGCTACTAGCCAATTAATTATATTTGGGATATACAGACATACGGCTGCCACTGCTGCACAGCATTTCCAGGCAGGTGAGGTGTAGCTGATGCTGATGGAGGAGTCTTGCTTGTCTCAAGGAGACCAATATTTGCTTTATTGATTTAGTGGCCTTTGGTAACACACCCTGGCATTCCAGAGACCAACTGTACACTTGCAAGTGTGGTCTCAATACATCTTTCCCATGCTTACACCAGGTCTTTGACAGCAGGGCCTTACCGCCTCTCTTCTTGCAGGTATCCCAGTTTACAGGCAAGAAGCCTTTACCTTTTGGGGGGGCTTGGATCCCCTGGCCAACATCTCCTTGGCAGAATAATCCATTGCTGATATCAGAGCTCTCCTGTATTAATATATTTTGCTTAATTGCACAGCTTAAAAAGACTTTAGTATAATATTTGGCTCTGAATAGGGAATAATCCTTTTCACAGTTCCTATTTCTATTAGTCAATTAAAGAAAGCAGTTATACTGGTTTTATAAGAGATTACCTCTATAACAGTCTGCTCTAATTTACAGTTAGGGAATGACTTCATTACCATCATGTTTTTCTTTGTTCTATGAAAAGGAAGTAAGAAAGTCTCTCATGTTAAAACTTTGTGGCACCTGGAAGGTAAAGTTCATTAGGACTCATTATAAACAGTTGTTACAAATAGGATCCACAGAGATGTTTGATGTCTGTAGCAGTCTGAGGCTTTTCTTCCTTTTAATGTTTAGATGGGCCAACTTCTCTGCTGGTATTTATTGGTACATCCTGCACAATGCAAAGCTGTATCTTTTCTTTCTCAGCCATTAAGTTGGTGATGTTTTGACCTGTGGGAACATACAAATCTTTTCCCATAGTTAGTTTTAACATTTAAATTGAAAGATTTTGACAAAATGTTTAATATATAACTATCTCCCCTTTCTAGGTTTTTATTTTTTGACCCATGAATCTCAAAAAGGCAATTGTAGTACACATACCTATAGGCAGGAATCAAGGTGTAAATTTCATTAAGTTTACCCAAGCTGTTTTTCATTGACTGTATGCTGTTAATTTGGGAAGCAAATTAATTCCTTAAGTTAAATTATCCTACAGGTAAAAGAAAATGTTACAAGATGATACTGTACAACACAAAAATTATAGAGAACATTTGTATACATTAATACCAAAGTTGTTATACAAATTTTAAGTAAAAGAAATGTGGACAACAATTTATATTTCCAATTAGCTTAAATGTATCACTGTTTTTATTAAAACCTTTTAACCAATGTTGTTTAATATAGACATTTTTACTTTTACTAAGTTCTAAAATACCATATAATATGTAGACAAGATTTGGGCAAATTTGGATACTTGTTAAACTCACATCAATTAAATACACAGTAATCGAATATAGACCTTTGTCCCCCTCCCACCCTTCCCACCCCACCAGATTCACTGTTTCAGTTAGTTCTTTGATGCAGTCTTTTCTGTTGTTGATGTTGTTCTTTCCAATATGCATCACTCCCCACAAGAAATATTTACAACTAGGTTATTGGTGCTAGCATCCACAGATGAGGGATACCATTTGTTGTTTGTTTTTTCTGGGACTGTGTTACTTCACTTAATATCTTCTAGTTCCATCCATTTACCTGCAAAGTTCATGATGTTGTCTTTTTTTTTTTTTTTACTGCTGCATAGAACTCCATTGTGTAGATGTACCACATTTTCTCTATCCACTCGTCAGCTGAGAGGCATTTGGGTTGGTTCCTGTTGTGAACAGAGCTGCAATAAATATAGCTGTGCATGTATCTCTGTGGTTAGAGAGTCTTGTGGGTATATACCCTGGAATGGTATGACTGGGTCAAATGGCAAGCTCATTTTGAGTCTTCCAAGGGTTCTCCACTCTGCTTTCCATAGTGGCTGGATAAGTTTACATTCCCACCAGCAATGGATGAGTGTTCCCCTTTCCCCACAACCTCTCCAGCACTTGATATCATTTGTTTTCTTGATCCTAGCCAGTCTTTTTGAAGTGAGATGATATCTTAAAGTGGTTTTAATTTGCATTTCTGTAATTATTAGTGATGTTGAACACTTTTTAAGATGTTTCTCAGCCATCTCTAATTCCTCACTTGTGAAGTCTCTGTTAGCTCTTTGCTCCATCTATTGAGTGATTCATTTGTTTTCTTCTTTTTTGAGTAGTTTATATACTCTGGAAATCAATGCTTTGTCAGATGTATCTGTGGTGAAGGTTTCCTCCCACTCTGTGGGATTTCTCTTCACTTCCTTGATTGTTTCTTTTGATGTACAGAAGCTTTTAAGTTTAATGAGGTCCCATTTGTCAATTGTCGACCTTAATTCTTGCACAGCTGCTGTCTGATTTACGAAGTCTCTTCCTATGCCTATGTCTCGTAGTCTGCTGCCAAGTTTTTCTTCTATTGCCTCCACAGTTTTGGGTTTCATGTTGAGGTCTTTGATCCATCTGGAGTTGATGTTTGTACAGGGCGAGAGGTAGGGGTTTAATTTCATTCTTCTACAGGTGGTGATCCAGTTTTGCCAACACCACTTGCTGAAGATGCTGAGAAAAGGAGCTTTCTCCTGGGCATGGTGGCACAAACCTTTAATCCTAGCACTAGGGAGGCAGAGGCAGGCGGATCTTTGTGAGTTTAAGGCCAGCCTGGTCTACAGAGTGGGTTCCAGGACAGCTGGAGTTACTGGGGTTATAGGGAGACCCTGTTTCAAAAAGACAAAGAGAAGAAAAGGAGCTTTCACCAGAATGTTCATCCATCAGTATACTTCTTTCTCCAAGGAAAATGTATTAACTCAAGTAAATGGTGGGCTTATGAGTTCCTTGGGTGCACATACGTCAGTATAGACCAGGGACAGGTGGCAGAGCAGCACTTCAAAAAACCTTTATATTGAGATCTGTGAATTGCACCCCTCCTTTCAGAACAGTCTCCTTTACAGAGGAGCTACCCTGTTCTACTTGGCTCCTGGGCATGATTCCATTAGCCAGTTGAACAGCTTCATTGAAGTTTGGCACAGTGTACTTAAGTGTCATTTTGATAACTTTTGCAGACAGATATGACCAAGGCAGTGATCATGATCATTCCCACTAGAGTTTGTGAAGATCCTGCTTGGTCTGCCAGCATGTTTTGTATGACCAGTCTTGATTTCAGCTATGCTGGTGTGTACATGATAGACTCACTGTGGTTTAGCAGTCACTTAATGACCAGCGATGTTGGGCATCTTCCACATGCTTAGCAGGCACACGCTGTTTGTGTGTGACCAGAGTCACCTCATGCAAAAAGAAGCAGGAGACCCCAAAAGATAGAGCAAGCTTTCATGGAACACAAGGGGGCTAGCTCTCTGGGATGGGGTGAGCCAGCAGCGGAATGGCTGGCAGTCCGGGTTTTTAATGGGCTATAGGGGACATTAATTGAGAGCCCACAATGTGGAAAGGAGGGGCTTGGGGGTGTGCCCACCATGTGACTGCAAGATTGTCTGCTGAAACTTCTTGAGTCTGGGAAAACTTTTTTTTTTTTCTTTTCTGACTGGTTCTGATGAGGAAGTCTCTGTCAGGGGTCTGGAGTAACTGCTTTTTTCTCTTTTCCTGTGTCTGGTTTCTGATTCAGAGAATAGCTTTTGGCTCCTGCCTAGGGTAGGAAAGAGGAAGTGTTTGCTAAGTTTATCTCTGCTTAGGGTCTGGGGTGGGAGTCGGATTCTGTGAGTCCTGACACTGAAGTGCCATCTGTACATCTCCATGAATTGTCTGTTCAGATTTCTTGGCATTTTTTTTTTTTTTTTGTCTTTTTGAGACAGTGTCTCCCTACAGCCCCAGCTGGCCTGGAGCTCACTTTGTAGACCAGGCTAGCCTTGAACTCACAGAGATCCGCCTGCCTCTGCCTTCCTAGTGCTGGGATTAAAGGCATGGGCCACCACGCCTGGCTGTCTCTTGGCAATTTTTAAGGTCTTAGTTTTGTTTTCTTAGCATTGGATTTGGAGAGTTTTCTAAATATAAGGCCTGCCTTCCTCAGGTATGTGTCTTGTAGAAATTATCCTCCACTCTATGGATTTGTTTTTCTTTTCCCTTGTAAAAAAGATGGATTGATTTTTTTTTTTCATTTTTAAGGTAATATTTGTATGATTTCTTTGAGATTTCATACGTGGATGCAATGTGTATTTATTTTTGTCAGAGCTCTTAACTGCTGAACAATGTGTTTTTTTTTTAATTTTATTTATTTCTGTATGTGTATGAATGTACTGTCTGCATGCAAGTTTGTGCACCCGTGTCATGCAATGCCGTGGAGGTCAGAAGAGGGTCTCTGATTCCCCTGGAACTGGAGTTCTCCTGGAATTGGAGTTTCAGATGGTTCTTGGCCGCCATGTGGGTGCTGGGGATCGAACCCGGGTCCGCTGCAAGAGTGGTCGGTGCTCTTAACTGCTAGGCCATCTCTCCAGCCCCACAATGTGTTTTTAACATATTCGCCCTTCACACCCCCGAACTTTCCCAGCTCCTTATCTAATATCTTTTTACATTTTCTGTACAGCACAGATGAGGGTATACTGGGGCTGTAGAAGAATAATAGAAAAATAATGGAAAACCCCTTTAGTGCCTAGGGGTCCAACCTCAGGGTCTGGGTGGTCAGGACACGTGTGGAGTCAGGACCTGAGCTGGCCGTCATGGGAGGTGGGAAGTCCATTCTTGAGAGTCATTCTTCCCAAGATGAGCACCTGCAAAAGACAGAGACCTCCCCTGTCCCCAGAGTGAGTGTAAAACAGAAGCAGAGCCACTGCCATGCACAGCTTGGGACCTTCCCAGAGGGGTTTGTGGAGGGTGCAGTCGCTCAGAAGGCTGAAACTGCTTCCTTCTTCCTCCAATCCACTGCACAATCAGCCCAGCACCAGAAGAGTGTGGAAGCAGACGTGGCTCATGGTTCAGGACCGCAGCTCTAGGCTCACAGAGAGGAGCCCAGCTGCAGCTCCAACAGATAGAAGGGGACTGCAGCTCCAGCTCACGGGGGAGGACCACAGCCCCAGGTTCAAGGAGGGGACCAGCACTCCAACTCACGAGGAGGGACCACAGCTGTCTCATGGGAAGAGACCACAGCTCCTGGTTCACCAAAGGAAACCACAGCTCCAGCTCACAGTGCCAGGTTCATGGGAGATAAACACAGCTTGAGGTTCATGGGAGTGGACCACGGCTTCAGGTTCAGGTTCATGGGAGTGGACCACGGCTTCAGGTTCAGGTTCATGGGAGTGGACCACGGCTTCAGGTTCAGGTTCATGGGAGTGGACCACAGCTTCAGGTTCAGGTTCATGGGAGTGGACCACGGCTTCAGGTTCACTGGAGATGACCACAGTTCCAGGCTCATGGGAAGGGTCATAATTTCAATTATACTGGTTCCTACTATTTTCCTTTTTCTACTGCTCTGTACACATGATTATAATTGTGTTTAAGAAAGAACATTTTGGTCTTTGTGCAGCAAAGAGGCTGACATTTTCCCTTGGAGAGATGTCAGTATTGTTAAAAAAAAAAAAAAAAAACCAGTTTGCTTTGTTTCAGATGAGAGATAGATTGAGTATAAGTGATGAGACATCTTACTGGATTCTTGTATTAATTATTCATGCTTTTAAAAATTAAGCTGGCTGGTTTCTTTTTGTTACTCTTTTTTTTTTTTGAAACAGAGCCTCAGTTCAAGCAGGGCAGTATCTGGGTATGTAGCCAGGGCTGGCCTCTGTCCCAGGCCTGCCTTCGATTTGCAAATGCTGGGATTCCCAGGCAGCTCATTGAGGAATAGTTCTGCCACCTCCTTGATGTGATTCTTGGCCAGGTGCAGGGTCTTGCCCAATAGTGGCTTGGTCTGAGAAGTCCATGCATATCAGCTGGTTATGTGCTGTTCCTTTCATTGAAGAATGATGCCAGAAACCAAGCAGAGTAAACTGTGGTTATTCATATCCAGAGTTGATTCTCTTAGGCCTTCACAGTGCTGACAGAACAAAGAAATGCACATGTATATCCTACCCTCTGTCCATGCATATGTCTACAAATATTTCTTCATATAACATGTGCATACAAGTCTAATCTATTCCCTAGGCCCCATTCCAGCCTCCTACCCTTTTTGTTTATTTATGATTTACTTTTTATTTTACTCGTATGAGTATATTGGGTGGATGTATATAAGTGGGCTCCTGCTTTGCAATGTCCATGGAGGTCATTGGATCCCCTGAAACTGGAATTACAAATTATTGTTAGCCACTAAGTGGGTGCTGGGAACTGAATGTAGGTCCTCTGGAAGAGCAGCCAGTGCTCTTAAATACTGAGCCATCATGCCCTTTTAATCTATAAATGTCCACAGGTGTTACACCTGGTGCCACAGAATTATACACAAATTATACGGCAGCAACTTGGGAAATGTCCACTCCAGAAGTGAGAATGCTGGCGAGTATCATCCATTTGTTCGTAAGCGCATTGCACTTAGGCAGAAATGTTGGAATTCTTCACCTGTGGGCCTGGACGGACCTCTGTGCATGCTTTCGTCTTTAGTTTTACAGACTCATTTTCAAAGTTACTTACAATAACACCTTTTCCACCTCCCCTGTGCTCTTCAGTGAGGTTGTTTTAGACATCTGTAGTACAGGTAGACACTTGGCTAGCCTTACTGTCTTTCTGTTTTCTGGGACCCTTAAACTTACTAAATGATTTTCAGAATTTTCATACATTTGTATTTTATAGCTCTACCGGTTTTGACTGATGCATATGCCGTGCATCTACCATATAGATTAGTTTGCCTCACCAGCCTCCAAGACCCTTATAGTGGCTGCCAGGGGCCTGGGCCACAAGGAGGTGGGGAGTGGGAGGAAGCAGAGACGGTCCCTGAAGTGGCAGTGAATCCGAGTGGATCAAAGAAGATCCTGGAGCAGTCTGAGAGCAAACTCATTTTATTGCAGGAGCTTAGGGACTTATACAGCAACTTTGTCAGGCCCTCCACAAGGATGGGGGTGGGACAGAGGAAAGTCTACCTGCGTTTTGTTGCCTCCTGAGATTAGGTTTCTATGGCAGATAACACCATTTGGCTCTTGAGACTGAGGTGTTTGTGCACTTCAGTGACCTGGGGGAAGGCGGGGGTGGGGTGGGGTGTTCAGGCGCCTAATGTCCAAATGGTGAGTGGGGGCGGCTTCAGTCTCCTGCCAACCTTCCAGGTTATCGGGGTGGGGTGAGAAGCCAGCTCGCTTATGTCTCAGTCATCATGGAATATCAGGCCCCACACAACACTATGAAAATCCTTTCTTTACCGACGACTCACCCCTCTTTACGATCCTATGACCTTCTGACAGCCACTGATTTTTTTCCAAAATATCGCTGAAGTTTTTCTTTTCCAGAGCTCTGCGTAATTGGAACCACACAGTATGCAGTCTGTTCAGAATAGCTTATTTCACACAGGACTTGTGTCTTGATGTCCTCCACACATTTTCATGGCTTGATCATTTATTCTTTAATCTCTGGATAATGCTCCACTGTATTGATATATTTGCCATCCACTGAAAGACACTAATTGCTTTCACTGTGGTAACTGTGAATAACGTTGCTAAAAACATCCTTAGGCAATCATAATTGGGCAATGCATAGGCGTGTAGTTGCTGGATTATATTGTAAGACTAGAAACAACCAAATTGTGTGTGTGCTTGTGTGTGTGTGCACATTTGTGTGTGTGAATGCAAGCATGCCATGACACGTGTAGAAGACAACCTTGGCTGTTTGCCCTTACTTTCTACCTTGCTGAGACAAGTTCATGTTGCATACACCAGGCTAGCTGGCCCACAAACTTCAGGATATTCTCCCATCTCCCCATAGAATGGCTAGGATTACAGATGCTTGCCCCGTTTACTCAACTTTTGGATGCTTTCTGGGGATTTACCTTCACATCTGGATGGCAAGCACTTTTATCCACTGAATGATCATCCCAGTCCACAACTGTCTTTCAATGTGGCTATCTCATTTTCTATTTCTTTGTATCTGCGATTGTGGATTAAAAACTGGTAGCAGGAGATCTACTCTGAACAATTTTAACTGTGTAATACAGTATTATTAATTTTATGCAGATTGTCATAAGGTAGGTTTGTAAAAGTTTCTCATATTACGTAACTGAAACTCCATCTCCAGTTAACAGTAACAGGTGTCTCTAAGTTTCTTCCTTCACCACTGAAACTTCCATTTTGTGTTCTGTTTCTCTGAGTTTCACTCTAAGGTATCTCTCAGAACTAGAATTGCGCTGAATTTGTCCTATGACTGGTTTGTTTTACTTAGCATTAGATCCCAAGATTCATGGCTGTGGTAGCTTATGGCATGGATAAATCTATTCTTTCTGTTTCAAAGCAAAATTGCATTCCCATTATATGTCTTTATTTATCTGTTAGTGGACAAGTAGTGGTTCATACCTCTTGATTGTTGTGAATAATGCTTTGGTGTACATTGGAGCATAATTTTTCTGAACTCTCGATTTTAATTCTTTTGGGTAGAATCTGAGACAATGTTTTCAAAGGGTCATATTCTAAGTTTAGCATCAGCATTGTAAAAATTGTATTTATTATTTTTTATTCTATGTGTATGAGTGTATTTGCCTGCATATACATGAATGTACCCACGCCGTGCTGTGGGATAAATTCTATCTTCTTTGACATGGACTTAACAACGGAGAAGCTGCGCACTTACAGGGAGGAGCTGAGGGCAAAGCATAGCAGCTCCGGGAGTTACCGGTGATGCTGGGGTTTGAGCACGATGCTGGCGTTCCTATAGGACCTCTGGGACCCTGAGGGAGGTAGACGCATATAAAAGCCTGCCACACAATCTGGGGGCTCTCTCGCCATTTTACCAGCATGGGCGCAGGACACAGAATTTATACCAGGATTCCAGGCAGCCATTTGAAAGGGAGAGGACTGGCTGCGCTACAAGGTTCTAGTGAATGTATGTTTTGCGCGCCACTCTGCCACTCTGCATGCGAGCGCAATAAATTCTCTAGTCTAAGATTGGAGAGTACTTCCCTTGCTCTGCCTTAGTATCCTGGGAACCCGGAAACAGCAGAGGCTGGGCCCTGCTGTGGGTGCCCCCGCCCCAGGAGGAAAATTCTCTGCGACATGCAATGCATTTTGAGTAGCTTCCACACTGATTTCCATCTGCACTATTTTACAGACACACTAAGAGTGTGCAGGGCTTCCAAATTCTCACAGCCCTACCAACACTCATGATTTTATTTTGTTTTCCGCGAAGTGTGAGGTGGCATCACTTTGGGGTTTTGATTTGCCTTTCCTTGATGAGTAATTTGGACTCTTTTATATATTACACATTTATATATCACACACACATTCGTAGGGCATTTGTTTACCTTTATTGGTAAAATTTCTATTCAGGGTTTTTTGCCCATTTTTCAAACAAGTTCTTTTCCTTTGTCTTACTTGCAAATAAGTAAAAATCTATGTATTTTGAATACTGTGTTCTTTTTTTTTTTTTTGGTCTTTTCGAGACAGGGTCTCCCTGTAGCCCCAGCTGTAATTCGCTCTGTAGACCAGGCTGGCCTTGAACTCGCAAAGATCCACCTGCCTCTGCCTCCCAAGTGCTAGGATTAAAGGCGTGCACCACCACACCGGGCGAAGACCGTGTTCTTATAAGCTACGCCATTTGTAGACACCGTCTCCTATTCCATGTGCCGTCCTCTGTTGTTCCCATTGCAGTACACATCTGGTTTGACATAGCTCCGCTTACCTCTTTGAAGATCATTTGAATAGATATATGTAGATTTATTCCAGGACTCTCTTGTTTCATGAGGATACATGTCTGTTTTTCTCTCTTGTGCTGTGTTTTATTAACTTTATGATATGTAGTGAACTCAGGGATTGTAAACCCTGTTTTTTTTTTTTTTCTCTCAGGACTTTTCTTTAAATTGATTTTTTAATTTGAGTTTTTGCAATTTTCATACAATATAGTTTGATGGTACTTAGATCCCATCTCCTCTCCACATCTTTACCTGCCATACCCTGCCCAATTTAAGTACTATCACACACACACACACACACACACACACACACACACACACAACCTATAGAATCTTATTTGTGTCCCCAAAATGCCCCTCAGTGTGAGTCCATCCACTGGGCCCACCAAAAGTCCCGCCCGTGGAAAACACATCTCTCCCCCACCCAGTAGTCATTGTGGAAAAGGAGGCAGAGGGGTGGATGACTGCGAGGAGACAGTCTTCCAGACAGCTGCTCAGTTACTCTCAGGGCTTTTGTATCAGCTATTAGAGAATATTTTATGATTACATAGGAGTGTGTCTTAGGAGTCTCTAGGAGAGGGTGTTAGATTCCCTGGTGCTGGAGTTAAAGGGGGTGTGAATTGCCTGACATGGGTCCTGGGAACCAAACTTAGGTGTTCTGGAAGAGCAGCGAGTGCATTTAACTGCAGAACCATCTCTTTAGCCCCTGGAATATTTTAATTTAGAAATTTTCTCGACCAAGAAAATGTCTCTGGAAATTTGATAGGCCGTACTTGCAGTCTCCTTTGAGAAGTATGGATAGTTCAACAATTTATTTGTAGGGATGGGTTTGTGATAGGTTCTCCTTATCCTTATTACAGATGTGTCACCATGCCTAGCAATAATCATCCAAATTCAGTCCATGAACTGGGCTGTCTTTTGTTTGTGTCAGATTTCTCTCAGCAATTTATTAATTAAAAATGTGCACATATTTTTACTTTGCTTATTTAGCTTATCCCTAAGAATTTTATTGTTTTTGATGCCATTATAAATGATAGTACTATTTTTTTTTTTTTTTGAGACAGGGTCTCCCTTTAGTCCCAGCTGGCCCGGATCTCTCTCTGTAGACCAGGCTGGCCTTGAACTCACAAAGATCCGCCTACCTCTGCCTCCAAGTGCTGGGATTAAAGGCAAGTGCATTTAACTGCAGAACCATCTCACAAAGATCCGCCTACCTCTGCCTCCCAAGTGCTGGGATTAAAGGCGTGTACTATTTTTATAATTTACAATTTCCTTTTTAGGTTGTTCATTGTATAGAAATGAAAACTGGAAGATTTTATATATTGCAACCTTACTAAATTCTTTTAGTGATTCTATGAGAGAGAGAGAGAGAGAGAGAGAGAGAGAGAGAGAGAGAGAGAGAGAATATCCTAGTCAGCTATGAGCAGTGATAATTTTACTTCTTCCAATTTGGATGGAGTCTCTCTTGCTCTTGCTGCCATCTGGTACTTGTGTGCAAGTGTACATTTTCATGTATTCTCTCTCTCCTCTTTCTGTCTCTCTCTGTCTCTCATTCTCTCTCCGTTCTTAGGACTTCTAGAGAATAGAGTTATTGAGACTAGGTATATCTGTCTTACTCCGATTCCACAGGAAGGGTCGTCAATTTCCCATGCACGGTTCACTACTATTTTATCTGTGGCCTTCCATATATAGTTGTGCTGGTCTTCTATTTGCTATGACCAAATACTGACAGGAGCAACTTAGGAAGGATTTATTTTGGCTCATGACTCAGAGGATACAGCTCATCATGGTGAGAGAGCATGGCCCTGGGCAGCCCTGTCAGTAGAAGGCACAGACCACACGGTGGGGAGGCGTGATTCCCTCCTTGTTCTGTTAGTGTGTTGGAAGTGACTGATTTTTCTGTTTTACCCATCTTTGCACCCAGGGATAAATTGCATTTGGCCATCATGTGTGAGTCTTTTTTTTTCTTTTTTCTTTCTTTCTTTCTTTCTTTCTTTCTTTCTTTCTTTCTTTCTTTCTTTCTTTCTTTTTTTCTTTCTTTCTTTTTTCTTTGTATGAGCCTTTTTAATGTTTTGCTGAACTTAATGTTGGCTTGCTAGGGTTTTGAGGGATTCTGTGTCTGTGTTTGTTAGGGATATTGGCTTGTCATTTTCCTGTCATTTCTTTGCCTGGATTCAGTTTCAGGATAATTTTGGCTTCATGAGTTTGAAAGAGTTCCCTGTCTTTGGGCTTTTAGAAGAGTTAATTCTTCCAGTGTGTGGTGGTGATCAGCAAAGTCACCTGGTCCTAGACTTTTCTTTATTGGTGGGTTTTTGAATACGGATCCAATTTCCTTACAATTTATAGAAACTCTTGAAACGTTTTATTTCTTTATGTTCAATCTTGGTAGGTTGTAAATTTTTTTCTTTCTTTTTTTTTTTTTTTTTTTTTTTTTTTTTTTTGAGACAGGGTCTCCCTGTAGTCCCAGCTGTCCTGGAACTCACTTTGAAGACCAGGCTGGCCTTGAACTCACAAAGTGAGTGCTAGTATTAAAGGCATGCACCACCACGCCCGGCTAATAGGTTGTAAATTTCTAAGACTATATATACTTCTTCCAGATTTCCCAAGTTGCTCCCATATAATTTGTGTATAATTCTGTGGCACCAGGTGTGATATTTGTTTCAGGTCTAATCTCGTTGCAGTCACATTTCCCCGTAGTATCACTAGAGGTTATTCAATTTTGCTACTTAAAAAAACATTACTCAGTGTCCTGTAATATTTTGTATTCACTATTTCAGTCCTATTATTTATTATTTCCTTTGTTTTGCTAATTTTGTGTTTAGTTATTTCTGTTTCCTTGGGATATGAGGTTGAGGTTCAGCTGTTTGCTTGAGATCTTTTTTAGTGAAGCATGTGCTGCTCTAAAAATCGCAGTTAGTAAGTATGGCATGTTGTGTTCTCATTTAACCTTGCCTTAAGATGTTTTCTAAGTTTGCATTTGATTTTCTCATTTACCCATTATTGTTGAAAAGCATCTTCATTAATTTTCACAGGTTCGTGAATTTTCCATCTTTCTTATGCTCTTAATACCTAGTTTAATTTAGGAAAAGATTCTTACTATGTTTTCACTTGCCCCAAGTTTGTGAAGGTCTCATTATTGATCTGTATGGATGTTCTATCCTATTATTAAATGGGAATATTGGAATTCATTATTGCATTGATATTTATCCTTTAAATTATATCATAATTTGTATATTTAAGTGCTTTATGTTTGGTACACAAGTATATATTTGTCATATCTTTCTGAAGAGTTGGACCTTTGTATATTTTTTATTGAATTTTTTGGTATTTCATATACGGGATCTTAATCATCTTTGTACCTCCTTCCCCATCGGCATTCTCTAAAGGCATTGGATTTTTAAAATTTTAGCATCTAATATAACTCCTGTCTTCCTGTCTATGTGTTCTTACAGGGATTTTTGGGACGATTTATCAGGCGCTCAAAAATATCTCTGGTTCCCTCTGGTGTCTATTCTTGGTACTGCAGTTTCTCTAGGGCTGCCTCCAGCCCCTCCACCCCCCGACCCCCGCTGCCCCCCATCTCTTGCTTGTGGTGCCCTAAGTCAAGAGAGATGATCTTGAGTAATCCGAGAACCCAGAACGTTGGGCACATCATTTCCTTTCACGAAACTGTACTGATCTCTTCAGTACCAAGGATCCCTGGAGAAGCACAGCAGCCTTCAGTGTCTTCTGTTCTCAGCAGGCCTCTCATCTGTCAGCCCTCTGAAACAGAAACCTGTCATTTCGACAGTCTTGCAAAGTGCCCCAATGCTGGATTTCAGTCTTACCTCCCTGAGAGAAGCCCCGAACAGGGGGTTTCCTCCCCTGATTCGCGTGGAATGGCGGGTGCACAGAGACGAGTGGTTGATAAGAATTTTACCCTGGAGATAGAACAAGTTTTCTTTTAGCTCCTATTCCTCTTAGGAGAATTTTAATTGCTTACAAAGGGAGCTGGAGTGTGTGTTGTTGTCTCGGAGTGGGGGTGGGGGGTCCTCACTGAGTTGTGGGGGAGAGCAGTCTAGGCTTCTGATTCTGCCATTTTTATCTTGCAACAAGTTGCAGTTGCTTGCCTTCTCCGCACACATACCAGCGGAGTGTTGCATGTGAGCGCTCATTACAGAGCTGTGCTGGCAGCTCATTCTTGTTTGAATTTTCAGTTTCCCCGGGTTGGGCAGAGTGTGAGCACAAGCCTCGGATCCTCCTCGGATCCTCCAGGTGGTTCCTACCCAAGCCTAGGTTGTTTCTGTGTATGGTGATCAGTACTCTGCTTGAGTACTCAGAACAGTCTTCTGTATATTTCTGAGGTTGTTTTTTTTCTCTATGAGATCCTTCCTCTCGGATGCCCTGTACTATGAGTTCTAGCCCGCCTTAGTCTTCCTAGACTCTATCTATCTCTGTTTCCTTGACTCAGGGACTCTTAATGTCCTCATGGGTTCCTTCACTGGACTGGAAACTCACTCAAGGTAGGCAATAAATTGTAAGACTGTCACATAGGTTACCACCGGCCTTCTTTGATATCTGGTATCTTGAAAACCAGTACTTTGTATATGTAAAGGACAGGTGGTCTACTTGCTTCCTTTAATTTTAAATCTGGTTGTTTTCAGGTCATGGTGTAATATCTGGTGCCTATTACTCTATCTTGATTGCAAGTGTAGGTCTATGTGTTTAGTATTTCAAGTTAGGCAAAATAATGGTTTTCTTGCTAGTTGTTACTCCAGTGTGAAGCGGGAGGCAACAAAATGTAGACAGGAAACTATGAGGTTGTGTAAGCATGTTAATTCTGAAGTGAGGCAGAGAAGGAAGGGAGGTAGAATAAAGCATCCCCATGTCAGTACACTGATAAGACTGAACGTGGCCCACTGTGGTGGCCTGTCTGTGGACTCAAACACAATACATTAATTAACTATGCCATATACTCCTGAGATAAGTGGAACAGGTCAGGTCATATTTTCTTAGCATTCAAGGGTATTTGTCTTCTAATGCTGCTAACAATTCTGCCAAGAATGCTATTTTTCATTGAAAATGAATTTATTTCTCTAGTTAATCCCCATGCTGAGTATGTGACATAATGATGTATTCATGGATCCAGTGTCCTGCCACACTCCACACCTCCTGCTCCTGATATCTTCCTGTTTAGGATATTTGACATGTGTCTGATCTTCATTTTAAGGAAACCTGAAGCTTGCTTACATGCTACCAGTAAATCCAGACAAGAATATGCCATCCTTGAAGGCTTATGTTTGGGGGTAATTATTTACTTACTTACATACAGTTGAGATGACAGAAAAGTCCTGTAGTTACTTGAGCTTCTTTCAGCTAAAATAGATGCTTAGACATTTTGATATAAAACAGCTCCCCCTTTGAACATTTTATAATGTAAGTCTAAAAATTGTTTCCTGTCAAAGTTGAAATATTTCTATATTAGAAAAGTTTTTTTCTCTGAATATTTTAAACCATATCTTTGGAGTCTATTTCTGTTTTATACTCAAACTATGTCTCCATTGTAAGCTCTTTTTTTTTCTTTCAGTAGAGTTTTTCATTGATAGTGTATAGTGAAACTGGGCATGTTGTAGCTGAAGAGAACTTTTAATTTAGTTCTACTTGTCATTATATTAGGAAAGCTTATAACATGCATATGTAAAGCCAAGCATGAGCCTTGGAGTTCAGTGTCTGATCCATCACTTGCTTGGCAATCTGTTTGTTCTGCTGTGCTTCTATATCTTGAAGGACAAAATGAGGAAGGTTAAAATATCCTATCTTAATTTATAGATAAAATTAATTCTCAGAAATTATCTATATGGCCAATTCTAGGTATTTCCAGAGGAAATGGAAGCATGTGGACGGTTTGTAAGAAAAGACAGTTTCTGTTCAAGTCATTATTGTAAAAGAAGTGGGATGGGGGGAGATGATCGAGACCCGAGACAGAGGCACATGTAAAAAGTGGACCTTACTAGACAATTGACAAATGGGACCTCATTAAACTCAAAAGCTTCTGTACATCAAAAGAAACAATCAAGGAAGTGAAGAGAAATCCCACAGAGTGGGAGGAAACCTCCACCACAGAAACATCTGACAAAGCATTGATTTCCAGAATATATAAACTACTCAAAAAACAAAGAAGAAAGAAAACAAATGACCCACTCAATAGATGGAGCAAAGAGCTAAACAGAGACTTCACAAGTGAGGAATTAGAGATGGCTGAGAAACACCTTAAGAAGTGCTCAACATCACTAATCATTAAGGAAATGCAAATCAAAACCACTTTAAGATATCATCTTACTCCAATAAGACTGGCTAGGATCAAGAAAACAAATGATACCAAGTGCTGGAGAGGTTGTGGGGAAAGGGGAACACTCATCCACTGCTGGTGGGAATGTAAACTCATACAGCCACTATGGAAAGCAGTGTGGAGAACCCTTGGAAGACTTGGAATGAACTTGCCACCCGACCCAGCCATACCACTCCTGGGCATGTACCCTCAAGACTCACGCCACCACAGAGATACATGCACGGCCATGTTTATTTCAGCTCTCTTCACAATAGCAAAGAGCTGGAACCAACCTAAATGCCCCTCAACTGACGAATGGATAGAGAAAATGTGGTACATCTACACAATGGAGTTCTATGCAGCAGTAAAGAAAGACGACATCACGAGCTTTGCAGGAAAATGGCTGGAGCTAGAGGACATCATGCTGAGTGAAGTAACACAGTCCCAGAAAAACAAACGACGAATGGTATCCCTCATCTGTGGATGCTAGTGCCAATTACCCAGTTGTAAGTATTTCTTGTGTAGGGCCCCCTGAGCTTCTGTACAAAGCAGTTGGACATAATGCATTTTGGAAACAACAACAACAACAGAAAATACTGCATCAAAGAACTGACTGAAACAGTGAACTTCTGCTCAAAACAGTCAACTTCCACATGGAGAATATTGAGAAAGACTGAGAAAGAGAGGAAAAGCATGTTTGGCAGAATGCATGAGCTCTGGTGGGGTGGGGGAATGGGGGGGGCATGGGTCTAGATTTGATAAAAAAAATTAATTAATTAAAAAAAGTGGACCTTACCTAGATCTTCATTTGCCAAGAACAAATATAAAAGGGCATTTTTGGGTACAATTGGAGAAATGTGCATCAGGATGGGGCATTATTGTTACCAAGGAACTTTGGTTTTAGCTATAATAGTGTAATTGTTATATTTTTAATGTCTATAATTTATAGAAATATATATATATATAAGTCAAACGAAAAGGTATAGGATTAGTCTAAACACATTTTTTAAAAGCTTCAAAAATTATTAAGTGACCCAAGTGCAACACGATAGTTGTAGACTTTCGATGTAAAACCTGGGAGGTGGGTGCATTTGGAATTTACAGAACCGTTAACAGATTGAAGAAAGATGATGCAGTGGACTCAAGTGACATCCCTTGGGTGCTAGCGACAGCACAGACACCCCCAGGTCTCCAGAGTGCACTAGCAGATGATGGGGTTTTTCACCCAGCTCTGCCTGGATGTTTCTGTGCCCACTTGCCCTGCTCTCACTTACTATGTTGTTCTCTGCATGTAAATTGTGATTTTTTTTTTCCTCTGAAGCTGAGAAAATTCAGTTTACAACATTACTCTAGCCTTTTCCCATTGCCCTGCATAATTGCTAATAGTTGCTTGCTGAATTAATAAACGGTTTATTCTCCTTGGTTTAGAAAGATAAAAGATCCTGAACATCTTAGGTTTCTTATATCACAAATCCTAGATGTGCTACTTATGTATTTGTTCCTTTTCTAATTTAAATAAGATTGGTGGTTATTTACTTCTTCCATTGCAAACTAGCCTTCTGGAAATGTTTGCCCACAGTGAATGTCTCCAAAAAAGCAGCTCTCTAGGCTGAAACTCAGCACATAAAGTGCTGATTCCCAGTTATCTTGTTAGATAAATGTTAAGTTTGTCCCTAGGCTGGAATTTAGACTTTTATTGGAAAGTTATTCTGTGAACACCAATTAGTGGATAAATGAACTTCACAACTTTAGTCTGTTCATTATTTTATTGTCAACACATTCTTTCTCAATGGAGAGAATGAGTTTGGCAAGTGAGGCCTTAAAGTGAGGAACGACTGACAAACAGAGGACTCTATATTCATATATACAGCAGAGATTTTTTTAAATGACATAAGCCACAGCTGGATACTTACTTGGTTTTAGATATCTGTTATAGTACAAAGAGACTGTCATGTCTTCTCTGTTTTCCTCTACTATATATTAATGCTTTATTTGTTGATGTTTATACGGCATGTTTCCTAAAGAATATTTTCTTAAAGTGGTACAGAAACAAGCTCCTGGAAAAGTGCATTAGAAGATGATGGAGTTTTTGCTCCTGGTTATTGAATAATCCAAAAGGAATTTTTACAAATAAAGGGACTTAGCTTTATGTCAATTTTTACAATAAAAGTTCTTAAACAATAAATTCAGAATTCTAAACCATTTAAAGGATTCCCAAAAGATATGCTGGAAATCTTGCATGTCTTAAAATATAGTACAAAGGAAGCCTCTTATATGTAGCCATTTGTAATGAAAATTTTTATTTATTTTTGAAATAAGCTAACATAGATTGTACATATTTACATCAATAAATTACATTTAGAAGCTGCACAATTACAAGCAGAGCTGATGGTTTTGAACACCAGCCTCTCAAATGTGCTGTCTTTCATTTGGTGCAACATTTGAAATTTTATATACCAAAGCAAACAACAATGTGTTTCATAGCAAAGCCACACTGTTAACAAAAATTCTGAGTGAAGGACAGTCCTGGGACTGTGAGGGTACCTGTGAGTCCTGAAGTCGAGACACAGGCGTCTCTTGTGTCCATACCTGATTGCATGGGATTTGATTTTGTATTTTACAAGAATACACAATTATTCAATGATGACTCAGAATAGGAAAAGGCCATGGAGGGGGAAGGGTCAGCAGTCAGAGGCCACTCAACAAGTTCCTTGTTACAAATTCACTGCTTACAGGGAAATCTGTCCTCTTTTATTTGTGTAAATCACAGTCTACAGGCTTCATGGATTTTGTCCACAGATAGCTTTTAAGATGATGTGGGCATAGCATCACTTACTTGAGCATATAAAAAGAAATTCATGAAACGATGTTTTAATAAAACCCCAAACAAAAAGGGGACAAATAAGCTTACTGTATGAAATTTGATTTCAAATGTAAAAAATGACTACAGAAAATCACAAGTACTGTTAGACGTCAATTTCAACCAGAAAATGCAGCATATATTGATACAAAATAGAAAACTTGAAATATAAAATTAAGGAGTCCATCGTTTCCTGTCTTGGCCTTTGTTCAAACACGTGCCATTTCATTAAAAAAAAATTCTACAGGTTTCCAGAAATGCTCTTTCTTGCTAGTTTCTTTAATGGTCTGGTAGGTATACAAAAGTATCACCTGCTTATGTTAGAAAGAAAAAAGCTATGTCAAAAGAGTAAAAGAGTAAAAGAGCATTGAATACTTATGTTTCTTTGCAATGCAAGACATTTGCCTTCTGAAAACCAGAGAGGAATTCTTTTATTTACAACAACTGTGTAATGTCAATCAAGATAATGAGTTAGCTAAATCACATTTGGCAGGAAGGTAGATTGCAAAATTGATTAGCAGAGACTTAAAAACATAAGGGCAAAAAAATAAACAAAACCCACTTAATGTCCTCTGACATATTTGGTGAGTTTAGCATAACGGATTTTGAGAGGCAACAGAAGGTTTGTACTTCTTTCTGTGAGTATGTAGCACCTGCTTGGAAAGCCACAGCTATTTAACACAGGATGCTCTGAATTAAAGTAGCAGACACTGGTTGGTCAGGTTTGGCTAATTTTTGGATTCAGTCACGTTTTCAGAGAAGTAATAGCCAAAGAGGTGTCGGAAGCACAGTCAGCAGCATACTGATTTCCTGTTTTCTAGCCTAATGAGACTTGATTTCTCAAACCTCCCTGCATCGAAACCCTTTGCCTCAGGTGCGACCCCCCTTGCATAAGTTCAAGAGTGGACTAATTATTCTGGGATGACGGACAGCCAGGAGAAGTTTTCCAAGCAAGCAGTCCTCAGTCCAGCCGCTTTTCTCTTGAACAGTCTGATTTGTATTAAAACATTATAAACTCCAGTTCTCATTTCTATTAGCCTTTAACATAACAAGCCAACATTCTATCAAATTAACCATTAGGCCTCCATCTCAATGGCACAAGATGCTGCCTGGTGGTGAAAACCAAAAACTTATTTTAAAAATTTAAAACATTTTTTTTTGTCTGTGTGTGCATTCAAAGCATTGAGAATTTCCGAAATCCTCGGGCATTCTTGACCCATTAAAAGTGACACGTGGTGATTTTATCAAGAGGATTATTGGCTACAGCGAATAAATACATGTGTATAGATTCATAAGCATTCCTGCCTTAGAAAAGTAGATATTCTGAATAGAAAAGGTCACTTGGATATATAATTCTCACTCCAGTGAATTAGAATGATCTGGGGACTTTCCTAAAAAAATAGCTTAGGGTCAATACTGTAAAATATATTTCAAAATATATTTCATTTATCCAGTAAGTATTTTAAAAAGATGTAGAAATCAGATAATAATGAGGTGATTAAAAAAGAAAAAGCAATTACACTGATATTCAATGTTTTAGGGGGATATATGTAGAAAAACATGTTACCTAATAAAACTGGTGTGGCTGGTTGTCACTTTGAGGTAAGGTTTGTAAATTATATGTTTCTTTTGAAAAACATGTACATACATAAAAGAACAGGAATGTTAGTAGTTAAAAGGTATCATAGAAGATATTTCACATTACATACTTTGCAGTGCAGTATTGAGAAGCAGTAATGAGCTTTAAGAACTGTACAGCCTCTTAGATAGTTCCAAAGCTTCTATTTATATCTTGTCAGAAGTGAAATTCTCTTAATATTCACCTTGGAATGTCCCATTGATAATGCAATGCAATTCCAACTTCAAGAATAAACACCCCATGGAACATACATTCAAAAGGATGTTAATAAGGCAAACATGGATTAGCAAGAGTAGAAATAAAACTATGAAAGAAAATGTTCCTTTTTCTAAAGGAACAGTATTAGGAATTATAGTGGAAAATTTGATCATGCTGGAACTTACAGAATCTAGAATGGAGATATTTGGAAGATTAAGTTTGCTTAGTCATGTACAGTGAGTGGCCACTCTACATGGAGCCAGCCAGGGCTCAACTGTAACTCTGACTTTGTTTTTAATTCATTTAGAGATTGTAGGCATAGGCTTCTACAGGATAATTAGAAAATGGAGTATTTACTTTTAAGGATTGTTTAAGGGAGGCAGATTATTTATAAAGGTTGTGGAAATACACAAAATATCCAATTTTATTGGACAAAGTGGCTACAAGAATTGAGGGAGAGCTAGCAGGAGGGGGGTGGAATGAGGGGGTGCTCTGTAAGTAGAGCTAGGAAGAACAGTGGAAAGAAAATGTAAAACTTCAAGAACAGCAATAAGAGCACTTTGGGGGAATGAATAAGCCTGTTAGTAAATGGATTGCATTTCTCATGTCTCTCAGGTTGCTAAGACCCCACAATTAAAGTAGCCATGCAGTTTGTCATTCAGATGACTATCTCAGGGCAACAGGATTATGTGTAGTAATAATAATAATAATGATAATAATAATAATAATAACAATAATGTGAACCTAAAGAAACTGGAGCACACTCAAAGCTCTTCTGTTGTACAAGCTTTTCTTCTGCATTTTTCCTCAAGACAATGAAAGGTCTAGAGATAGACCAGAAACCACAACACAACACAACAAACAACCAAAAAACCCCCAAACAAACTGGATGGTGTCTACTTGAAACAGTATCTTTCCTGCTCTCAGGTGTGAGAACTATCTTCCATCTAATATTCCATCTATATTTGAACTACTCCCAAAGCCTAGGTCATCAAAGTAGATTAAATCTTAGGCCATGTAGGAAAGGTAAAAGCTTTGTTTTCAGGGGCAACAAAAACTGGGAATGAACACCAACTCCATCAGCAACTAGTTATAAGAACTTGGTAAGTTATGTAAGCTATGTGAGCTTCAGTGTTCTGAAACTGGTATTATAGCTTCACAGGGTTGTGGTGAATAGCAAACTGCTGTATTATGGGTAGGAAAGTGTTTTCTGATACCTTAGACTAATGAAGGATGGTCATTAGTGGATATTTCCTTCCTTCCTTCCTTCCTTCCTTCCTTCCTTCCTTCCTTCCTTCCTTCCTTCCTTTCTTTCTTTCTTTCTTTCTTTCTTTCCTTTTCTTCTCTTTCTTTTTTCACATTGGCAGCTTTTGTGGTCTTTGGTGTAAGCCAATCATAGTTACTCCACTCCTCAGTGAATAGTTCAGGAATGGATGTGTAAATCAGCCTTGGCCAATGGGACAAAGGGAAGAGAAGCTGGGGTGAGTTGAGGAAAGGTTTCCTTGCCTTTGGAAAGTAATATGAAGCAGGGCTTACTTATCTGTCTCTCAGTGTCAGTGTGTGAGGGTTTATCCAGCCATATTGGAATTATACCAACTGTTGATAAGACGGAAGAATGGGTTAGGAAAGAGACTTGGGTCTTGTTATGGCAATCACTAATCTAGACTAGTTACTTCTTCTAAACTGACTTATATGGAGTCATAATGTTTTGATTGTAAAAGCTCCTTTTCATTTTATCTTTCGTTACATGCACCTGAATGAATCTCAGTAACTATACATGTTAGTAAATACTAACCTCAATTTGTCCAGGACTACACTTAGGAATGCTTCTACCTTAAAACAATACCACTACGTATGATTCCATCTCTAGGTAAAAAAAAAAAAGTGCCGGGAAAGCAGCAGAAGAAAGCAATCCACTCATTGTTTACAGTGAGGCAGTGAGTCTGGCACCCTTGGGGAGGTTAGGACAGTCATCTCTACACGATGCCTGAGGTTGGGAGCAGAATGCTAAGCTAATCTCACCAAGAAGAGCATGTTCCGTTCATTGACTGATCTACAAGAGAATGGAGAGATTTCTAGATAGCGTTCTAACAATTCCCAGTGGTTGGAAGGTACTCAGGAGAATCCTGAACGTTCAAAAGCTAAGACTATCTGTAGGAATCATTTTGGAGATCATGTTCCGAGACTGTAATGGGGAAGATGCAGGACCAAACAACAGCTAGAAAGCTAATCACAATTTAGTAAGTAAACAATTTTTTTTGCATGGCTGTACATAAACTATTGGGGACATGTGAGTGGTGATGTGGAGTAGACTGGTAAGGGAAGTGGGGAAGGAAGACTGGTTAACATGGTCTAGAGACCTAGAATACTTTTCAACTGGATAGGAAGCCGAGTCTCGCTCGAGAGCTCAAATGTCCCTGCTCACTGCATTCTCAGGACACGGCAATATTGGGACTGACATAGCAATGTGCTTGGGCTTAGATGCTGACTGGAATTCAGCTTTTACATCCAGAAGGGACGGTTTTATGGCTTTTTCTCGACTGTTACAGAGAGTGGTGTACAGACATCTATGTCTTTCAGAAATTTAAAAATGGAGACCAGATCACATTAACAAATGTTTCTCGAGACTCCCTTTCAAAGGTACTTCTTAGAATGAAATATTGTAGTACAGAATGCTATGAAAGTAGCAAAATAATTTTGCTGCTTGCTTGGATAATTGTGTATTTGCTGAGCTTTTGAAGTATTCAATTTACTTCACACCAAGTGGCTTACTCTCAAAGTTATGATGGCTATTTAATTTGTAAGGCTGCATCGACAGGTGCCTGGTGTTCCTGCATTTTGTGGTTAGCCTCCCAGGTAAATGAACTCCTTTAAAGTGACATTTGAAGCTTACTTCTGGAAGAGAACTTAGAAGTCACCTGGTGGCATGTCAGGAGTAACACACCCAGGTAGAACGCATGGCCAGTCTTGATTGCAAGTTGTCTTCCTTCATTCCCATTTCCTCTCTCTACCATGCAGTTCATTTACTGTTAACCTTCCAAAATCCTTGTGCATATTGTTTGATGTATGTTTAGATTTTGGAGCACTCTGTTTTCTAGGTCTCTGCAGATGTCAGAAGGAAACATGTTTCACATAATTTTTATTGGGGTAATTTGGACACTGTGTATCATGGTTTGTCCAATGACTGACTCTCTGCAGCATCTGGTAGAAGATTTAGGGGGATTAAAGGAGGACATGAGTGGACAGGTTTGGTGAAGAACTCATGCAGTGAAAATTTACTACATACTACAATAATATTGTCAATATGGCCTCATCTTTAAATTCTGGAATGGATAATATAAATTTCTACAGGTCTAAACTAACTAATTTACAATGTAGTTTAAAATAGCTTGGGAAAAGATTTTTACAAATATGTGTACTCTAAATAAAGAACAGAAAATTAGAAAATAAAAATAACCCAAGACAGCTCAGAGAGGCTGCTGTGCTTAAAAGTTTTGCCTCCAAAGACCTTCAAAGGCAATATGAGAGGCTGAAGATGGCTCGATGGTTAAGAGCACTAGCTGCTGCTCTTCCAGGGGACCTGTGTTGGTTCCCATCACCTACATGGATGCTAACAACCAGCAGTAACTCCAGTTCTAGGGGATCTGATGTCATCTTCTGGGCTCTGTGGCTACTGCGTGCATGAGTGTACCTACACACATGCAGTCAAGACATGTACACATAAAAAATAAAAAATAGGGCTGGGGAGATGGGTCAGTAATTAAGAGCACTGGCTGTTCTTAGAGAAGATCTGGTTCGAACTCCAGCACCCACATGGTGGCTAACAACCACTTGTAACTCCAGTTCTAGGGGATCTAATGCTCTTTTCTGACCTTCATGGATACTGCACAATACCGATACACTCAATTACATGCAAGCAATACACTCAAAATAATGTAAAAATAACAAAAGTAATAAACAAAAATATTTAAAGGGAATATAAGTAGGAATTTGGAGGAATTCTTGAAATTCACTGTTTCGTGAATTCAATGAAAAAATCTAAGTCCCAGGATTGAAGCTACCAATTATTTATTTTATTTTATTTTTTGGTCTTTTTGAGACAGGGTCTCCCTGTAGCCCCAGCTCTCCTAGAATTCACTCTGTAGACCAGGCTGGCCTTGAACTCACAAAGATCCACCTGCTTCTGCCTCCCAAGTGCTAGGATTAAAGGCATGCACCACCACGCCCGGCTGCTACCAATTATTTATGAGCAAGAGAGTATGTGAGGTGGAAATAAGATGAGCAAGGAATCAACTCTATCGGGCATGCAGTGATAAAGACTAAAGATAGAAGAGTCTTTATCAACTGCATGCCCAGTGGACATACACTGTTTCAGTAATTTGAACATACAAAAATATATTTGAGAGCATCTCCTCTTCCCTGTTTCTCCTCAAAGGGAAGCCCAGGAAGAGGCAAGAGCCAGGTGGTTCTTATTCCCCTTTTGGTTTTGGAATAAGACTGTTTCAGTGTATGAACCTGTGACCCTGTCTGCCTAAGGCAATAGAACAATATTATTTGGCCTCTCTTTCATTGATTTATTTTTTGATTGTCTGCAGGACAGAATGTGCACATAGTGTTATTCTGGAGACTAGAATATTTTCTCACTTGGTTCAGGAATATCAATTTTCCCACCTTGAATTCCTATAGGAGCCTTTTTGAGAAGTTTAGGATATGCAAGAGGTTTGGGGGTCAATCAGAGTGGTTCTGAGTCCCTTGGTTTAAGTCCTTTAAAATAACAAAGACTTCTTTTTTTTGTGGGGGAGGGGTCACGGTGGGTCTTCCTGTAGCCACAGCTATCCTGGAACCTCCTATGTAGATCAGGCTAGCCTTGATCTTACAGAGATCCACCTGCCTCTACCTCCTTGGTGCTGGGATTAAAGGTGTGCCCGCCACAACCGGCTATACTGAAGACTTTTTATTGGCACAACAAGCAGAAAAAACAAACAAAACTGTTACTGCTTCAATTTCTGTAGGAAATTCTTACAATAGGAAAAGAGAAAACAGAGACAAAACTCTTCATCCTTATCCTTCTAGGAAATTTGGAACTTAGTATTTTCTGTTTTGTAATTCTTTTATTGAAAAGAACTTTCAAATGCATTTTGGTGGAACTGCAGCTTGCAAGGATTATGTTTTATATCAGTTTAGTGATTGGTTACCTGGAAAAAAAGCTAAAGTAAAGTCCTAACGTGTTCTAGAGATGGAAATTGATGGATTAGTTCCAACAAGGTTTAATGTAGTCATTTAATGCTGGGTGACATATTGGAGTCAAATGTCCCTCAGCGGTGACTTCCTGTGTGTACTTTCCTAAGGACTTAAAATGCTGATAATAAAAGTCTTACCTTGCTGATTTCTCATCTCCAAGAAACACACTATTCTTCTAACACCTTACTAAAAAGCCAATCTCTTCAATTACTTCAATATTAAGTTTCTATAGGTGCCCCCCCCGGGGGGGGGGCTGCCAGCTTTCAGGGAAATACATCTTATGGCATAATATCCCACAATTCTCACCCAGTTTATATCAACATTTCCTTCTTTCTACATTTAAAGAGAAAAGACACAGTTACCTGTGGTCCTTTTGGTCATGACCTAGCCAGCTAATATTACTAGGGGCACTCACTATCTCTCTGTGTGTTCCTACCTGTCCTGTGGGCACTTGCTGTTCACCCTGATCAAACGCATTCCTTGTATTCACTTTTATTATTATTAGTTCTAGAAGAGAAATTAGAAGCTAAAGCTATTGGTGCAAATGAAGCTTTGAATTACCTGTGGATTTGGGAATCTCTTCTATCCCTGAACCTTCAGTAGCACAGCAAATGCAGTTTTTGGTGCTATGAATAGCCACAGTGACTAATAACAACACATCTACTTTTCATGACTGTTGAGGGAGCAGATTGCTCCAGTTCCTATTTCTGCTGGTGCGCTGTTCTTTGGCCCCATAGGTTGGCAGCCTTCTAGGCAGCTGCTGCCCCTTTCAGTGGGGTAAAGGCATGAGGCAGTGATCACAGACACCTGGGTATGGCTTACGACAGAGTCACACAACTGTATACACAAAACAGCAGCAAAAGAGCAAGAGCTGGAAAGATTCTGGTTTGGGCCCAAATCACTAGTCATTTCACTTTATGAATAAAGCAAATGCTTTATAAGCTTACGTTATTTACAATGCTCAGGTTTTTCAAACATCCACCCAAAGCTGAGGACCACCACACCACAGGGAACTGTTCAATGAACTATATACAAAATTTACAAGGAAGTTTACATGATAATCTACATTCCATTAACAAATTTACCTTTGTGTTTTCTACTTGCTTTTAACAGACAGATTCATGTATTTTTTTTTTTCCTGTCTTCATCCCAGACACTGCTGATTGAACCAACATGAACAAATGGTTACACACTCCTTTTACCTCTTTCCTGGCAGACATGATTATACTTTGTTTAGGAAACAAATGGTGGCACATTAGCCTTTGGCAAGATAGTGTTCAAAACTCTTGACATAAGAAGTGTGGCAGACGTTTCTTTCTAGAAGTATTATCCAGTGTCCTTCCTGTATATATTGGCAGATTGGTATTGAGCTCTTTTCTAAATGAATATTTATAACATAGTCATCGATTTTAGAAAGATGGAATTTATTTAACATTTCTACGACTTGTTAAAGAGAGCCCATACTTAGACGCTTAAACCATTCTTCTTCTTTTTCTCTGCACCACATTTTTCTGTTTGCGTTTTGAAGATCCATCATTGACTGTAATGAACGATTAAAGATGGCGTGTACACAGACACAGATTATTCATTCAGCAGAAGTACCAGCCAGCTGCTCTTTCTATTTGGCAGTAGAGGATGGAGACAATAAGCCTGGACAACTCAAATGGAAATAGATCTTTACCTGAGTCTTTGGCTCAGAGAGCTGCTAGGTTAGGAACATCATCTCCAATATTTTAAGCCAAGGAAGAATAGAAAAAGAAGGGATATGTGTCATGATAACTGCCAAGTAAAAGATGAAACATCTGCTGGCCCACAACAGGTTAAGTCCATGAAATAATCTCATAGGTGAACTATGGAACTTGGGACTTCCTGGACATAAATGAGAATTAGTGAATGAATCTGTGCAATTTTCAGCTTCTGCTACTTGATGCAGGGGATTATAGCTACTTTCAGAGCAAAAAGAAATCAACCCAATAATAGTTAAATAATATCCTTTGTATAATGGAATCTGAATCATTCCTGAATGGAGGCCAGTTTGAGGCCACTTAAGATGCTTCATTACTTTTATGTACATCATTTTGAAGAAGACGAAGCACAGAGCTAGAGCAGTAAGGTTCCCACGCTCCACTTTTTGCCGTAGGAATGGAGTTTAAGCCAAGACTGCAGAAAGCAAGCAGGGAGAAAAAAGAGTTTGTTTCACAGGTGCTCGGAGTTAGGACAGAGATCATGAACCACACAAGCCTGGCAGCTTTCAATTCTGCTGGCTTCCATGGTCTCTGAATAAAAGTTGTTTGATAGGATTTGCATAATGCTGGTTGGAATCCCTGTGCTGTCCAGATACTGATACCATTTCATGTCCAGGGGCAATTCAGGCATAACCATTTTGCATTTTACAAAGGTTAAAATGTAAGAATTCAAAATGTTTTTTTTTCTGCAAAAGATGCTTTACATAAAAAATTACAGCAAAAACCACTTTATGCTCTTTTTAAAAATAAAACTAGTAACAAAAACACAAATCGCCAGGATCTTCTCCAAGAATATCTAAGTAGATAAAGAGAAACTGGTTTTTTTTAAAAAAAAAAAGAGATTACACGAACTTCCTTTCTGACTTACTATTTCATTATTAAAAGCTTTTTAAAGAGCTTAAACATTAGAATGACTCATTTCTGTTAGGCATCACAGATCCCCCAATTTCCCTTCCTATGTTTAAAATAAATGGTTGCACAGTGGCTCATGGGTGGTCATTGGTAATGGGAACCTTTGATTATAGACATGATGACATTCTATTCTGTCCAGGCACCATACACAGAAAAGCATCTCAGACTGCCGGAGACTGAGCAGAGCGTCACACCAATGACACCGTGACCACAGGCTGAGGATACCTCAGTCAGGAGATCATGTTCAGACAAATGAAAATTGAAATGAAAATTTGTTCTTTATCATCTTAGTATGAACCACTGAGATCATGTTTTAGGTAAAGTGGGGTTTCTATATTTTGACTGATGTTTGTTATCACCTCAGCCACACACACTATTTAAGGGGTCTCTTTTCCTCCTGCTTTCTAAAAGAATCTCATACCCTCTCCTTGGGCCCATTAGTAGGAATTCCAACCTTACCTTTCCAATTATGACTATAATTTCTAGCAACTCACACTACTCTGGACACAGATTCTCCTCTCAGCTTTAGGAGAATACCAGACCATCAAACGAGGCAGTCAATCTGATGACTCCTGCATGGATCATGTATCAAATGACCTCCATCCATGAGGGATCAATCTACAGTTTCACTCAACCCTGGCAATAAACACACAGATCGTTTACATACTCAGACTGAAAGAAAATGGGAAGAACTCAACTGTAGCATGTTCGGCACGTTTAGAACCATATTTTGCATCACTGAAAGTCATGAGAACTATGACCAAGAATAATTCATGAACAGAGACAAGGCAGAGCAGGAATGACCGTGATGCATGAGTGTAGACACAGTCTACACTTCAGGGACTGGTGTGCATGTTTGAAGGCCCAGTCCTTTTGTCAGTGTTTTTATCTGTGGTTTTGATACTTCAAAAAGTTTTCTTTTAAAATGAAAATCCGGCTTTGGAGAGCACTGACATGGGTGGGTGTGACATTCCTCATGTCATCCATTCCATAGTTTGAAATGCAGAGCTCAAGATCACAGCCGTCAAGTGCCAGCTGAGTTCCGTGTCACTATCAGACATTCTCTGGAAGGCTAAGAAGTACATACTAGTCGACTTAAGATTTGACAGTGCGAACAACTGCCCAGGCACACTTTCATAATATGTAAGTCTTACCTTCTTTAGGCAAAAGACAGCTTTTCTTTTCTCAAGGAAAAAACTGCTCCCCACTTTCTTCATCAAAGCCCAGATCACTCCCATCCCATACATCTTTTTCTCTAGATCAGGAGCTGTGGAAATGCGATGGCACAGTTTCATGGTATCAAGAGATTACAGGCTTAAAAAGTCCAGTCAGGGCTTCTCTTACAGCGAGAGTTAGGAAAGAAAGCACTGATGGCCTCCTGAACTCTTTATTCTGAAGAAATAAAGAAAAAACGTCCTCAAAGGCTACCAGTTAGATCAGGATGGGCTCTAATATTAATTCTGAACATCTGCTGCAAACTCTGAGAGACACATCTGTCAGGTAGGATGTGGACAGAAGGGTGGGCTTGGATAAACTTGACCAGCACTTTCTTTGCTCTCCTTCCTCTTTCACAGAGCCGAGGAGTCCTTCTAGAAACGGCTTTTAGGAGAACTTCAGAGAGGAGGAGAATCTTCCTTTCCATTCCTCTCCTTCCTGGAAACCTGCAAATTGTCAATGGCTTTATTTGTTATTCTGAGATCCTGAAAGTTGTGGTGATTCTTCTTTTTAAATATTTTTGGTAGCATGAGTTGTTACAGTTTACCAGGAAGCAGTGCAGGCAGACAGCAACGTCCTCCTTTTCCTCTTCCTTTCATGTAATTCAGTAAGCTCCCAGAGTGGCTGGGAAATGGCATCTACCACCTATCTGTCTTCTCTCGTATTTGTTTGTAAACATAGCAATTAATAGAGCTCTCAAAGAGCAGATAACCTGGACCACAGAACATGGAAAATTTTTGTTTTGAAGTAAACATGGTACAATAATAAAAACTGATATGCGAGACCTAAACCCAACTGGATGGCTGAATCGCTTACCTTGAAAAACAGCAGTTATCGCTGTTGGGAACCTGTGGGATTAAAAACAAGTGAGGAGAAGGTAGTCTAAATCGAACCACGAGGACAGACCTTAGTGTACATAGTAAAGCCAATAAACGACATTAAAAAGAGAAAAGGTGATGGGGAAAAACATTCGAGACCATTTGTCAATGGAGTTCACATCGGTCAAGTCGGGGATCTTGACTTTGAGCTGGGAGGCCCGCCTGCGGATGCGCCCCTTCCCTGGCGCCGCGTGTCTGTCCAGCCCACGCCCGAAGCCCTCTCGGCTGCTCAGTGGCTTGCGGTACTGGATGCTGGCGCTGTCGTAGGAGTACATGGTGGCCTTGGGGTCGCTTACTCCGGTGAGCACCTCGGAGCCGCTGGTCTCATTCCTGATTTCCAGGGTGCTGAGAAGAATGTTGCCATGGGCATCGACCTGAGGGCAGAGAAGACACACTCGGACACCACTGCCAAGATGATGTTCAGAAGTTTTCTGGCTTTTGTCTATACCTGTTAGTGTTGCTGCGCCAGGGGCCACGTTGATCTTTTTCAATAGATCCTATGTGATTCCAGACAATGGAGATTATCTATCTATCTATCTATCTATCTATCTATCTATCTATCTATCATCTATCTATCCATCCATGTAAATGTCTTTCTGTCTGCCTGCTTGCCTTCCTGTCTGTCTTTCCATCATCTATCTAATTTGTCAATCATCAATTAGTCTTCTATCATATTTATCATCTATCTTCTATCATTTTCCTATCATGTATCCTCTATATTAATCATCCGTTATCTTTATTAATTGTATGTCTTTTACCTATCTACCTACCATCCAACTACTTCTAGCAATTATCTATTTATCTTCCCTTATCTACCTGTCAGCTGTCTACCTATCTTGTTCTAGTTTGATTTCTTTTGCTGTAATGACCCACTGTAGCCAAAAGCAACTCCGGGAGGAATGGGTGTATTTGGTTTACACTTCTAGATCACAGTCTATCATTGAGGGAAGACAGAGCAGGAACTCAAGGCAGGAACTTGGCGATAAGAACCATGGGGGAACTCTGCTTGCTGGCTCACTGTCCTGCTCTGCTCAGCTAGCTTTCTTATGAAGGCCAGGACCACCTGCCCAGGAATGGTACTGTCCAGAATGGGAAAAGCACTTCCACATAATCCACCACAGACATGGTCACGGGGAATCTGGGAAATTCTTCAGTTGAATCTAGCTATTGTCAAGTTCACAATAAAAGTAACCAGCTCATATCTCTGTGAATTATTTCCTATCTATCTATCTATCTATCTATCTATCTATCTATCTATCTATCTATCATCATCTATCTATCTATCATCTATCTATCTATCTATCTATCTATCTATCTATCTATCTATATCTATCTAATCTATCTATCTACCATCTGTTTATTTTATAAGCTATGTAGTCATTTACTTAGCTGTCTTCTGCCTCCATTACAAAACGTTATTAGCAATTGTTACAGGGAAATTTAGAATTAGAAACAAAAGTCAAAATTCATAGTGTACTTTTTCAGTCATTCACTAATGATTTTCTGGCCTTCCAGTCTTTTTCTAATCATACTTACATAGGTTCATCTGTATATTTCTCTTTGAAAATTTTCTTTTGTCAGTTTTTAATATATCTTGGTCATCTTTTCATGTTAACATTCTTTTTTTGATATCATTTATTAATGTGTACATAGATGAACCATAATTTAATTAAGTTTATTATTAGATGTTAAAGTCATTTCATTTCTGTAGATTTACAAAACAAGCCTTGAATGAACACCTTTTAGTCAAATTGTTATTTGGATCCTAATTATTTCAGCAGGCTGAATTGTCAGAAATGTAGTGAATAAGTCAAAATTATGTCTGATTAATATATATATATATATATATATATATATATATTTAAGTCTTGTTCCTCCACTCCTCTTTAAAGGCACCTCCTCCCATTCCAGTGGTCCCCCAGCCTGATTCCTCTCTATGCTATGCTTACATATGCACTTTTGGAACTACAAGACATGTGAGAACAACATTTCAGTCTAAAACATGACTTTGTTCAACTGCAAGTTTGTGGACCTTGCAAACTGATTTTCTTGGGAGGTACGTAGCTCACAAATGCACATAAATTCTAAACACTTCAGAGAGCCATCTCTATGGCCTCTGCAGCTTTGTTTAAAGCTAGTGTGCTTGGCTTGCAGTATATGTTTCCAAGTGGGATTAATCTCAGTAAACACTCACTAGAAGCACAGATCTAGATAGGGAAACAAAAGAGCCTAGAAAAAGAAATAGAAAAGCATCAAGGAGGCAAGGAGGAACAAGAGCAAAGGCAAGGTAAGAAGATGCATGCAATGCATGTGTAGAGAAGGCAAGGTAAGAAGATGCATGCAATGCATGTGTAGAGAAGGGCCATTGAGTGTCCAACACGTGCCTGGCACAATGGTGCCTGCTTTCTATATGCTATTTGTATGTGCTTATGCCTTGTTTTTTTAAAAGGTTGGTTTGGGGGCTAGAGAGATGGCTCATCAGTTAAGAGCACCGACTGCTCTTACAGAGGACCTGGGGTCGATTCCTAGCATCCACATGGCAACTAAGGACCGTCTTTGACTCCAGTTCCAGGGGAATCCGACATCCTCTTCTGACCTCCAAAGCATTGCATGACACGAGTGTACCAACCTACATGCAGACAGTACAGTCATATACATAAAAATAAATAAATAAATAAAAATTAAAAAATAGAAGGTTGGTTTGCCCTGCCACACCCATTTTATTGATAAGGCAACTGAAACTTAGAATAATTAAGACACTGATGAAGGTTTAGATAGTAAGTGCAAGACCTGAGATTTAGAGGCTATGCCTATCTAATTCTAGCTCGTGCCATTCTACTGAAAGGAGTCTTGGCAGTCCTTGGACTTTGTCACATCTTGCAGTGAATTTAGTCATGCACATGGCAGCTCTAAGCATGAAGTTGCTGTATTGTGTCTTCCTAGTAAGCAGCTTGCGCCAGTCTGATTGGGCTATCCACTATACCCTGGCCACACACATCTATTGTTTTCTTTATTTAGAGACTTAGTTTTTGTTGTTAATTATTACTATTTTTAGTCCTACTGTGTAATTTATATATTATTTTTAGTATATCACTGAGAAATACATTATATTATCCTACTTCTGAAGATGGTGAAACTGACTCTTAGAAGGGTTAAGTACTGCCAAAGAGTATATAAATAAGTTCACCAAATGGGGTTAACATATAGAATGTATCAAATACCATTTTCTCTTCTCTCTGTATACTAATCAAATGAATCGGTTTTCTTCAAGGCTTAATTTAAGTCTTACTTTCTCTGTGTATCTTTACATCTTTCCTGGTAATAGTAAACTCACGAACTTTCTCCAAAGCCTTTCATGCTTACCCTTGTGTAATATAGTGTTAGATGTCAACAATATATGCTGTACAAAATTAGCATCCCCTACCATCAAAACTATTAACACCAACTTTTAGAGTAGAATTTATAAACGAACATAGCTATAACGCCCAGGAGCACGGGTGAGTTGACACTGGTTGCTGTAAATAATGGAGTGGAGCTAGGGAAAGAGGAGCACTAGACTGGAGTGTAGGCCAGAAAATGACACCACAACTAAGACTCTGCTGCAAGATGGGCATGTCCACGTGGCCAACAGTCACCTTTGGCCACAGAGCCTGAGAATCTAGGTTGATATTTAGTCTATATATAATGTTGGCTTGATACTGTAAAGATGTGTTTTGGGTCAAATAAACATATCTGTCAGATTTGACATTTGACCTATTGGCCCTTTGTTTATTCTTTATATTTAGGATATCCTTTATAATAACAGAGTAATATGTTAGTTGCAGTATTAATATTTAGTTTTAGATCTAAATACCATTTTCCCACTCAGAGATAGGGAAGTGCTGGGGCATAGAGAAGGTTGGCCTGGGCTAGGTAGGTAGCACGATAGAGAGGAAAGGAAGAACCATGTTTCAGAAAGATCTACAAAAAAACAGAATCCCCCAAAACATTGATATCCAAGAGAATTGACCTGAGAATATTTGCAGGATAAGGAGGGGAAGGCATAACATTAAAAACAAACAAACAAACAAACAAACAAACAAACAAACCTCTAGGGGCTAGAGAGATGGCCTAGCAGTTAAGAGTGCTGACTGCTCTTGCAAAGGACCTGGGTTCGATCCCCAGCACCCACATGGCAGCTGAGAACTGTCTTTAACTCCAGTTCCAGGGGAAACCAACACCCTCTTCTGACCTCTGCGGATTGCACAACACAGGTGTACAAACCTACATGCAGACAGTAGACTCATACACATATAAAACTAAATTTTAAAAATTTCTTTAAAAAATGAAGTATTTGTAGAACTGAACTCCTTATCTATGTTGTATACATTCTGAAGTTAAATTATTATGATCATTTAAATGAGTTGATAGAAACTAGAATAAGCCAGTGATGCATGCAGGTGGTTCTCATAAAACACAGGTCAGGATATGTTTTATTATATTTTTCTTAACCTTGATGCAGATTCAAATACACCTAAATATTACACGAGGTTTATTAGTTTGTGTAAATCTCCCAAAGCAGTCTCTGTCATTGAGCTAGAGATCATAGTCTTAAGTGGTGGTTTTGAAATGACAAAACTGACTCCATTTTATTCTAGCTGACTTTTGTTTTAGTCTGTGTTTCTGCCTAGCCACCGCCTCCCCTGTGCTCCAGCTGAAGTCAGCCAAGCAAAATAAGTCCTGAAGGCAGCACCTGCAGTCTCAGCTGGTACACTGTTTTTACAATCCTGGGAAACTTACAACTACCGCAGTAGTATGTCCTCTCCCCCAGCTATACCTGCGTCTCCACAGAGCCCATTGTTTCTGCAATACTGAGAAACATGTTTTTCCTAGCTGAAGCTTTTTGTTAACTGAAAACCTCTGTTAACTGATTCACCCCCGGTTTCCTGTAACTATGGTGATTTGATGTAACCATGGTTATTAGCTTTGCCTGTGGCATGACGCAATTGTGGTTTTAGGCTTTATAAACCCTGTCCTGTTTCTCCTCAGTGTTGAGAGTTCTTTTGGGCATTAGCCTCCACTTGACCTCCTGATAATAAGAGACACTTGACTCAATTCAAAACTGTGTGGCATACCTCTGAGGATATTATAGTTCGACATATTAAATAATGACTGCAGGGGCTGGAGAGATGGCTCAGTGGTTAAGAGCACTGGATGCTCTTGCAGAGGACCTGGGTTTGATTCCCAGAACCCAATGGTGGCTAAAAACCATCCTTAATTCCAGTTCCAACGCCCCCTTATGACCTCTGTGAGCATTGCATGGCATGGGTGCACTGACATACATGCAGGCAACATACTTATACATATAAAATAAAATAAATATTTAAAGTACTGACTACAGTTCTGCAACTTGCTATGAAAGTTGGTCTTAATTGCTTTATTATTAAATCAATATTACCATGTTCTTTTTGAGGAAAATTTAAGAAAAGCCATATGAGAATGTCTATTACTGGCCCAATTCTGCAATCATGGAAGATGTTAGAGATTACAATTTGACAGAGGAGCAGAAGGCGATCAAGGCCAAGTATCCTCCTGTCAATTGGTGGCACACGCCTTTAATCCTAGCACTCAGGAGGCAGAGGCAGGTGGATCTTTGTGAGTTCAAGGCCAGCCTGGTCTACAGAGTGAGTTCCAGGACAGCTGGGGCTACAGGGAAACCCTGTCTCGAAAATACCAAAAAGAAGAAGAAAAAAGGAAGTACAAATGTTACACACATGGGGAGATACTCTGGAGGAAGCATTTGAACAGTGTGCCATGGCCATGTTTGGGTACATGAAAGATACTGCTACTGTTGAACCCCTCCACACAGTAGAAGTAGAAACTCAAAGTGGGGAGAAAAATTTTCACTGTCTAAGCACCCTCAGGGAACAGAAGTTAAAGCAATAACATATCCATCGATGCAAGTCTATAGTGAAGAGAAGCCAGAAGGTTTTGTGATAATTAACATTTAATATATTAGAAAGGAAAAAAAAAAGACTCTTAGGAAGAACTGATTTCTTCTTTTTGAGAAGATGCAGTGATTCAGTTTCAATGTGGAATGGAAATTTACGGAATGGAACATTTTAAAGCATGATTTTCAAAAATGGAAACTCAGAGCATAGCCTTGGTCTATGATCCTTAGAGAGTGAATTCTTGAAGAACGGTGTGGGGACCATCTTTGTCAATTTCTGCAGTAGAGGTAGGCGCCTCCCGCTCTTCCAGTGGAACAATCACTCCAGCCTGCTCTCAGAAGGGATTGCTCAACAGAGAAAGCTGCAATTGGGACTGAATCCAGTCTGCTGAATCCAGTCTGAAACAAAGTAACTTGAGCTGGGCATGGTAATACATGCCAGTAATCCCAGCCATGGATACAGAGGGAGTTCAGGGTCAGCCTGGACCAGACAGCCAAGGCTCTGTCTCTAAAAATAAAAAAGAACGAAAAAGAAAAAAGAATGTCTATTGCCTCACCTGTGCTGGTTAAATTCTGCCTAGATGACGAGGAAGTGTCAACATTTGAGCGGAACATGATTCAAATACTGGGGATTTTTTGTTTCATTTTGTTTTGGGTCTTTTTGAGACAGGGTCTCCCTGTACTCCCAGCTGACCTGGAACTTGCTATGTACACTAGGCTGGCCTTGATCTCACAGAGACCTTCCTGCCTCTGATTCACAAGTGCTGGCATCAAAGATGTGTTCCACCACACCTGGCTAATACTAGGGATTTTTAAAGCATCAGGGCAGACAGAATGAAAGCAAGTGAGAACGTGAACACAATGGACGGTTCTCGCAGGTGTAGACTATTCGATTTTCTGAAGCATTGCTGATGCTGACATAACTGTTCAACAGGATAAGCATCCCCTGTTCCTTTAGGGTGACCTGGGGGTCACCCTAAAGGAACGAAATTCCTTTCCTAATCTCCAGAAGCAAAGTGACTCAGGATCACAACTAACTTCTTTTCTCCTCTCTTTGCTCTGCACCGACCACTTATTGTGCACATTTAGAAGCAAACCCACAAGGCTCCTTGTTTTCTGGACTTTTGATTGGCTCACAGAGCAGGTACGATGTTACACCGTAGTGTTAAGGATTTGCATGTTGCACCTTGCTGTGCTTCTGGATAAGGACTGTAGTTGTTCATGGATTCCACTTGACCTGGAAGGACCCTCTGATTGATAATGCATAGAATGAGTCCATTGTATTAACTGTAGTCTTCAAACCAGCATAACTTCTTATTTTGAATTTAGAGCATTATCAAATCTAAATCGATAGGAAATGAACATTATTGCTTGGTTTTCAGGAAGACCAGTTAGGAGTCACATGTTCCACTTCAGACAGATGATCTAAATGTACAGTTTACGTGAGAAGTACAGGGAAGCAGAGTGTGTGGTTCTGGACCTGCAGCAGTGAGGGCCGCTCCGGCTGCACCCTCACTCCCCCCTTTTCTAGACAGGCATATTCTCTGTGCTGCAAGAGGTAATTTTAGGTGGAAGATGGATAACACTTAAAATGTCATTCGTTCACTCCCTCATTTATTCAGCAAATGTTTACAGAGCCTCTGCTGGGCTTCAGGCACTGGGCCAGATGCTGCTGTAGGATACCATGTCCCCTATTACAGAAATGAAATGATCCCAAGGAATAAAACCTTAATATTGCATTCTCCTGAACAAACACTGGAAGCTCCCTCCCCTCCTTTGCTGACTGTAAATCTTTTATTGGATAAACAGTGGAACCTCTCTTGATTGAAGGCCACTGGTGCTCTTTCCAATTGCCCTTTTGAAGTGCGATCCCTTCTGAGGCTGAGGTCCCCTTGTCTGCTGAGCTTTCTTATTATCTTCCTCCCAGATGGTCATGTTACTCTGCAGTGGGGTCAGCTGACCACAAGCAAAGGGAAGGGCTCAAATGTGAAGGAAAGCCCTAGATTTCACTGCATAAAGACACAAGGTGAGAAGGAATGACTGGCTTCCGCCTGCTGATCACTCTTCATCCTTTCTGAAGGATAGGGCTTATAGAGCACACCTTGCTTTTAAATTCTAAGACTGGGAGTATAGTGGTGAACAATGCAGACAAGGTTCTTAAGGTATTGACACTTATGTTCTTACATTATTTTTTATTTTATTTTATTTTATTTATTTCTGTATGTGTATGAATGTACTGTCTGCATTCAGGTCTGTTCACCCATGACATGCAATGCTGCGGAGGTCAGAAGAGGGTGTCGGATTCCCCTGGAACTGGAGTTCTCCTGGAATTGGAGTTTCGGATGGTTCTCGGCCGCCTTGTGGGTGCTGGGGATCGAACCCGGGTCTTCTGTAAGAGCGGTCGGCGCTCATACATTCTTAAGGAGGATAACAAGCACTGTTTTCCTTTCCCAGCAACACTTTATCAATCAGCCAGCAATAAAAAGAAAACAAAACATCTCTATTTCTGCTTATCTGCCCATCTACCTGGCTATCTCATTGTATTTAGAAAATGTAACCATCTAATGAAGCACATGCAATTAGATATTTAGGTATTAAACAGTATAATATATAGCCTTTCGATCCTACTAATGAAGCACACACAATTAGATATATAGGTATTTAAACAGTACTAATTGTTATGGTAGGTTTCTTTGGTATAGACACAGATGTNAAAAAAAAAGAAAATGTAACCATCATGCTAATTGTTGATTTTGACATATTTTTTCTTTATACCTATGCTTGTATCTTATTAGAAAAAGTGAAAATTCAAAGGAAATTGCATTTTCTTATGTTCTTCTGGAATTTACTAGAGAACAGTGTATGGCATGGCACTATTTACATATTTAAAGGGACCAGAAAGCCGGGTGTGGTGGTGCACACCTTTAATCTTAGCGCTTGGGAGGCAGAGGCAGGTGGATCTTTGTGAGTTCAATGCCAGCCTGGTCTACAGAGCAAGTTCCAGGACAGCTGGGGCTACAGGGAAACCCTGTCTCAAAAAGACCAATAAATAAATAAATAAATAAATAAATAAATAAATAAATAAATGGACCAGAATCTCAAAGAGGCTAGAATGGAAGTCCTGATCTTTCCTCCATTAGAATGTCGCTCCAGTAGAGGAGACTGTCTTCAATATGAGGACGGTACTTAGCACAAAAGAGTAACAGTAAATGTCAGAGTTGGTAGTGAAGAGGGAACAGTGGCTCCCTTAACATGCCAACTGGGCACTCGTTGACGTTGAGGTGAAGTTATTTTGTAGAGGTGACATAATTAGTTACTGTAATGATGTGAGTAGGGCTCATGTTACCACTTGACAACCTTCAGAGCAACCATGGAGAATTCCTAGAGAAGAAAGACATGAGCCTCAAAACTGTAACACAGAACACGTATCCACGGTTCCAGCATGTCCTATAGATGTAGGGCTCAAGTTCAGCTGAGCTTCCAGCCTAAACCTGCTCTTCAGACTTTAGACCCAACAGCTCCTCAAACTGTGTAAGAGATTTCCTTAAAACAAACCTTTTTAAGAAACATTTTTTAAGCCAGGCATGGTGGCACACGCCTTTAATCCTAGCACTTGGGAGGCAGAGGCAGGAGAACCTCAGTGAGTTCAAGGCCTGTCTGGTCTACAGAGCGAGTTCTAGGCCAGTTCAGGATACAGGGAGACCCTGTCTCAAAAAGATCAAGAAAAAATTTTTTAATGTGTTTATTTTTATTTTATGTGTATAGTGTTTGCCTACATGCATGTAAGTGCACCTGTGTTGTGTAAAGCCCGGGGATGTCAGAAGAGAGTGTTAGATACCCTTGAATTAGAATTACAGGTTGTGCTGGATAGCTTTAGTGTCAACTTGACACACCTGGGTTGAGGGAGCCTCAATTGGGGAATTAGCTCCATTGGATTGGCCTGTGGCCACATCTGTGGAGTATTGTCTTGATGGTTGAGCAGTGTGGGAGGGCCCAGCCCCCAATGAGTGGTGCCACCCTGGGCAGGTAGTTGTGTATGGTATAAGAAGGCAGGCTGGGCATGAGCCAGAGGAGCAAGCCAGTAAACAGCATTCCTCCATGGCCTGTGCTTCAGCTCCTGCCTCCAGGTTCCTGCCCTGAGTTCTTGCTCTGGGCTCCCTAAGTGATGAACTGTGACCCAGGAGATGTAAGCTGAATAAACCCTTTCCTCCCCAAGTTGGTGTCGGTCAGAGTGTTTTGTCACAGCAATGGAAGACAAACTAGAACACAAATGGTTGTAAGCCACTATGTGAGTTGTAAGAATCCAACTCAGGTCCTCTGCAAGAATAGCCAGTGCTCTTAACCACTGAGCAATCTCTCCAGTTCTGAAACAAATCTTTTTATATGGTATTGCTTCTATTCATATCAGCTCTATTTTTCTGGAGAATTCCGACAGATAAAAATGGTTTGGCTAAAAATTACGATGATGGATCTGAAAAGACTGAGGTCTAGAACACAGTGATGCAACGGCTGTTCCTTCCCTCAACAGAAACTGTAAAGAAATGTACAGGGGGCTGGAGAGATGGCCTAGCGGTTAAGAGCACCGACTGCTCTTACAGAGGACCCAGGTTCGATCCCCAGCACCCACATGGCAGCCGAGAGCCGTCTGAAACTCCAATTCCAGGAGAACTCCAGCTCCAGGGGAATCCGAGACCCTCTTCTGACCTCCGCGGCGTTGCACGACATGGGTGCACAGACTTGCATGCAGGCAGTACATTCATACACATACAGAAATAAATAAAATTAAAAAAAAAAGAAATGTACAAACTTATTTCTAGCTTGGTTCAGTCTCTCTCTCTCTCTCTCTCCCTCCCTCCCTCCCTCACTCCCTCCTTTTCTATTCTCTACATCCCCAAACAGTGCCTGAAAATGTTACCACTCACTGAATTTAATTGTTCTGGATATTTTCAATATATAAGTATAGCAGAACCCATTTCAGTGTAATTGAAATCAGATACAATCTTGTCCGCAGAGGCAGCGTTAAAACCTTGTTGAGGCATACCTTCAGGCTCAGTTCATATTGCAAACGGTATGTTATTTCCAACTTGCCAGCCAATTCAGTAGGAGATTCATAGCCACTGAGTGATTCTGGATTGCAGAGCTGGAAGCCCAGTGGATCGAGGGGACATTGGCTATAGAATAAGTTAATTAATTCACTCTCCTTGAGCAGCTTCTAGTCTACTTGACGAAATTGTGCAGTGCAAGAACAGGCCTTCCTATGTAGCCAGTAGACAGCCCAAAAGGCCCCAGCCTCCATCCTCTTCTCTCTCTTAGAGGATCACATGCAGACTCTCACCACATCATCTGTGCTCATTGTTTGCCAAGCCAGATCCCTTGGCTTGGAATTCCTTTTCTGGGCTTGGACCCGAGGTTGCACAGAGGCTCTGCTCTTGGTTTGCACATTTCCTTGCATGTCCTATCACTACTGGCAGAAATGAGCACCATAGGCACAGGGCGTTCTGAGCTCATATTCCATCGAGGTAATTGAAAGATGTGTATAGAGCTGTGTTAACTACATGTTAGGATGGCAGTGGACGATGGTCACCACAAAGAACCTAGCTAGGTGACACCCTGAGAAAGAAAATTCCAGGGAGTGGTAGAGAAGGAGCAGATGGTTAAGTACAAACCTGTATGCACACCAACAGTTATGTATTATATTTTTTCAGGAAATAGGAAAAAATGATAAAGTGAAATTACTGGTAATTTTCTAGACTATTGCAAAGTCCCCTGATTCCTGTCCGCATTTCTCTCCTTTTGTGCATTCGCAAGTGCAAATGGCTCCACTTTTAAATCCATCTGGATCCTGACTACTTCTCTTCCCCCGCCCATGGCCTTGTACTTGATCTTTCTCTTTCCAGGAATGCAGCAGCCTTGTGCTCTTTCCTATGCAGAGCACCAGGGAAAGCCCATAAGATGTAAATCAGATTATATCTTCTCCCTTTGATTTTTTTTAAGCTACTTCTGTTGTATGGTTTAGAGAACGAGATTCAAATTCTCCATAGCATGTACGCTGACTCATGTCCTCCTGTCCCACCATTGGTCCCTTTCAGTGCTCTGTTCTTGATACTTTTGTGTCCATACATGTGAGACAAGGTCTTGCTTTGTAGCCCAACTGACATCAAATTTGGGATCTTTCTGCTTCAGCCTCCACAGTGCTAAGACAACAGGTGTATCCCACCCCCTCTCTGGCTCTACCAACTCCTTAGAATTTTCTTTCTCCAGGTATCACCTAGCTAGATTCTTTGTGGTGACCATCCTTGGCTGCCATTCCAAAATGTGGTTAACACAGCTCTATACGCATCTTTCTTTTTTCTTTTCTTTTTTTTTTGGTCTTTTTGAGACAGGGTCTCCCTGTAGTCCCAGCTGTCCTGGAACTCACTCTGTAGACCAGACTGGCCTTGAACTCATAAAGATCTGCCTGCCTCTGCCTCCCAAGTGCTAGGACAAAAGGCGTGTGCCACAACGCCCGGCTTATACACATCTTTCAATTACTTCAATGGAATATGAGCTCAGAACGGCCTGTGTCTATTGGTGCTCAATACTGCATGTCCTTCTAGAACTGAGCCTGAGGTGATCTTCAGGAAGAGCTCTGTTCATGTCTGCAGGAAGAAGAACCCTCAAATTCAAACTTGCAGCCATCTGTCTGAGCTCTGTTTGGTTTCAGTTGTCAAGGAAACATAGATGGCTAGAATCTCTAGGATCTCCAGAACAGTGGTTCTCAGATAGGAGTGTGTGTGTGTGTGTGTGTGTGTGTGTGTGTGTGTGTACGTGTGTGAACCAGCTTTGAATCTCATTTGAAAAATCAGGTTTGAGTTAATTTCATTCTCTGTCAGCATCGTGGTCTGTACTTCACACACACATCCCATGGTTTAGTCATTTGTGGTGGATGCCTCTTGGTTTGTCCGTGATTCCAGCCAGTCTTCCTTGGATAACACTTTGGCATTCCTTTGGTGTATTTGGTTAAAATGGGCTTGATGCATCTTTTAGGCTCCATAGATATGCATGTGGCCCAGACTTGAGTATCTGGCATTTTCTGTTTTACTCATTGGGAGGACTGGTTTATGTATAAGAACATGACCTAAGTTCATTCCCAGAAGACTCAATTTTAGGCTATAGCTTTGTTGGCATTATTAGGTGAGGATTAGAAAGTACATTTCTGCTGAGATTGTAGCTCTAGACACCACACATTTGTAACTTTTGGGTTACAAATGACTTAGTGAAGATAAAGCCAAAATAAAGGAACCCAAAATTAAGACATGAAGAAGGATGCTTTCTAATGACAATGTTTTCACATCTCCCTATTGCCTCACAGAAAAGTAGAACCATGGACTAGTTATGGAAGTTAGATTTATTTATCACTCATTAGGGATCCATAGCTATTTGGATAGTGAAAAACAGAAATTAGAGAGGACAGGAGAAATGGAGGAAGAAGGGAAACAGAAGAGGAGGAGGAGGAGGAAGAAGAAAAAGAAGAAGAAGAAGAAGAAGAAGAAGAAGAAGAAGAGGAGGAGGAGGAGGAGGAGGAGGAGGAGGAGGAGGAGGAGAGATTATTCCAAGAATAAGTATACTCATGAAGACTCTGGAAATATGCTACGTTTAAATATGGTTAGCGAACAAAAAAGTGAACCAAGCTCGATTTAGATGGGGGTTTAAAGGAATACATGACAGCAGGAATTCTGAATTCCTGTAGACTTCAAGATACTAAATCGAAATGATCAGTTTCATCAAAGGCACTGTCAGTAGTCCAGTTGTCCTGCAGGAAAGACCTCAAGGAGAGCTGGGTCAAGGCTCCCTGGCTAAGAGGTGTGGAGCAGAATTCAGTATGGAGCTGTTTACCCTTACACTCCTGGCTCCGAGGGCATCACACATTCTGGAATTCATCATGGCGCACAGCGATTCACATTCAGAAAGTTGTCTGAAAACGTTTGAACTATTTATCACAAAGAACAGAAATGGAGAAGAGGCAAGACCACGGAACTTATATCTGATTTTGGGAAGTTCTGTATCTTGACTATTGAGATTGCAAGTGCACATTTGGAATGAATCATAGGTAGATTCCCCAGCAAACCCTATGATTTTGAGTAGTCTTTGCTCACCTACAACCCCTGCATCCACTCCAACTATTTCATTTATTTGCAGACGACAGATATTGTAGCCAGTATACACAATTAAAAAAGTTACAGATTAGTATAGAAGTATCCCAGAGGTAGCTTACTTAAAGTCTTGTGCTGTGAAATCTATCTTTCAAAACTCTAAATACCATCCCTACTTCAAATAGTGCCCGAGGGGTTCATGAATCTACGGTCTTTATCACCTTGGAGATTGAAACTCTCTTAATGTCTGGATTCAGCATCTGCACTCATATAAAAATGTTTCAGTGCAGCTGGTGGAAATATAAATCAATACAAGTCCTGCGCTTCTGAGGCATCAATACAGCTATCTGTTGACCTAACTGCTCGGCTGAGGCCATCAAAGAAATGTGTAATAATGAACAACACCACTCCATGCTCCAGGATACAAGGCAAACACTAGCCTTCTCTCAAATGAGGATTCTGGAGGACAAGACACATATTTCATTTAAATTTAACTTTTTATAAGCACCTCAAAGGCAAAAAGGAAGATCACCCAACCATTACATGGAGAAATTTGATAATTTCTGATTTTTTAAAATGTAACCATAGGGTGGCAGATTTTGAAGTATTACAGTTTTCATTATTAATTTAACTGCTAGATGATGTACTGAACAGGTGAAGTTTGTAATGGTTGTATTGCCTCTCTGAACCCCTGGTTTGGAAGAGAAAAAGGAACTTGGGATCTGCCAGATCTAAACATCTGCAGGATAATTTTAAGTTACATAAGATGGTGACGCTGTTACTATTCCACCCACAGATGAGGACCCTGAAACACCTGTGATGATTACTTTAATGGTATATGAGAGTATTATTCAGAAAGAATACCAGAGATGTTTAAAAAAAATCAAAGAGTGGGCTCTGGAGAGATGGCTCAGTGGCTAAGAGCACTGGCTGCTCTTGCAGAGGATCCGGGTTTGATTCCCAGCACCCACATGACAGTTGACAACTGTCTGTAACTTAAGTTTCTGGGAATCCGATGCTCTCTTCTGGGCTCCTGGGCATGGCATGGCATGGGTGTACTTACATACATTCAGGCAAGTCATTCATACACATAAAATAAAAATAATAAATAAAATATACTTAAAAATGAAAGAGGAGCATTCACTGGTAGAGTGGTTGTCTAGTATGCAGGAAGCTCAGGATTTGGTCCCCAGTAACACTCACACACAGACACACAGACACACAGACACACACAGACACACACACACACACACACACGCAAATAAAAAAAAAATAAAAGAATAGAAATAGAAAGATAATCTGGGACAGAAACTGATGTGGATCCTTGTCTCTTTTTTAGGTACCCTAATTATTAATATATTTTCTAGAATCAATGGAAACTTGGGTTTATGCATTGTTACAGTGGGTCTACTTTAGGTTTTCCCTCATTCTTGTGACTTAATATTTATTCTTTCTAAATTCTTTTGGGAGTCTTTCTTCCTTCCTTCCTTCCTTTTTTTTTTTTTTTTGGTCTTTTTGAGACAGGGTCTCCCTTTAGTCCTAGCCAACTGGCCTGGAGCTCACTTTGTAGACCAGGCTGGCCTTGAACTCAGGGATATCCGCCTGCCTCTGCCTCCACACCTGGCCATTTGGGAGTTTTAATAGAAAGCCTAATACATTTACTAATTCCTCTATAGGAATTGGTCCCTTACTCTAATCATTGACTTCCATACTGTGAACAAGAACTGAAATCTTTGGGTTTTGTTCTTGATTTTAGCTCTACTTCTTCTGTCTGAGGTTGTCTTAGGTACTTTTTCCTGTTGTGATAAATACCCCGAAAAAGCAACTTAAGGGCTGAGGGCATTCAAGTATAGCTCATCATAGCTGAGAAGTTAGAGCTGCAGCTGTCTGGGATGGCTGGTTACATGGCATCTCCAGCCAGAAAGTGGAGAATGATGAATACTCATTCTCAGCTAGCTTCCTTCTATTCAGCCATGAGCTGAGTCCAGGGGATGGAGTCCTGTTCCTTTAGATTTGTCTTCAAACAGCCATTCACCTAGTCAAGATAGTCCCTCCCATGCATGCCCAGAGGCTGATCTAATCTAAATAATCCCTCACAGGTGTGCCTGGAGCCTTGTCTCCCAGGTGGTTCCTCAGTTTATCAAGTTGGCAATACTAACCCTCACCGGCACTGCAGTACTAACCCTCACCAGCACTGCAATACTAACCCTCACAAGCACTGTCCCCCTGGGAAGTTTACAATTCTGATTTTGAACATCTGCTTTGGCTTACTGATTTCTGAAAAGTTCAGGAACACCAGAAGTATCAAAATTTATGCTTTGATTCTTGTAACCAACAAAATTTTTATTTTCTAGTTTTTGCTTGTTTTTAGTTACATTTTTAAACAGAATTAAAAAAAATTGTTAGTGCTCATAATTTTTATCTATGTGATACCTTGATAGAAACTCTTCTGCCTTACCTTAAAATACCCCCCCCCCGGAGTGACTTATTACCTGTTTGTCTGTGAGTACTTTTGAATTTCTCATCCAGCTTTCCATGGTTATATTGGAGTCTGTGGCTGTAACCACTATTCTGAATTCTCTCTCTCTCTCTCTCTCTCTCTCTCTTTGTCTTTTTGAGACAGGGTCTCCCTTTAGTCCCAGCTGACCTAGAGCTCACTATGTAGATCAGGCAGGCCTTGAACTCACAAAGATCCACCTGCCTCTGCCTCCCAAGTGCTAGGATTAAAGGCATGCGCCACCACGCCCAGCAATCTCATCTCTCTTAAGGATCACAGAGTATATTCACTTTAATTCTCTCTTTTACTTACCAAGCAGATCTCACATTTTTCTTTTGCATGTAATTTTACAGAAAGCTAAGAAGAAATAAGAATGGACTTGAGGCTGAGCTCTGTCTCAAGTATGCATTGTGGTTTAAGATGTGGTCAATATTTCGTATGTTGGGATCTCTGTACTCAGTGTGACACGGTTGGGAGACAGAATCTTTAAGACACACAGGCTATGGAGTTGTGACTACATAACTATAGAAGCTATCCTTTAAAGGGGTTGTAGGACCCTTGAATTCCTGTCTGGCTTCTGCTTTGTGGCTTTTTCCTACACATACTCTTTCTTACCAGTCACCATAATGGTAGAGTCAGTGTTTAGACCTTCAGCTAACAAAACTGTGAGCTAAATAAACCTCCTTTTTTTATGAGATCAGCCTGCTTCAGATACTTTGTTATAATCATGCAAAACTAATGCGGTATGCTATTAATCTATGCCATCTTCAACAAAGCTTCTTTAACCCACAGTTCTCAAATATGTAAAATTAAAACTTGGTTTGGCCTTAATAGTGCAAATTAATGCTTCATAAACATGTTTTTTTACTACAAAGTTCTGTCCTGGGTGCCAAATTGCTGATAAATTTTAAGAGGGATATTCTTAGCAATATTTAATACCTTACCTGGACTTTGTTCATCTCCAGTCTGTTCTTCTCATTGGCGCTCTGATCTTGTTTGCTGGCTCCTTTTTTCTGAGGCCCTTTCCCAAAGAAGATGTAGTTCACAAAAGCGTATTCCAGCAGAGCCAGAAACACAAACACAAAACAGCCCATCAGGTAGATATCTATCGCTTTGACATAAGGGATCTTTGGCAGGGTCTCCCTGAGGTGAGTACTGATGGTGGTCATCGTCAGCACCGTGGTGATTCCTGAAAACAAAAAGGACAACACAGCTGAGCCTACCTCTGTGAGGCTGTCTTTCCCAGTACCAAGAAGACACGTACCATTCCCTTAATGTGTTCGAACAGTGGCAGTAGTGTGGTAAGCCTGGACTAAAGTGCACACATTTCACAAAACAGAATAGCAAGCTTTCTCCAGACTCTATCACTAAGGCAAGACAGACCATGCAGTTAATGCTGATGGCAATTCAAAAAAACACGCAAAAGAAAAAGTGCAGTGAAAAGTCAGATCAAGATTCTGGTGTTAAAAACAAGGTGGAAGGTGAGAACCGACTCCTGAGGTTGTCCCCTGATCTACACACATGCACTGTATTATGAGGTATGTGTAAGTGAACACAGCATGGACACACATGAACAAAAAAATAAATCTTAAAAATCCCATTGTAATCCCATTGTAATCCACGTCTCACTCTGCTGTGTAGTCACATCCTTCCTCTCTCTCTTTTCTCCATTTCTCAGGCATCATCCTTCCTGAATATGTTCTTGGGACACTAATCCCCACAGTGGCCACTACCAGACTGAAATGCTGATGACCAGTCTGAGCTGATTCAGGTCATGTCATGAATCTATAACACACTGAAATCACAACTTCATGCTACACTTTAATGTGACTTGTTATTCGTGGCAAGGTATTGCCAAAGGAAGAAACATTTACAAAAGTTTGTGAATTGCATAAAATATTTTCTAAATATTATAGAATCTTGGTGCTTTGGTTTTCAAAATATCACCTCTGTTTTATTGATTCTAGAGCCTGCCCTAGCAGCAGGAAAAGAATTATCAAAAAATTTGCCTTAGATTTTATTAAAAAGTTTGACTATAAAAATCAGAGAATGCGGGGCTGGAGAGATGGCCTAGCGGTTAGGAGTGCCGACACTCTTGCAGAGGAACCGTGTTCGATCCCCAGCACCCACATGGCGGCTGAGAGTCATCTGAAGCTCCAATTCCAGGAGAACTCCAGTTCCAGGGGAATCCAACACCCTCTTCTGACCTCTGCGGCATTGCACGACACGGGTGCACAAACTTGCATGCAGACAGTGCATTCATACACATACAGAAATAAAATTAATAAAAAAATTAAAAAAAATCAGAGAATGCAGATGCATTATTATTAGTATGTTTGTATTGATGATGGTAATGATGAACTAATAATTGGAAAAATGAGAAGAGAAAAAAGAAACTAGACATTTATTTTTATTTTATGTGTATGATTATTATGCCTGCATGTATATAAATGCACCTGTCTTCAGTGCCCTTGTGAGCCAGAAGAGGGTGTTGGACCCCTGGAACTGTAGTTATGGACAGTTGTGAGCCTTCCTGCGGGTTCTGGGATTGGAGTCCAGGTCTTCTGCAAGAACAGCCAGTGGGCTGGAGAGATGGCCTAGCGGTTAAGAGTGCCAACTGCTCGGGCTGGAGAGATGGCCTAGCGGTTAAGAGTGTCGACCGCTCTTGCAGAGGACCCGGGTTCGATCCCCAGCACCCACATGGCGGCTGAGAACCGTCTGAAACTCCAACTCCAGGAGAACTCCAGCTCCAGGGGAATCCGACGCCCACTTCTGACCTCCGCGGCATTGCACGACACGGGTGCACAGACTTGCATGCAGACAATACATTCGTACACATACAGAAATAAATAAAATTAATAAAAAAAATTAAAAAAAAAATAAATAAAAAAAAAAAAGAGAAAAAGAGTGCCAACTGCTCTTGCAGAGGACCCGGGTTCGATTCCCAGCACCCACATGGCGGCTGAGAACTGTCTTTAACTCCAGTTCCAGGGGAATCTGATGCCCTTTTCTGACCTCCATGGCATTGCACGACACAGGTGCTCAAACCTACATTCATACACATACAAAAACCAAAAACCAAAAACCAAAAAACAGCCAGTGCTCTTCAGTACTGAGCCATCTCTCCAGCCCTAAGAAACTAAATTTTGTGTAGACTGTGTTGTGACACTGACACTCTACATTTGCATTGTGTGCCCACCGAGTATGACAGGGAAAGTAAGTATATTATTCTTATTTTATAGGATAATTCTCAGGATGATCATGATGGTAATCCAAGCACCTAGAAGGTGACTGCAGGAGAACAGGGGCTTATGACGTGCTTTGGAGATATAGTAAATTTGAGAGCAGCCTGGGGAACAGAAAAATGTTCCACAACTGATGAATGGATAATGAAAATGTGCTACATCTACACGATGGAGTAACACTCAGGAGTAAGAAAAGATGAAATTATGCAATTTTTTCAGGTAAATGGATGGAACTAGAGAATGTTATTCTGAGTGAAGTAACACAAAGGCAGAAAACCAGGTGATGTATGTTCTCCCTCATCTGTGGATTGTAGCACCAATCCCCTTACATGAGTATGTATCCTGATATAACACCAGGAGCCAAGAAATTGGAAAGGATACATGGAGGTAAAGGAAAAGGAAAATCCCCAAACAGGGGGACAGTAAAGAACAGATGTTACTAGAGGGGGGTTAGGGAGGGTGGGGGGTGTGTGGTTGGGAGGGGAGGAGGGGGAGATAAATGGAGGTTTGATAGGAGGTGGGGGAGGTCAGAAGAAGGGGAAGGTGGGGATGATGGGGGTACTGGGGCTGGGGTAGGAGGAGGGGGTGGTAAGAAAAGGAGAAAGAATAGAGATGATTGGAACTTGAGAGGCTGGGAAACCCAGAGTGAAATGTGATGCCCTTGAGACCCCATGAGGAATTCACATGCACCGTCTGAACATGAGTGCATGGGTTGTGCAACCTGGTGGTTGTGTGGCAGGGAACACAGTGCAAGACAGAGGCTCCCTCCCTTTGAATGGTTGATGAGAGTGATCCAAGTGATTCTCAAAACAAGAAAGCTACCTGCAAAGCCCTTGATTATCTACCAGAATAGAAAATAAAACCCCACTGTTCAGAACAGGACATACTTCAGGGATAGGCTTTAAATTAATTGAACAGGAACTGACTTGGAATCTTTCTATCTGAAGTTAAATGTTTATAATGCTAGACACTGCTATGATTGAAAACCAGTCAATGGAACAACCAGTGCCAAAGTCTAACAACTATTTTGAACTGCCCAGCAAACTACCTCTATTGGTGCAGTAGAAGCACTATTGTCTGGGGGATGGTCAACAGCTATCTAATTGGACTTAGAACCTTCTCGATGGGAGTGAACCCATGGGAGCCAATATAAACTCAGCCAAATGCACAGGGCTGGGTAGGACATAGAGCCTAGAAAAAAGCCTATTGGGGCCATATCTCTAGACAAATGAAAGTTATTACCATATGCCCACTATGGAATCTTGTATTTACAGACAAGCATATATACAACATTGCTGGAGAGGGGGTGGAAAGATGGTAAGAGCTAGGGCTGGTGCATGAACATAGAGAAGCAGTGGCTTACAATCAACTGTAAGCTTTCATATGTAAACCTGTGGCAACATAAGCATCAGACATGGGACCCATGCCAACTGGGACAAGATCTCAAAGTGGAGCAAGAGAAATGGGTGGAGGCCTGAGAGCTATAAGAGAATGAATACTGTTGGGTGAGGAAGAGTATGCCTTGCCTACCATTCCTAGATATGCTGACTAGACTCCAGAGGATCTATTTGCACAGAAGGACATCTGGATTTGGGAGCTTGACTGGATAGGCTTAGCTTGGATGTTGTAATGCATGAGCTCTGATGGAGGTTGGGGCATGGAGGGGATTGGGTTTGATTGGGAACCATGGTATGAGTTGTACAAATGCTCAATAAAAATAGTAAAAATTAAGCCAATCAACCAAATAAAAATCCAAGATTATTTATCCTCCTGTGGGCCACCTAGCGATAGGACAAAAAAAAAAAAATCAAGATGTTCAACAATAGCATTTAAAATAAGCTAAGAATTGAGAAGGTAATATCTGAAATATGGTGGAAGTTCCTAAATAATGACAGCAATTGTGGAGAGGGGATTAAAGCAGAGGTAAGCTGGTGGGGGGATTGAAAGGCAATAAAATAACAAGAAGAAAAGATGGCGTGCGTTCACTTAGCACTAGATTATTCTGACTATGTAACTTCTTTGAGTCAACATTGAATGGTATTGCTTGTATCCTAATTTATTTTGAAGAATATTAGGATGCAAGCAATACCATCCATTTACCTGCCAATTTCATCATTTCATTTTTCTTTGCACCTGAGTAATATTCCATTAAGGATATGTATCACATTTACCTTATTAAAAATAACAACAACAGCAACAACAACAATAATAATAAGAGGACACAAAGTGAGGAGGGAGAAGGGTTGGAGAGTCCTACAGGGGGCTGGAGGGGAGTAGTTGGAGTAGATACGATCAAAATACATTGTGTATATGTGTGAAAATTTCTAAGAATAAGCTAAAAATAGCATTAAATAGCAAATATGGTTAAGATGAGTGATTAATTAAAATGTGTTAGACTAACAGAAAATGCCACTTTCTGTCTTTTTGATTCTGTAAATGAAACTTTAAATTTCATCTAATACAATTCTAGTTGATGGGTTGGACAAAAATGAACACATCACTTACATACCAATTATAGTTATGATTTTAATCTTTGTCTAAAATCTTTAAGCAAAAGATTAGTAAATGTTTTTTTAAAATATGTGCATTAAAAATATCTCAGGTTTATATTCTAAAGAAGAGGTTAAAAAGGATCATGTGTACTGATGTATCTAATAGATCTCTTTGTTCTTTTAAGGTGTGCATGCATGTGTGTGTGTGTGTGTGTGTGTGTGTGTGTACGTGTGCACATAAGTGCATGTGCATGGGTATGTGCATTCGGCTGCAGGTGCCCACAGAGGCCAGAAGAGGGCATCAGATCCCCTGGAGCTGGAGTTACAGGTGGTTGTAAGCCACCTGATGTAAGTGCTGGGAACTGAATTCAGGATGTGCTCTCAACTGCTGAGCCATCTCCCTGGTCTTTCCAATGTTATTTGTTTTCAGAACAGATTGTAAAGAGAATCACAGTGCACAAACTTTCTGGTTTTTCCCCTTATATAGACCTGCTATCATTCAGTTTTCCCAAACCATAGCATATACACATAGTTATATTAATATTAAATGAATACGCTGCTGATACATGTATATGGTAAATTTTGTTTGTTTTCTTCAGACTTAGACTGTTCAAAAGTTGATATGAGGCTGTAGGCATGAGGCTTTGTGAATCTTATATACTCAGCTTATAGAAACACTAGTTAATCTAGGTATGCAGGAATGCTGGTCTCTTAATCCAATTTAGCAATTTCAGGAGAGAAGAGATGGTCATATGTTATCTCAGCCAGAAGTCACTGAACTATCCCCCCCACTCCCTCCTTCCCTCTATCCCATATGTTATCTCAGCCAAGTGACATACACCATTCCCTTTCTCTCTCTCTCTCTCTCTCTCTCTCTCTCTCTCTCTCTCTCTCTCCATTCTTCCTTCCTTCCCCCCTCTTTCTGTATGAGACTAAAGTGATTACTAAAATGTCTGAGTATTAAAGAATGAGGTAGACCTGCATGCAGCCAGATCATCAGACATACCTTACACATTCTAACTCTCCCAAGAATCATTTAAAGTCTCAAATACAACCTTTCAGCTTTCAGCAATTACTCAACCATGGAAAGATTAATTCTGAATTTTGTTCCGCCAAACAGGAACAAATTTTTTATTCCGTCTTGATCACAGATCATTAATATAGCTGATGAATTGTTTGTACCTTATTGAATATAATGAGCTCCACTTAAAGGAGAGACTCAGCTTGATATGTTTTAACTTTAGTTAATCAAAGGATGGAATTTCCCGACAATTGATGCAGCTTGCTAGCGGTCACAAGGGTTGGCTTTCTCCAAGTCTATTTTAAAAAATAATGAGTTATAAGTGGTTTCCACAGCTAAAAGCATGGAACAAAGAGGGAGTCATAACAAATTTGGGAAAAAACTCACACAATATGATTCAAACATATAATTCAAAAACACTTATATAATAGGAAACATACCTCAAGATTTTTCTGAAGAGTGCTAAAAGATATTACATTCATTATAAACACATTTATGATTAGGCTTAAATGTTTTATTTTTTAAGCACTCTACTGTGATCGGATTCTTTTGCCTGCTGTACAGCACTCTTGCCAATAATCCCTAATGTTGTCAGTGTGTTTGGAAATGAGATCTGGTAACTCTCTGCAACACTAGGAGTGCATTACCTAGTGCGACTCTGGCTGCAGATGCATCGTAGTTGATCCAAAATGACACCCAGGACAGAATTGTAATCAGTGTGGAAGGCATGTAGGTTTGCAGGATGAAGTACCCAATGTTTCTCTTCAGACGAAAACTTAGTGATAGTCGTGGATATGCCCCTGAGTTGGAAAAAAGAGAAAGACATGATCATTTGGTTGGAATAATCTTCTCCCTTTCACAGGACATATAGAACACTAGTGGGGGAGAGAGCCTTACCTGTTGTGAACTCCACCTTCTTGGACACCATCTTGTAGTCAACGATTGAAAACTGAGGGAGCTCAATTTTATTAACCCCAGTTACTGCTCCTTCTCCTCCATTCCAGTAAAATTCGATGTCATCAGTGGTATAGCCATCTGAAGTGAAGAGACACAGCAGTCACACAGAGTGCAGTTGGTCTAGAAATTCAGTTGGGAAAAAGTATTCTAGCCAGCAAATTAGGGTAAGATAGATAGCATTGCTTTAAATTTGGATAGCAGATGGATCTCATGTTAAGTGGCTACACTGAGGAAATAGATGCCTCTGGCTTTAGAGGAGGATCTAACCTCTTGGCTTAATAGTACCTTTTTTTTTTGTCTTTTGGAGACAGAGCTCTTTGTAGCCCCAGCTGTCCTGGAACTTACCATGTAAACCAGGCTGGCCTTGAACTCACAGAGATCCACCTGCCTCTGCCTCCCGACTACTAGGATTAAAGACATGTGCCACCAAGCCCGGTTCAGCTTAATAGTACTTAATATTACTGCTGCAAGTTTAATTTTTAAATGTACTTAATAATGGATGCTCTTATGTTAAAGTAAAGGATGCTTGCATTCCAGGACTCTGGCAAGAGATTTGGGTTGTGCAACAGAAACAGGTAATGATGAACACACATTTGTTAAAAAGAGAGCAGAATGGATAGTGGGGTGGAAAATAGTGAAAGATCAAATCTGTACATCTACATTACATGGTCAAGACATTAAAAAGGAATCAGACATTTCTTTTAGAATGCAATGATATAGAGGGGGAAAGAGGATAGGGAGAGTTAAGTGGAGGGAAGGTAGAGGAGGGAGAATGGGGAGGGATAACTAACACTAATGGCCTGTTAAAAAGTCATATGGAAACTTACTACTGTAGAAGCTTCTATCCCCGTAACCATCGTTACTCCATCGCCGTCTATCCTGGTTTGCCTACTTCATATTATATATCCTTCTTTCTGTATTGTGATTTTCTTTATCAGCATTCTACGTATAGGCGATCATGCCTATATCGTCTTAACTCTCTGCTACATATATGCCTCCCCTCACGTTATAGTGGCTTTGTTCTCAGTCACTATCCTCACTCTTCCTACCCCTATTGATGCTATGCCTCGGCCCAATATGCTTCGCTGCCCGCGTCCGCTCTACAACTCGCGGCCTGCATGGCTCCGACACTGTACTCCATAATTCCTAAAACCCCAACTGCATCTCATCATAGTTGAACAGATAAAAAGCTCAGTGCCAGGAATGAGTTACATCTTTTGGAATTGGTGAACAGGGAGTCCCATAGACCCATAGACATTACAGGCTACTGTCAATGTTCTTGGTTACTCTCTAATACTTGACATAGTGTACCTGAGTCATAGACCATGGAAAAGTAAAGCTGGTCCTGACCTGAAGCTTCATTCCTGCTGGCCAGCTTTCATAGTACTATACAGACACTACTTTAGCAGAAAAGTAGTGATCAGTGTTATGGAAATATAAATCCTAGAGCTACAGTAGCAGCCTGGCAAAATATGTCCACTGGTGCAGTAATGGCATGGGTGTTGTGGAAGTAACCAATCAGTTTATAATTGGATTTAATGCCTGTTCCACAAGATGGAACCTATAATTGGGCCCATTCCTAGGGCCAAGAACCTGTGGTTAGGCAGGTCATAGAGCATAAGGAAGACCTTACTAGTATTACTCGGCTAAACAGACACAGCATTAAACTGACTCCTAATGACTTACCATTATACCAAGAGATGAGTGCATCTCATAACCCACATCAAAGAAGCTTCTTCTTGTAGCAGATGGTCATTAACACAGAGACCCAGAACTGATCAAGGTACAGAGAATAAGAGACTACAGAGTGTTCAGCCCTAAATGGAACATCTATATCACAGCCCCTTCTCCCAAGGCTCAGGATTCATCACAGAAGAGGAGTCGGGAAGATTTTAAGAGCCAGACGACTACAGTGAAGCAATTTTCAACACCAAAAAGACAGTTGCATATATGAACTCAAATTCATAAAAACTGCTCAAGCTCAAACCAGACAAAATTCCAGAATGGAAGGCCGTGGTGGTGGTGGGGGGGTGGGCAGGAAATTCCATCCATAGCTGAGACAATATTGCTAATTAGTGGCTGCTGGGAGAAAGAGAGTGCATTTGCTTTAAAGCTGTGGCTCCTGGGAGCTTGACCTTGCTCCAGTGAATGGCTCAATGTCCAATAGAACATGGGCAGCAGAAATTGGACTTAATATTATTAATTTTTGGTCTTTTTGAGACAGGGTCTCCTTGTAGCCCCAGCTGTCCTGGAACTCGCTCTGTAGACCAGGCTGGCCTCGAACTCACAAAGATCCGCCTCTGCTTCCTGAGTGCTAGGATTAAAGGCGTGCGCCACCACGCCTGGCTTTTAATATTTTTTAAGAGAACACAAAGTTGGGTGGGAAGTGGATGGGGCAGGGAGGATCTTGGAGGAACTGGGCAAGGGGGTGGTGGTGAATATGATCAAAATACATTGTGTGGAATTCTCAAAGGATTAACAAAAATATTTTTTAAAGAGAAGTAATTAGGCTTATATTCTTGATTATAGCTAATATTATTATAGGTGACATGTAGGTAAAAACGTAGGCACTATATGAACCCTTGATAGTATTTTGATCTCTTCAGATTTAGATGGGCGTGTTTCAGTTACTTTTAAGAGAACTGGGAGAAGACTAAAGATGGCAGAGAAGTCTAGCCCTGACCTCAGCATGGAGAGCACCATGGTGATGGCCTGGTTTGTCTCCAGTTGTCAGTAGCCTAGCTGAATTGTGGCCATGCATAAGAGTAATTTTGTTTAAAAGAACAATAATGCATGACTTTTTAAAATCTAAAAATAAGGATTAAAGGGAGACCCTGTCTCAAAAATACCAAAAAAAAATAATTCGACTCATTTAAAAGGCCATTTTTTTGCTGGGCATGGTGGCGTACACCTTTAATCCTAGCACTTGGGAGGCAGAGGAAGGCAGATCTTTGTGAGTTCAAGGCCAGCCTGGTCTACAGAGTGAGTTCCAAGATGGCTGGAGCCACAGGGAGACCCTGTCTCGAAAAGTCCAAAAAAATAAAATAAAAATAAAATAAAAAAATAAAAGGCCAATTTTCTCCTTTTTTTACCAGTTAGACACAAAGTGCTTTTCCATGTGCTTTTGATATTCACTGCAAATAAAAAGTAGTATTAAATGTGTTGTTTTCTTGGAATTACTGATACTTCTATATAAAAAATAACCCTATAAGCTCTTTGTAGTGTGTATTATGCTGACCTGATTAAAGCAGTGACACCTTTCTAGGAGATTTAAATTTTTTTTTTTTTTTAATTTGGAAGTTGAATGTAAGTGGCAAAGAGTTGCCATCTGTTATCGCTTCCAGGATGAAAGAAAACGTGAGCGAGTGTTTCTCCCTGTCCGTGTGTGTGTGTGTGTGTGTGTGTGTGTGTGTGTGTGTGTGTGTTTGAGATAAAACAAGCTCTATTCACTTTGCTTCTTTAAAAAGTTGCAATGGCTCAGCAGTTAAGAGTGCCCACTGCTCTTGCAGAGGACTCGGGTTCGATTCCCAGCACCCACATGGTGACTAAGAACCGTCTTTAGCTACAGTTCCAGGGGAATCCGACACCCTCTTCTGACCTCCGCGGCATTGCACGACACAGGTGCACCAACCTACATGCAGACAGTATACTCATACACATTAAAAAAAATAATTAAAAAATCTAAAAAAAAAGTTGCAATTCAAGCTGGGTGTGGTGGTGCATGCCTTTAATCCTAGCACTCGGGAGGTAGAGGCAGGCAGATCTCTGTGAGTTCAAGGCCAGCCTGGTCTACATAGTGAGTTCCAGGACAGCTGGGGCTATAGGGAGACCCTGTCTCAAAAAAAAAAAAAAAAAAATAAAACAAACAAACAAACATTGCAATTCACTTCAAAAATCTTTTTAAAATTCCTATTCCTGAACTTGTTGAACTGTTCAAATATAAAACAAGAGCTGTTTTTATTTGCTACTCTGTGACGTTACCATATATTTTTATATTTTTATATATTTAATCTCTCATTAAGCCATCTCCTTGTAGGTATAACTACTTGTCCTGTTTCCAAAGGGTACTAGCGATATCTAATAAATGATGTATAAAGGTCTGAATGTGGAATGAAAGTAGAATATATTTACTGCCACTGGGCATGTGGGCACATACTTTTAATATCAGCATTCAGCAGGCAGAAGGAGGTAGATCTCTGTGTGATAGAGACCAGCCTGGCCTACATAACATGTTCCAGATCAGCTAGGACTACGGGGAGATCTTGTTTCAAAAAAAGAAGGATATATATATATATATATGAAGAGAGGAGGATATATATATATATATATATACATATATATAATCAATTCTAGCTAAGAGATCATGTGACTGACCCTCCTCTCTACCTATTGGATTTAACACAATCTCTTGGGACTAATTGATATATTGGGAATTTATGCCAAGCTTGGTTATCAGTCTGTGACATGGATCCTTAACATCTTGAATATCTGATAAGAATCCTAGAACAGCTTCACAAAAGACAGGAAGATAGGCAGATGGATGGATGGATGGATAGATGAACACATAAATGGATAATCTGCACACCCAGTAATAAAACAAGCTATTTGCTAGCTTTAGGCCTATTCAGTTAACTAGGTAATAGATTACAACCTCCATCTGGCACTTAAATTGTAGAAGTACGGGGCAAAATAATCAAGCACAAATTAGACTTATGTAAGCCATAGATAGTTTGCAGTTTGGGGTTGAGTGGGGTGAAGGGATGGGGTAAGCCAAATTCACATTCTTGTTTCCTGGACAGCAAAAGAACACTAAATATAATTCAAGTAAGACAACCAGTCAATGCAGATTTTTAATAGTTACAGTAATTCCTCCTGTATGTGAAATTTCACTTTCCTCAGTCTAGGTGGCCTAGTTAACTGTAGACTGAAAATATTAAATGGAAAATTCCAGACATAAACAATGCATGAGATTGAAATTGCACACCATTGTTATCATTGTTAGCCGCTCTTTGAAATCTCCTGCTCTCCTTGTCTATCCCACTCGAAATGGGCATCATCTCTCTGTCCAACACACTCAGGCTAAACTGTTTATGCTGCCCACCAATTTGTCATAGAATAGTCAGATCAGCTGTTTCAATATTGCAGTGCTAACATTCAACTAGCCTTTCTTTCTGGAATGAGACTATATTTACATAACTTTTTATTACAGTTTGTTATAGTTTTGATATTTTGTGATATATTTTAAATTTATAGTTGTTTATAATTTATTATGAAGTGTTGTTTACTGATTCTTTTGCCTAATGGCCAATTTGTAAATTAAACTTTAACTTAGATATGGACATGAAGAATAGTCTATATAGGGATTGGTGTATGCAGTACTTCAGGCATCTGTTAGGTTTCTTGGGACATACCTCCCTGAGGCTGAGGAGGGTTATTACATTCAACAATTCATGTAGTGAGTGATCTGGGTCTTTATTTGCACTTTGTTTAACAAAAACATGTTAGTTGTAGTGTTCCAGTCACTATAGATAATTATAGATGATTCTAGGAAAAAAAAAGAGAATGCTCTCTCTGGTTTAGGTAGATGCTGAGTTCTCATGAGAATAATAAGGGCTAAGGCTCCAAAGGAAAGCATAGAGGTCTAGGAGTCCCTTATTATTCAAAGGTTACACAAGAACACTTTGCCACAGAGAGAGAGAGAGAGAACATCAATTTACTCACACCTAAATAACATATTTACCAAAGGTTTTCTTTTATGAACCAGTAACTCACAGTGTCTCAAAGTCTGAACACTTGGATACCAAAGATGCTGTTTCCTAGCAACAACAACTACACAGAAGCATTCAGAGTTTCCTTTCAGCCCCTGGGGACTTCTTAGTGGTACAGAAAGTACAGATAAAATTAAGTAGATGTCAATAGATGAAGATTCATTGAACTCATACAATGAAGAGGTATCTAAAATGAGTGTTCTTCCTTGCTGTTTGAAATACTTAATTTTGAATGTATTTTCTATTTTTGAAATAAATTACTCCCCACTGTATTTAATAAAGCTGGAGTGGTGGTCAAATATTGTTCCTAGATGTGTTTCAGATAATAAAAGATTTAAACTTCAAATCCATGAGCATATAGAAGTAAATGTATTTCCTTTTGTGGAGAGGCCTTAGCATTGTATCAAGTTTCTTGGTGTGGATCTTGTTTGACTTAAGCTAATCCTTAAAATACCATTCTTTTTGCTTATGGTGGGTAATTAACTCAAGGCTAGGCAAGTATACAGCTTGCTACACTTTGAATGTGCCCCCTATAGTTCAAGTGTTAGAAATTTGATTATCAAAGCACCAGTCTTGAAAGCCAGGAAATTTTGGAGATGTTTAACTCAAGAGGACTCTAGACTCATGGATGGACTGGTACTTTCAGCATGGGGGTGAGGGTTTCCTTATTAAAGGAGGCAGAGACAGGCGGATCTTTGTGAGTTCAAGGCCAGCCTGGTCTACAAGGTGAGTTCCAGGACAGCTGGGGCTACAGGGAGACCCTGCCTCGAAAAGACCAAAAAAAAAGGATTAGTTTGCTTCTATTGTTACTTGTTTTCTTCCTGTGGTACTTTGTCTGTTTCCCTTCACCAGAGCATGGTGCAGAAAGAAGGCTTCTCTACCAGTTACTGGGCTTTGATCCCAGACTTCTCAATTTATAGGGTTTTTAACCAATATAATGTGTGGATAAACCATTCAGTCCATGATGTTTTGTGACAACAGCACAAAACAAAGCACAAGTCTAAAACAAATAACTTCATAGCTCTCCCTTTGGTCAAATTGACTGCTTGGAAACAAGCAAGTGACAAGAGTGGTCTAGTTCTAGAGAAGTCTAAGACTTATGCCCAGTAGTTGGATGAGAGACAGTGTCTCCTATTAGAATGTTTATACTATTAGAATAGTGTAGCTGTTGCACAGAAGAAATCCCAAATGGACAGTGGTCAGTCCAGATACAAGGCCCTTCCTGTTCCTATTATTGTCAGTCACTAGTCACAATGTCCTAAATCTCATTCATGATCAGCATTTCAAACGTTGGAGTCCTTTTGCATCCATCTGTGTAGCTCAGTGATAGTATGAGCAGCAAACAGGCCACAGGAGTCAGAGTTTTCCTAATTAAATACAGGCTTAAGCAACAATTAATGTTTGACTCCTGTCTGGTAGTTTGAATGGTCATACAGTCTTTATGGCCAGTCACATTTCATTTTCTTAGGCAATGGAGTAGTTAATTAGGCTTTTATATAGTTATCAAGCAATATGTCCTTTTAAGACATTAATTTGTGTGTGCATACGAGTGTTCACAGGTGTGTATGTGTATGTGTGTATGTATGTGTGTATGTGTGTATGTGTGTGTATGTGTATGTGTGTATGCATTTGTATATGTGTGTGTGTGTGTGTGTGTGTGTGTGTATGTGTATGTGTGTATGCATTTGTATATGTGTGTGTGTGTGTGTGTGTGTGTAGGTTGGTGGGTATTGCTCCTCAGAGGATATCCCAGCTTACTTTTTATTATTTTTATTTTATGTTTATGAGTGTGTTTTCTTTAGCCGCCAGTGGGTGCTGGAAATCCAACGTAGGTCGAGTGCTCTGAACCGCTAAGCTGTCTCTCCAGCCCCATCCACCTTACCTTTTGAGGTGGGGTTTCTGATTGGGCTTGCTGATTTGGTGAGGGTGGCTGGCTAACGAGCCCATATGCTAAGGCATATGTATAATTCCCAGTTCTGGGATTATACATATGCCTTAGCACGTCTGGAGATCTAGTTTGGGTCCTCACGTTTGTGCAATGGGCACTTGATGGACTGAGCCACCTCCCCACCCTTGAGAATATGTCCTTAAAAAATTACCTTGGCTATCATCTGTTTTCTGATCCTTCCATCCCTTGTGTTAATAGAAGAACAACCCAGGGGTTTTGCTGCATAATAGCATCTTTCATCTTCAAGGATCTCTACATCTCCTTTCTGTCAGGCTTTATTCCTTCCCAAACATGTTCAGTCTTTTTTTTTCTTTTTTTTTTTTTTTTTTGAGGCAGGGTCTCCCTATAGCCCCAGCTGGCCTAGAACTCACTCTGTAGACCAGGCTGGCCTTGAACTCACAGAGATCTGCATGCCTCTGCCTCCCGAGTAGTAGGATTAAAGGCCTGCACCACCACACCTGGCTTACATGTTCAGTCTTAAAAGCTCTTTTCTGTTCAGTAAATTCTACTTTGCTTGTATGGGTACTGAAGCATCAAGCCTTCAAATGAGTGTTAGTATGACTGTGTTGTATTCTCTCTCTCTCTCTCTCTCTCTCTCTCTCTCTCTCTCTCTCTCTCTCTTCCTCCCTCCCTCCTTCCATTCCTCCCTAGTTCCATTCTCTCCCCAATGGTAGTCTTGCACTGGCTATTGAGTCTCTCTTGACTGATAGAAGAATGTTTGGACCTTCATCATACTGTTTGATTTGGGATTAGAATGAAGCATTTGGTTTCTTAAGTCTAGTCTGCAGAGCTTCTTAATTTCTAGTGAGATTTAGGTCTCAAATGAAAAGTTGGGGTCCTGGGGCTTCTCCTCATTCCATTCAAGTATTCACATGCTATGCTTGGCCAACATTCAAATTCTTATCATGACTATTATTTATATTAGATAATTCCCATTTAAAGACATATTTCAGACATTACATTGTTTTTGTCTTTGTTCATGCTCTTCAGTATAGGGTGTTGACCCCAGAACCTTGAACATACCAGGCATGCATTGAACTACATTTGTAGCCTGCTCAATATTATATTTACTATATTAACATATATAGTGTCTAGATATATATATGTATTAATATATCTCATATTAGGTAGAATTTACATATCTTTAAATTATTGAGTTGTTACTGGTATATTATTTGTGTAATTACCACAGTTTTCTTTAAATGTTTGGAATTAGTAATTGAAAACCCTAGAAATGCCTTGCTTTGCTTAATACTGATCCATATCTAAATAGCTTGGTTACAGTTGGTCATTAAGGTACCACTAGTAAAGCACCCAGATTTCCTCCAGATCTTTATTTACTTGTATTATCAGCTCCTAAGTTTCCTACTAGTAAGAATCCTGATATCTTCATTAGGTCTCCTGATCCTGACTGTGGCCCATTCTGACTTCTAATTGGCTAGCTAGCCATCAGCAGTTTCTCAAGAGGACATGGCCTATGTAGTGGGCTTGCTCTTTATCCTCCTGTTCTGACAGTTCACTAGTGTTTTTCTTGTCCTGTGCTGATGAGGGTCTGTGGTCTATTCCAGTCCTGAATAGCCCAGGCTGTTCTTGGTGTATGTGGCTAGCAAAGAGTAAGACTTTTCTTATTCTGCTCACTCATTTTCTAACAATGCAGCACATGTTCAATTAACTTTTCTAATAGTCAAGTAATTTTCCCCCCTTTGGAGACGGGTGTGGAATCTAATATTGTCCTCATTGAATTTTAGCTAATTGAATTTGACTCATTATTTTAGCCCATTGAGTTTTTTTTTTGTTTAGATTCTCTTAGTTTCATGTCATACGTACATTTATAAAACATCTCTTTTGTCACAAAATTCTTTTGACAGATGGATGTGGAGTGGCAGAGACAAAGAGTCAGACGGTAACACTCTTCTGGCAATAACCCTTTACGGTGACGTCAAAACCTTAAAGCATCACTTTATGGAGTGGCACTATCCTTCATCCACTTAATATTAGCCTAATTGTTTTAGCCCTGAGTCTGTTTATCTGTATTTATCACGTTTTCTAGGTTCATTTATTTTGTAGCCCCATCAAATACCAGTGGATACGTTTTGACTTGTGTTTGGAGGAATGAGCCTGCCTCCATAGATTATGGATTCTGTCTCCATCTAGAATCTTGCCCAGACTAAATTGATCTCATCAGCCTACATGTCTGCAGAAGTTAGCCTTTTTTTTTTTTTACCTTCAGAAAAATTGGTATGCTGCCATGTGAACTGTAGGTGTATGATAAAAAAACTCCAGCTTTAATAAATGACAATGACACTATGTAACATTCTGTTCTGTAGGTGGATATGCTTTATGGAAAATACTAGCCAAAGATAGGGATCAAGGTTGGTCTCTGGCCAAAATCTGTGGTGAAGTAAAAAATAATCACATCTGGATATGCTAATCCCATTAGTTAATGATTATCTTGTTATGTTTATTGTTTCAATTTTTTTCTCCAAACAAACAGCTTCTAGACACTCGAATTTTATTTGTACTAATAGTAAATCGAGAGAGAATAGTTTGCATGTTGGAAAAAAGTCCTTTCTCATCTATTTTTGTTGCTTGATAAGAAATAGACACCTTTATCTTCTGTTCCTGACACAGAGTTCCTAAATGACTTGGAATTCCCTGAGTGACAAACGGGCATTTTTTATTCTAACAAGGTGACTCTTGTGAGCCAATCAGTAACTTCAGGATGGGGGCAGATTGCCAAAAGAGCAAACTTAAATTAGAAGCCCAAACTGTTCAGCCCCATTTCTAGCCCTTAAGGAGGGAAGAGGATCTGGAGACTGATTTAGCAATCAATGTGCCCTTCCTGAAAAACTACTTGATGTGGTTCAGTGAGCTCCTGGGCTGCTGAGTACATCCAGGTGTTGGGAGAGGGGATGTATGGAGAAGGCTCAGAGCTTTGCATACTCACTCACACCCTGCTATACTTTGCTGTACAGATGTCTTTTACCTAGCTATTCCTGACTTGTATCCTGTGATCACCTAGTGGAGAGTGAAAATTTTTTCTGAGTCCTGTGAGCTGCTCTAGAAAATTATTATCCTAGACCATGGTTTTCAGAACCTCTAGGTCAGGTCAGACCTGGTGGGAACCTGGGGACCCTGTCCCTATGACTGGCATCTGAATGAAGGGCAATTTTGTGGGGCTGAGCTCTTCAAGCGCTGGAGTCTGATGAACCCTGAGTCATTAGTGTCAGAATCAAATTGTATTGCTGCACATCTGGTTGGTGCCCAGAGAGCAGGAGAAATTGGTTGCTGCGAAGAAATGTGGACCTTTTTTTTAGAGAAATGTGGACATTTTTATAAGTGTGGCCAAAACTAGTTAATATTTTTCTGTTTGTGTTAACAATTATGGAGCAAATTTTTCCAAGATACTTTTGGTCAAATTTTCTTTTTTAGTTTTCTAAACATCTAACGATTATCCTAACTTTCCTTCCACCTTAAAGTAATTACTTGGGAGGGGGCTGCAGAGGTGGTTTAGTAGGTAAGAGCACCAGGTACTCTTGCAGAGGACCTGAGTTCAATTCCCAACACCCACATAATGTCTAGGCACCTCTTGACAGCTGATGGCTCTGTGGTGTGGTTCCGGGGAATAGCCCCACACTCAACGTGGTGGCCCTCCTTAAATTCACTGGATCACAAAACAAAAGGGAAACCAAAGCAAAATGATATGATTAGTGTTAGGGGGACTTGTTTGAAAGAGATGGAGGTGGCTAATGGGACTGGGAGAAGGATAACAGGATGGGGTATTGTGACTATAAATTTATATATGTATATATTTAAAATGTCAATGAGTAAATTTATAATTAATAAATAATACATATGGAAATAATAGTTTTCTATGGATGTTAAGAAGATGGTGATACATTGTTTGAGAACTTTTCTATGTGAAGATATCATTCCTTTGAAATGAAAATCCCAGTAAACTATTTTTATGTTCTAAAAACTGCCAAAGGTAAACAACCAAACTGAAAATCACCCAGTTAACCTGTAGAGGGCACTCAAGACTTTTCCCCGTTCATAGGCAGAGATTCCAGATAGAGTGAAAATTTTATTCCCTTCAGTTAAGTACAAGAGTTTTAGCTTTTACATGATGTTTTTAATTTTGGAGCATTTATTATTACAAGGCTTTATTTTGAAATTCATTTATATGAACTGATTCTAGAATAATTATGATTATGTCAGATTTTAAGCTAGGAATATGTTTCAATACATGCAGCTCTAATTGATAACTAAAGTGACTGTGATAAATAACTTGTTTTGGTATGTTGAGGCTTAAACTAGAATATTTTCAGTACTATCTTAAAAAGGACAAGTTATTGCTGGGCGTGGTGGCGCACACCTTTAATCCCAGCACTCCGGAGGCAGAGGGAAGCGGATTTCTGTGAGTTCAAGGCCAGCCTGGTCTACAGAGTGAGCTCCAGACCAGCTGGGACTAAAGGGAGACCCTGTCTCAAAAATATCCCCCCAAAATGACAAGCTATCATATTTTAGCTATGTAGACAAAGAAATAGAAGTCTACGTGCTTAATATGAACCCATCCCTTTTACCTGTCGGTTGTGATTACAAAGCTAACAGCAACAAGAAGTGTTAAATTAAAAACATGCTACTTTAAAAATTTTTTAATTTTTAATTTTTTTCAAGAATAAACACTTGAATATCATGTCAGATTACAAATAAAAGGAGTCAAATCCACATGCCAAAAGCACAAAGAAAAATCAAGAACATGGGAAAACATGCTATTATATCAAGGTAGAGTTCACATTATGTTTTCATTAACTTACTTTTTCTGACCTATCAGACACTGAATGTTTTAGATGTAAACTTCTTTTTAGTCTCATATTCCTTTTCACGCACTCTCAGATGACACTTATTAAAATCTCCACCACTCAGTTTCTAAAGATGGTTTTTTTTTCTACCTACAGATCCAAAGTGTGTGATCTCTGGCCTGGATTTTCACAGATCTATTGCTTACTATTGACTAGACTCATATAATATGAAGGTCTTATAAGTTTGAACAAGTGAACTTTATTTTCCAGAAATAGAGATTTTCTTTAACAACTCTCAGCTGTCCTCAAATACCCCATGTTATTAGGAACTCCTCTAGATCGGGCGGAGTAGGCTTTGCAAATTGGAGGCCATACGCTTTTGTGGCTCACAGATTATTTTGAGTTCCATGTAACTAGCATGCTGGGGAGCTGCCACTATCCAGCAGCTTGTATCTAGAGCTTATCTGTACTCAATCCCAAGTGCTGAATTGATGTCACAGAGGTTATTGTGTTAGACATGTTGGGCACATTAATATCTGTGTTTTTAAAATTGCATTGTGTCTGGGCATGCTGAAAAAGCCCCACTGTCTGATTATTATTGGTTTTTCTGGAATTGATTTTTCACTCTATGTAATTTGGCAGTTATGTTGATGGAACGTGTGGCTTCCTGCCATTTTATTTATGTTGAAGGCTTTCTTTCTGATGACCATGAAATAGGAACACAGTCAAATATAAATTTATGTTCAGAGATGCTTGGTGTCCAATAGTTTGGAGACAGCAGTCGTGGAAGGGCATCGCTCTGTAGTTATTGCCCAGTCTTTGGCCTGGAAAGAAAAGCAGTGATGATAATTTTTATTTTTCAGGTGGGGAAAATGAAAGTACAGACTTTCGTGACCTGATTGAGAAGGCCGAATGCTTCCAGTTTCTATCTGTGGAAATGGGGCCAATAATCTGTGCTACCTGACTCATAGGGAGGATAAAGAAGGTCATTTCGCAAAGTTACAGCTGCAGAGCTTCTTAGAAGCAATCCATCATTAAAGCACTTAGAAGCATTTCACAAGTATCGCATGCTTATAGGAGTGTTTCTCAACCTCAGTGATTTCTATTGTTTGGGGACACTTGAGATATAATTTTGGTTGTCACAACCTGGGATGGGGTGCTCTCCAGTAATTAGAGGTCAGAGAGGCTGCTAAACTGGACAGTGGCCTATAAAAAAGACTTATCCATCACAATGCACGATGTTGAGAAACCTGGACCCCTACCTATTGGATACTGTGTTTGGCAGAATGGTTCATGCTAAGAGAATTTGTATTGATGATGTGAGAAGAGATGCAAGATGACACTTAGGTTTATTCTGAGGAAATATAATTTTTTTTAATGTTCTGTTTATTTATTTATTTATTTTTTTATGTGTATGAGTGTACTGTCTGCATGTAGGTTGGTGCACCAGTGTCGTGCAATGCCGCGGAGGTCAGAAGACGGTGTCAGATTCCCCTGGAACTGGAGTCAAAGACAGTTCTCAGCCGCCATGTGGGTGCTAGGGATTGAACCTGGGTCCTCTGCAAGAGCAGTCGGCGCTCTTAACCCCTGAGTCATCTCTCCAGTCCCAGGAATAGAATTTTTAACTATGGAAGGTACACAATTTTTCTGCCACTACATCACAAATAGAATTTCTTCCCTATAATCTAAATGCTTTATTTTGGCCACAACTTGGCCTGCACAGTAAAATATGGTCATATTTTCCTGAAATGAGTTGCAGGGAAAAGAGGCTATTGGAAGATCTGAATAATAAGCATAGAAAATCCTTTGCTTTTTGTTTTAAAATTTATTGGCCTGAAAGAGGTGTAGAGAGATGTCTATGCATGCTAACTCTCTAGGGAATTCTATTTACTCTAAACTCCTCAAGATGTATATTAGTTAAAGACCCTTCAGCGTTAGGAAGAAGAGGAAAGAAGTAGAATGAAAAGAAATCATACATAGAATAGAGAAGGGCTTTGTATGATTTGTCTTTCATGGACTGGTTCTGGAGTAGGATGGGATGTTAGATAGCCTTCATAGAGTTCTGAGATATCTACAGAATCTAAGAAACCCAGCGGGGGGGGGGGACTTGGTTTTGGGTTTCTTGGATTATCTCAGAACTCTGAAGGCTATCTAACATCCCATCCTACTCCAGAACCAGTCCATGAAAGACAAATCATACAAAGCCCTTCTCTATTCTATGTATGATTTCTTTTCATTCTACTTCTTTCCTCTTCTTCCTAATGCTGAAGGGTCTTTAACTAATATACATCTTGAGGAGTTTAGAGTAAATAGAAAAGTTACGGCAGAATTCATGATCTGGGATGGGTAGGGGTAGGGTGGGGGGAAGGGAAGGGGATATATGCCTGAACTGAATTGGAAAATGATGTATGAAATACACAAAGCATCAATAAAAAAAAGAATCTAAGGAACCCTAGATTCCATAGCAAACCCCCCATAAGATGGGCAAAATAGATCTAAACAGACAATTTCTTTAAAAGAAGACATTTTAATGACTAACAGGTACATGAAAACATGCTCAACATTATTATCAGAGGAACACAAATCAAATCCACACTGAGCTATTGCTTCACTCGAGTACGTATGGTTATTATAAAAAAAGATAACACATATTGGCATGGTTGTGGAGAAAAATGAGCCATGGTACACTGTTGGAAGCCATATAAATTAGTATAGCCACAGTGGAAAACAATATGGAGGATCCACAAAATACTGTAAAGAAAACTTCTATGTGAAGCATCAGTCATACTATGGGGGTATATATCTCAAGAAACCAATATCAAAGAGACATCTGCATATCCTTGTTTATTGTAGTATTGTTTATAATAATCAAGTAATAGAAACAACTTCAGTGTTCATCAACCAATGAGTTGATAAAACATACCTGTTACACATTCAAAAGGCAATATTAGGGGCTGGAGAGATGGCTCAGCAATTAAGAGCGCCGACTGCCCTTGCAGAGGACCCGGGTTCAATTTCCAGCACCCACATGGTGGCTAAGAACCATCTTTAACTCCAGTTCCAGGGGAATCTGACACCCTCTTCTGACCTCCTCGGCATTGCACAACACAGGTGCACCAACCTACATGCAGACAGTACATTCATACATATAAAAAAATAAATTTAAAAAAGGTAATAAAAAGGCAATACTATCCAGATATAAAATGTAGTCCTGCCGTTTGGAAGGGAAGACCTCTGGGTTAAGGTCTGGATCACCTTAACAAGAACTGCATGATTGGCACTCTTGTAGAACCTAAAAAAGTGACTTCATGAAGGTGGTGACTAGAGGTCTGGGAGAATATCAGGCTTTCAGTGGACACTAAGTTACAGTTAAATGAAATAAATAAATTCTATTCTTACTGCACAGTGTCTGAGTTAGCCTTAACCATCAATGGGGCACAACTTAGGATCGCCTGAGAAAGTCACAACTGTGGGACTGTCCACATCACATTGGCTTCTGGGCATGTTGGTGGGGGATTATCTTAACTGTTAATTCATCTAGGAGGACTGTACTCACTGTGGGCTGGACCATTCCCTGGGCAGGTGGTCCTAGCCAGGCATCAGCTTGAGAATGAGGCAGCAAGCAGTGTTCGATCATAGTTTTTGGTTCAATTTCCTGCTTGATCCTTGCCTTAATTTGCCTTAATGATGGACTGTAACCTGTAGGCTGAAATAAACTTTTTCTTCCCTACATTGTTTTCGATTCAAGAGTTTTAGCACAGAAACTAGAATGTTCAGTTCTCATTATAGGTATTTCTAATGAACTTTATATCATAAGGCTTGAAGAAAAAAATTTGAATGTTTTCACTATAAATAAATGGTAAATGTTTGACTAGACAGATACGTGTAAACTGACTTAAACATTATGAAATGTGTATATACATTGGAATATTGCATGGCACCCATAAATATGCATGATTTTTATATATTATGCATCAGTAAAAATGATTTAAAGTTTAAGAATTCCTGAGGTATGAGTAGACACACACTTCATAGAGATGGCTGTTGGGGGAGAAAGCCACAGAGTGTCAGAGACCACTCTGACTTTTCCTGAGAGGATATGACAATGAGGGGGGATTTCAGAGGGATCTTCACTGTATATAGACCAAGAGAGAGAATACATGGTTCTGGAAGACATCCTTCCAGAGATCAGACAAAGTTCAGTGAAATCTTACTCACTTCTGAGCACTATTTTTTCATTCTGAAAGGGAACTTTTTGACTAAGATATTTTTATAGAGCCTGTATCAATCAGTACTCTAGGGAATTTTTTGAGGTATTCTATATGAATATCTATCTTTGAAACTCCAATGCTTGGCTACTTCTTTCCTGTTGAATAAATGCTTTTTTAAACAGAAGTTGTTACTTCACTTCTTGACACTTTGTTACCGTTCAGTAGATGTTTTAATTCTAAGGCAAAGAATGTACATCCTGGGGAGGAATTCTAGAGAAGTTGTTAAGTAAAGAGCAAATATAGCAAACTAGAAATTCTGCTCCTTGGGGCTGGGGAGATGGCTCAGTGGTTAAGAGCTCCCAACCTGGGTTGGATTCCCAGCACCCACATGGTAGCTAAGAAAAAAAAAAAAAGAATTTGTTCCTGAGCTAGTGCTGGGCTCTGATTCCTCATGAAAACTCCATCTTTGTAGAGTGTTTCCAGGGAAAGGGCTAGAAAAAAAAAAAGAGCACTCTGGAAATAAATAACATTGAGTAAACACCTTAGGTCTTCCCAAATCATCTATGTTTCCTTGTGATCATATTTGTGTCCATTATGGATTAAGCTTCTTCTCCTGTGGATCAGATACAGAATTTGACAATTTTCAGACATACATGAGATTACTGAATCATTTGAAGATGCATTTGGGAAGAAATTATCTCCATCCTAAAAATTAGGAAACTGAAGCTTAGAAAATGTAAGCTGTATGGTCAGAAGCCTATGTTGCTGGCTTATTTCTCCCACCGTACTGCCTAGTTATAGGAATGACTTACAATAGGAGAATAATTCGGTCTAACGACTTTTAGTTAACCTTGAAACTGACAAGTTACTGTTTAGAATGTAAGCAAGCTCTCTGAGCCAGTGTTCCTCTCATGGCCTGGGCATTTGATCTTAGTCCCTCAGAACCTCACCTTGCCCAAGAGGGTGAACAAATATGGAGGTGCTTGATTAGCTTATCAAAATCCTGTAAGCAGCATGTTCTCACTGAAAGTGACAAGAAAAATGGAGAAGTCTATCTGTAATTGTGTGTGTGTGTGTGTGTGTGTGTGTGTGTGTATGTGATGTGTTATGCTTAGGGATCAAAGGGCATGATTTTCTGATGAGTTGGGGGTGGTTCCTCATTTCTACTTCACCAGTTGATACTGGAGATATTGCTTCAATAGAAGTATGAGTTCAATAAAAGCTTGGCTCAGTTTCAAGACACATCTGAAGGAACAGGTGGTTCTCAGAATTCAGGCCTACTCTTGTTGTTAAAACTAAAGCTAGGTGGCTTCTTTATTCAGAAATAACTGCAGCGTAGCTTAGAAACACTGGACCTAATAGCAAATTAATTAGTTCTTCTAGTTCAGACTTTTAGTTTCATATCATTGGAGGGACTGCCTTATATTCTAGTAGGTTTAACCATAAAAAGGGCTCACATTCAGCCCTCTGGAAACAAAGCAGTAATTTTAAGTTGTTTAACTTACTATGGTATAGTATGTTGGTACTATGATGGAGAATAATATAGTACAGTATAGAATATTCTAGTATAGCATGGTATATCACAGTATGGTATGGTATAGTATAACCCCTTGAATACTATGCACTGCAGTATGCTTAGAAATAAATCCAACTCAAATAAAATTGCATGTTCAGGGATGATAGGAGTTAGCAGACTAGTTTTAGCATATTTGGTCTTTGTAAATCCCACTTCGTGCTGCTAATCTGTAATCATGAATATAATGAAGGCTTTGGAAAGCAATGCATAGATTTTTAATCCATCACTCCAGGAAAGAAAGCTGTCAAAACTTTTATGATGAGACAAACATTTATAATATTCCAGTTTTAGATTCTGTTCTCAATTTGCCACTTGCCATTTATGACTCTGCTCAGTTTTAGTTACCGCTCATCTCAGCTACTTATTTTATGGTGTGGGATTGATGATAATTGTTTTCCAAATTTATAAAGATTAAATTATCTAATACATGCAAATAAAAAATAAACACATTTATTACCTGACTACTATGTCTAGACACATTGACAAACTTTTATACACATAGACATAGATTAATGAAAAATGTACCCTGTCTTTATCTTGAAAGAGCTCTCTCTCTCTCTCTCTCTCTCTCTCTCTCTCTCTCTCTCTCTCTCTCCATGCATGCATGCATGTGAAGACCAGAGCAGGATGTCAGGTGAATTCCTTTGTTGTTCTCCAAATTATTACCTTGAAACCAGGACTGTTATTGAACTAGAAGCTCATTATTTAGACTGAACTAGTTGACCGTCAAGCTCTATGGATCTGTTTGTCTCTACTCCACAATGCCAGGGTTATAGACATGCGCAGTCATGCCTGGGGTTTTTACATAGGTATTGGGGATTCAAACTCATTTCCCCATGGTTTCAGAATAAGTGTTCTTACACACTGAGCCATCTCTTCAGCCCAGAGCTCATTGTTAAGAGGGGAATAAAGAAATAAATGTACAAAGTATGATGTAAGACATGATAAAACAAAGGCATTGTACAAATGTTACAGGAATACCAAGGAATACAACATACATTCATCTATCAGAGAAAAACCCCAACAGCAAGAGGTGCAGTGTTCTCTAACATGGTCTTATCAAATTTTAGTTGAGAAACAATAGAACCATGGGGCCCGAGGAAGATACTTGGGAATCAAACTGCACACTGCCTCTTTGCACCCCCGATTCCCTCTGACTGCTCATAGTGAGGTCCTCTGACCCTGGTCTGCACACTTCCCACAGCCTCTCTCCTGCTGACACTATCAATGGACTTAACTTGAAAATTAATAGATTCCCCTGTCCTTTTTTTTTTTTTTTTTTTTAGTCAGGATCTCCCTTTAGCCCAGATGGTCCTGAAATTTGCTATGTAGACCAGGCTGGCCTCAATATTACAGAGATTCACCTTTCTCTTCCTCCCAAGTGCTGGGATAAAAGTTATGCACTACTAGCCAGCATATCTAGCTCATCCTCCCTCCTTTTTCTGAATCCACATTTCTGGTCTGTCTCTCTTCTTCTTGGGATTTTCCCTCAAATTTAAAACTCTGATGTTCATTAGGGGGTATCTCAGTTTTCTGGGTACTTTCTCTCCTGATTTGAATTACTAACCTTGATTCTTAAATCATATTTCCCAAACACAATTCTCCTTTGAGCTTTAGACTTAAAGTTTCCATCAGTCTACCTGTCATTTTCTAATGAAAATTTACGTGGCACTCAAAAATGTAAGAGGCGTGAGATGGAAGTTATCATCTGTCCTGTGACATTACATCCCTGTTCCGTACCCTTCTGTGCCTGTTGACAGCATTATTCTCCATCTAGCCACCCACAGGACTCACCCTTGGTTCTTTATTTTTTCACACTTGATGTGCAAGGTATTTAAGACTGTTTGGTTTTCTTCCCCTTCTTTGTCATACAGAAGATTATAGACAAGCCCTGCAATTAGGCAAGGTCATGTGATTCATTCTTTAAGTGGGTTGTAACCACGAATGGCAGGTGTTGCTTTTTGTTTTTATTATTTTTATTTATTTAATTTATTTTTTATTTTTTCAGGTCTCTTTTTTTTATTGATGCTTTGTGTATTTCATACATCATTTTTCCAATTCAGTTCAGGCATATATCCCTGTTCCCTTCCCCCCACCACCCCTACCCATCCAGATCATACATATCTGGACCATAAACTTTTCTGCATATTTCTCTGCTTTTTTGTTTTTGTTTTGTTTTCATTTTTTTTAAACATAAGTGATAATTTGAGTACACAGCATCCTTCATGTAAAAACAAATTTGCGGGCTGTTGTGCCCAACCCCACAGCCATGGGTCACCATCCAGCGGGGGGGGGGGGCCTTGTATGTTCAATCAAGTTGATCAAATGAGTGTCCAGTCTATATTGTTGTAGTTTCACCATTCACCCCAATTGCATCCCTTACATTCTACCGCCCCCCCTCTTCCGCAGATTGTTCCCTAGGCTTAGAAAAGGGGCACAGGTGGATGAGAAGCAAAACAGTCTACTTTCTCTGGAGCTGTTGTCTTGGTCTCTAGTCAATTCTGGCTGTTTTCTTTCATGGGCTGACAGGTTGTCTAGGCATAACCTTTCGATCCTACTAATGAAGCACACACAATTAGATATATAGGTATTTAAACAGTATAATATATAGCCTTTCGATCCTTTTTAAAATTAAAAAAAATTTTTTTTATGTGTATGAGTGTACTGTCTGCATGTAGGTTTGTGCACCCATGTCATGCAATGCCGCGGACGTCAGAAGAGGGTGTCGGATTCCCCTGGAACTGGAGTTAAAGACTGTTCTCAGCTGCCATATGGATGCTGGGGATCAAACCTGGGTCCTCTGCAAGAGCAGTTGGTGCTCTTAACCGCTAGGCCATCTCTCCAGCCCAGGCAGGTGTTGCTTTTGACTAAATCTCCATGTTCCACTTTCCTCCTGTTATGGCTCAAGATTTCTCTTATCAGAATGGTACTGCTACAGATGATGGGACCTCAAGGCCAGTCCACTGAATGTCTCTGTGGAACAGACCATCCCCATCAACTCAGCATAGGCATTTATTTAGTGTAAACAGGATAGAAATTGTCTCCGTGAAAATACACTGAGACATTGGGGTTTTTGACTTCTGCATGACTTAGCTCCCTTGACGTCCAGATTTTCCTGTCTCTATTCTCTTATTTCTGTTCATGATAGCCTTGCTGGATTGTTCCCACAACCTCCCAAGTCCACTAACTGCTCACATTTTGGTACTTTCAAATCCATCTTCCAGAATATTTAATTGAAAATACAAATAGGAAAATGCCACTCCTGGCTTGAAATTTTTTAATGATTTGCTCATTAGCTATAACAGACATTTTTAAAATTTATTTGCTGGAACAGCTAATTGATGTTCTGAAAAAAAGATTTTTCAAAAAGACTGATGTTCTTCGTTCGAGAAGATTAGACAGTAAAGTGAATCATCTTGGGGGTTTACAAATGTACATCAGTCAGATATTAAAATATCATGTGATAAGGAAATCAGGAGAAGCTTTCCCTTTACCATTTTTAGAAGAATGTCTTTTATCATTAGAATACTGCGGGAGTGTCTAACTCATTCTCTGGCCTACAAGGTGGTTTGTGATTGGCCTCTTCCTATCCCTCCAGCTGCTTTTCCTTCCATCCACAGCTGAAACTTCATAAGCATTGAATGTGCAACTCTTGCCTTTGGCAAAACTGCTTGCTTCTCCCGGAGTGTCATGGCCCTAGCCTGATGAAAGTCCTCTTATTATTCTCGGCCCATCTTAAAACCGAGTGCAGATGCTTTCTATAAATGCTGGATATTATTACATACTGCCTTGGCATCTGTAGAAATCAGAAAAGGCTGAAATGGTCTCATTGGAAGTTCTCCTCCCCACTCTGCTCCTGTGACCAAGTCACCTCTGAATAAATAACTTTCCTTGTTATGGGACCAGATGCATTGCCTGTTTAGCCTTCCTGTGTTTCAGCACCCAATATTATTCAAGCGAATCAATCATATATTTTCTGTGGCTCTCTGAGGGCTTCTGACTCTTTATCTTTATACTACAAAGCCTGACTCCCAGAGCCCTTGATTATTCACATCTTTCCTGAGAGCAACCCTTATATGGACTGGCATGGTATATGATGTCTTCCCCGCATCTTCAACCTTAGGCTATGAGAAAACTGACTAATTAAGTGTATTGAGCTCATTTTGCCACTTTCAAGTATCCCAATAACTTTAGTGCAGGAATCCTTTTACCAGCAACCAAAACTGAAATTTTTCTAAATGCCTTGCCTCATGACTCCCCCAATTCCCAAACACTACGCACCTTGTCTTGCACTGCCAGGTTGTTGCAATTTCTTTACTGGAAATCATTTGTACTTATCTGTTTCAGATTGCATTCATTTTATTGATTCTTTGAGAATTTCCCACAACATACTTTGGTCATATTTAGATACCCCCCCATTTACACCCCCATCTTCCTGTCACCTGATTTGATGTACTTTACTTTTTATTGCTTTTTAAAAGCCCTGTCAACTCCAATTTTTGTTCCTCAAATGCTCTTGGGCGTGGGTTCATATTCTGGAACTTGGACCACCTACTCAGCATCACACCCTTAAAGAAAACTGACTCTCTCCCCCCTTTCCCAGTAGTTCCTCAGCCAGGACTGGGGATTTTGGCCATCTCTCCCATCCATGCTGGGATTTTGTCTGGCTTGAGTTTCATCAGGTCTTGTGCATGCTGTTTCATTGATGTCAGAGATCATACCTTACTTAGCCAGGGTCCTGTGCCTAGTGGTCACAATGCTATTTATACATAGGAAGATAATGTTAAATAATGAACACTAGTGGAAAGGGGGCAGAAAGATTGTAAAAACCAGGATTGGTCCATGAACATAAGAAAACAGAGGCCTTCAGGCCTCTGGGAACTTGCTCATATGAACTTGCAATAATAGTGACAACATGCACAAGACCCATGCAGACTCAGTCAGACCAAAACCCAGCCTAGAACAGGGGTAATGGGCAGCAGGCTCCAACTATTGACAACTGATTACTGGACGATGAAGGAGAATAGCTCTTTTTTAAGGGACTCAAGAGAGGCTGACTAGACTCCAGTGGATGAACCTGCACTGAAGGATATCTGGATACAAACGCTTGACCAGATAGGACTTAACATGACAGAACAGGATAAGGAGTGGGGTTTAAATTTGATTAACATGTTTGAAATGCTAAAAATACTCAATAAAATATTAAGAAAACAGTCAGTTTTTATAATTCTGTAAGGCAGGCATTGTCCTACAAATGGAGAAATTAGCTCTAATTAGACCACTTTTTCTTTTTTAAAAATTTATTTATATATTTTTTTATCAAATCTAGACCCATGTTCCCCATCCCCCCACCCCACCAGAGCTCATGCGTTCTGCCAAACATGCTTTTCATCTCTTTCTCAGTCTTTCTTTAGACCACTTTCTTTTAGGAACACACAGCATGTTAGGAAGCACAGCTAGATCTTGAACTTGGGCCTGTCTGTTTACAAGTCATCTATGTGCAGACAGATATACTGTTCTTCTGAGTTACTGAGGGCATGATGTGACAAATGACCTGGTTATACGAAGGTGAAATTCTGACAAGTGGGACTTTTATTGTTACAGAAACACGTAAGCAGAATATGAGATGGGGCAGAAGTGGTATAAAGTATTTCACATTCTGAAGATAACTACAGACAGGAGAGAGGTTGCAGGTCTGTTCCTGGATGTATTGAAGGACAAAGGACACTGTTATTTCAAGCACCATTTTAAACCCAGCCACCACTCCCCCAAAGAATAGAAGGAAGAAGAAAAAAGAGGGGTCACGAAGGGATAGAAAGAAAAAAGGGGGAAAAGACTGGGGAAAATTGTGTCAGCAGAGAGAATATTGTGTTTATTTGGGTTTTTATTTTTAATTAAAATATTTTTAGGGGGAGCTGGGAGCTGAGGTTTGAACTCACAGGGTGCAGGCAGCTGCAGTGCTTTGCCCCAGAGGTTTCTGGGAGCTGGGAGCTGAGGTTTGAACTCACAGTGCAAGGGCAGCTGATGCCCGAGCAGGGGCAGAGGAACTAAGCAAGCAACTCAACCAAAACACCCCCCCTCCCTCAGAGAGAGTGGCTGGCAGCAGAGGGAATACAGTGCTCAGAAGGTGTCATCAGGGTTGTTACCCACCCAGTTCTTGAGGAACAGAAAGGAAAGAGTGAACTATACCTTCCAATATATAACCAAAATTGAAAGCCTGAAACCTAGACAAGCCAAAACTCCATACATAAGGAGAATACAACGAAGGCATCTGAAGGAATCAAGGAAAGCAATCCCTCAGCAAGGTGAAGAGGCATTCAAGATTTGCATCAGAATACAGGCAAAAGGCAAACCACATGCTGAGAGTACAATGAAAGAACAATATGGGGAAAGTGCAGAGTAACTCCACACCAAGCTCTATGGAACCTGTGGAGAACTCCTACAATGGGATCTCCCTAGAGGTAACCCAGGACACAGATCATAGAATAACAATCACAGATATATTCAAAGAAATCATAGAACTAAGGGGAGAGATCGAAAAACTCAAAAAGGACCTAGAGGGAGACAAGGATAAATAGACTAGACCAGAAAAGAAACTCCCCCTGCCATATCATAGTTAAAATGCTAGACACCCAAAACAAAGACAAAATTCTGAAAGCCAGAAGAGAAAACCACCAAGTTACATATAAGGGGAAACCTATCAGAATTACAGCTGACTTTTCAGTGCAAACCATGAAAGCAAGAAGAACGTGGACTAAAGCATTTCCAGTGCTAAACAATTACAAATGCCAACCCAGGCTACTATACCCAGCAAAAATGTCAATTCTAGTTAAAGGAAAGAGAAAAATCTTCCATGACATAAACAAGATGAAAGAATACATGTTTGAAAAACCAACCCTTCGGAGAATACTTGAAGCAATTCAAAGGACAGAGGAGAGGAGCAACTACTCCCAGGCACCTTGAAAGAGAAATTAATAAAAGTAGAAATGCAGAAGTAAGAACCTAGACAAAAAATGCCAATGGATAATAAGGTGAAAAGAAGCAACACACACCTCTCAATTATAACCTTAAATATTAATGGACTAAACTCCCTAATCAAAAGGCATAGATTGGGAGAATGGATTAGGAAACAGAATCCATTGAGATGCTGTCTATAAGAAATCCATCTTACCCTTAAGGATAGGCACCAACTTAAAGTGAAAGGATGGAAAAAAATATTTCAAGCAATAGGTACAAAAAGAAAGCAGGAGTTGCTATTTTAATATCAGACTAAATAGATTTTAAAGTAGAAGCAATTAGAATAGACAAAGAGGGCCATTACATCCTTATCAAAGGGAAAATGAACCATGAAGACCTCAAAATCATGAATATATATGTACCAAACTCTGATGCGCCAATCTTTATAAATACAACTGTACAGGACATCAAGGCACAGATTAACCCCAGCACACTCTTAGTGTAGGGGACTTCAATACCTCACTGAGTCCTTTGGACAGATCAACTGGACAAAGAATAAACAGAGAGACATCTGAACTGAACAATACAATACAGGAAATGGACCTAACAGAAATCTTCAGAATATTCCACCCAAGCACCAGAGAATATACTTTCTTCTCAGCACCCCATGGAATATTCTCCAAAATTGACCACATACTTGGACACAGAAAAAAAATCAACAAATACAAAAAATTGAAACAATTTCATGCATTCTATCAGACCATAGTGCAATAAAGCTCAATATCAACACCAGGATAAGCCCTGCTACCTACACGAGCACATGGAGACTAAACAATACACTCCTGAATAATGAATGGGCCAAGGAGGAAATAAAGAAAGAAATAAAAGCATTCCTGGAACTAAATGACAATGACAATACAACACAACAAAACCTATGGGACACTTTAAAAGCAGTCCTAAGAGGGACGTTTTTAGCCCTGGGTGCCTACATTAAAAAAACACAGATAAATGAGCTAACACTACAGCTAAAAACACTCAAAAGACAACAACAAATGAACCCTAAACACAACAGACAGGAAGAAATAACAAAAATCATAGCAGAAATCAATGAAATAGAAACAAAGAAAACAATACAAAAAAATCAATGAATCCAAAAGTTGGTTCTTTGAGAGAAAAAACAAGATAGACAGACCCCTAGCCCAGTTAACCAAAAGAAAGAAAGAGCAACTCCAAATCAATAGAATTCATGATGAAAGGGGAAATATCACAATAGACAATGAAAAGATCCAGAGACTCATACAAGAATACTTCAAAAAAAAAAAAAAAGAATACTTCAAAAACCTATACTCTACTAAATTTGAAAACCTAAGAGAAATGGATCAATATCTGCAATCCAGGGAATCACCAAAGCTAAACCAAGAAGAGACTGGCAGCTTAAGCAGACCCATAATATATGAAGAAATGGAAAATGTAATAAGAGACCTCTCAACTAAAAAAAGCCCAGGTCCAGATGGTTTCACAGAAGAATTATATAAAACATTTAAAGAGGACTTACAAACATTGTTACTCAAACTGTTCAGAAGGATACAAGCAGAGGGGATTCCTTCTATGAAGCCAGCATCACTCTAATACCAAAACCAGGCAAGGATGCAACCAAAAAAGAGAACTACAGACCCATCTCATTAATGAACTCATATGCAAAAATTCTCAACAAAATACTTGCAAATCGTATACAGAGCCACATCAAAAAGATCATTCACCATGATCAAGTTGGATTCATACCAGAGATGCAGGGATGGTTCAACATATGAAAATCAGTTAATATCATAAAACACACAAATGGACTGAAGGACAAAAACCACAGGATCATCTCAATAGATGCAAAAAAGCATTTGACAAAATCCAGCATCCCTTTATGATTAAAGTACTAGAGGGAATTGGACTGGAAGGATAATTCCTCAACATAATCAAAGCCATATATAAGAAACTCACAGTGTCCAGTCTATATAGAGGAAAGTCTGCTCATGCTTCAGAAAAGGAAGCCTAGTCTAGCAAGACCTGATTCTCTCCTTGAGTGGATGGAATTGGTAAATGAAAAGCTGAAAGTAACAAGGCACTCCCACCCTCCACCCCCCCCCAATACCCTGAGGGACCCCTGAGGACCAGATCCTCAACTGACCTTGAGAAAATAAAAACCTTGGTTAATCTGGGCTATGTGGCTTAAGCATCCCAAAAGAAAGTAAAACCAGATATAAATAATCAGTAAGACTAGAGAAACTGTACTGCAGACATACAACTTGAGATCTTAGTAAAGAGACAAGAAGAAAAAAGAGAGAGAACTGCTGTTTGGCTTATCTTCAATTCTTACTAGCAGGTGCATCAACTTTGTGGCTGCCACCACTTTTGGCACTCCTCAAAGACATGAGACACAGCTTTTTTTAAATTTTTATTTTTTTATTTTTTAATGATAGGACATAAGTAATGAATACAGGCATCCTTCATGTAAAACCAATTTGCAAGTAGCTATGCCCAAACTTGTAGAGCCCGAGGCCCCCATATTCCAGCTGGGGGAGCTAATATATACTATCATGTTGATCAAATAAGAGTCCAGTCTATGTTTCTGTAGTTTTGTAGTTCACCCCAATCGCAGCCCTTACATTCCACCATGCACCCCTTTCTGCAGATTGTTCCCTAGGCTTTAGAAAAAGGACACAAGTGGGCAAGAAGCCAAACAGTCTACTTTTTTGGAGACGTCGTTTTGGACTCTGATCAGTTCAGGCTGTTTCCTTTCATGGGTTGGCAGTTTATCCAGGAGTAACCTTTTACTCCTACTGATGAAGCACAAGCAGTTAGATATACGGGCATTTAAACAGTACTAATTGTGGAAGGGATTACTCTCTGTTCAGAACCAAATATAATACTAAAGTCCTAGGGCTATGCACTCAGGCAAAATATATTAATACAGGAGCTCTGACATCAGCAATGGATTGTTCTACCAGGTGGATGTTCAGGGGATCCAAGGCCCCACAAAAGGTAAGGGCTCCTTGCCTCTAAGTTGGGATACCTACAGGAGGAGAGGCAATAAGACCCTGCTGCCGAAGACCTGACGTTAACATGGGAGGGATGTATTGAGACCACACATGCAAGTGTACAGATGGCCTCTGGAATGCCAGAGAGTGTTACCAAAGGCCACTAAACCAATAAAGCAAATATGGGTCTCCCTGAGTCAAGCAAGACTCCACCGTCAGCACCAGCTACACCTCACCTGCCTGGAAATTACTGTGCAGCAGAGGCAGCCCATGTGCCTGTATACCCAAATGCTAATGGCTACTTAGCTCTCCTCCTTAGAGGAAATAACCCACGGCTGATGCCAACAACTTATCCTCGTAAGGTTAGGAGATGGTTTATAAAGGCCAGCAGTAGACCCTGTCATATTAGGGGGGAAATTGTAATTCATAGGATTCACACATCATCAATACATAGTGTCTATGCTAAAGTAACCTACCAAACCTTATTAGTGCTGCATAATACCTATACTATCTTAATTCTTGTTCTTCATTAGTAGGATCGAAAGTTATTCCTGGACAAACTGTTCAGCCCATGAAAGGAAACAGCCAGAATTACAGAGTCCAAGTAACAGCTCAGAGAAGTGGATGTTCTGACTTCTCATCCACTGATGCCTCATTTCTAAACCTAAGGAAGCAACCCTGCGGAAGAGGGGTGGTGTGAGATTGTAAGGGCTGGATTTGGGTGATGGTGAAACTAGCAGATGTGTCTGGACCTCTTTGATCACTTAGATTGAACAAACAACCCTGCACCAGACCCCACTGGATGGTGGTGGCGTGTAGGTGTTTGGGGCCAACAGCTGCAATGGGTTTTGATGAACGATGCTTTACTCATGGATTATTCAACTTACTGCTAAAAATCGAAAACAAAACCACAACTGGAGAGAAGATGCAGGACAGTTATGGGAAATGCATGATCTAGGAATGGGCGGTGGCGGTGGGGTGGGGAGGGAAAGAAAAAGCGAAATAAAAAAAAAGAAAATAAAAAAAAACAAAAAAAAAAAAAAAAAAACTAATTTAATTGAAAAAATAAAAAAAAAAAGCACCAGCTTTAACTANCAATTTGTTCCCTGGGCTTTGGGAAAGGGGCACAAGTGGGTGAGAAGAAAACAGTCTACTTTCTTTGGAGTTGTCATTTTTGGACTCTAGTCTGTTCAGGTTGTTTCCCTTCATGGGTTGACAGCTTTTCCAGTGATACCTTTTTAGTCATACTAACAAAGCACAAGCAATTGGATGTACAGGCATTTAAGCAGTACTAATTATTATGTCAAGCTAAGCTGTGAGCATAGACACAGATGCTTGGATGGTATGCTAATCCACAAACTGTGGTTTCTCTATAAAAGGTGACAAGTTCTTATTGTGGCTTATAACATCTCCTAACCACTAGAGGATTTAAGCTTGTGGCATCAGCCGTGAATTATTCCTCCAAGGAGAGAGCTACTAGCCAATTAGATTTGGGATATACAGACATTCGACCGCCACTGCTGCACAGTATTTCCAGGCAGGTGAGGTGTAGCTAATGCTGACAGAGGAGTCTTGCTTGACCAAGGAGACCAATATTTGCTTTGTTTATTTAGTGGCCTTTGGTAACATTCTCTGGCATTCCAGAGGCCAACTGTACACTTGCAAGTGTGGTCTCGATATATCTTTCCCATGCTTACACCAGGTCTTCCACAGCAGGGTCTTACTGCCTCTCTTCTTGCAGGAATCCCAGTTTTCTGGCAAAAAGCCTTTATCTTTTTGGGGGCTTGGATCTCCTAGCCAACATCTCCTTGGCAGAATAATCCATTGCTGATAACAGAGCTCTCCTGTATTAATATATTTTGCTCAATTACCCAGCTTATATAGACTTTAGTGTTATATTTGGCTCTAAATAGAGAATTATCCTTTCACAGTTCCTATGACTATCAGTCAGTTAAAGAAGGCAACGATATCGCTTTTATAAGAGATTACCTCTATAACAGTCAGCTCTAATTTACAGTTAGGGAATGATTTCATTGCCATCATGTTTTTCTTTGTTCTATGAAAAGGAGGTAAGGAAGTCTCTTATATTAAAACTTTGGGGCACCTGAAAGGTAAAGTTCATTAGGACACATTATAAATAGTTGTTACAGTTAGGATCCACAGAGATGTTTGATGCCTGTAGCAGTCTGAGGCTTTTCTTCCTTTTAATGTTTAGCTGGGCCAACTTTTTTTTTTTAATTTATTTTTATTGATGCTTTGTGTATTTCATACATCATTTTCCAATTCAGTTCAGGCATATATCCCCTTCCCTTCCCCCCAGCTGGGCCAACTTTTCTGCATTAAATTTACTCAAGCTGTTTATCATTACCTGTATGTTGTTAATTTGGGAAGCTAAATTAATTCCTTTAGTTAAATTATCCTACCAGTAGAAGAAAATGTTACAAGTTGATACTGTATAACACAAACATTGTAGAGAATATTTGTATCCATTAACCCCAAAGTTGTTGTTATACAAATTATAAGTGAAGCAGATGTGGACTACAATGTATATTTCCAATTATCTTAAATGTATTACCTTTTCTTTTTATTTATTTATTTATTTATTTGTATAAATGTACTGTCTGCATGTAGGTCTGTGCACCTGTGTTGCGCAATGCCACGGAGGTCAGAAGAGGGTGTCGGATTCCCCTGGAACTGGAGTTCTCCTGGAATTGGAGTTTCAGAAGGTTCTCGGCCACCATGTGGGTGCTGGGGATCAAACCGGGTCCTCTGTAAGAGCAGTCTGTGCTCTTAACCACTAGGCCATCTCTCCAGCCCCGTATTACCTTTTCTATTAAAACCTTTTAACCAATGTTGTTTATATAGACGTTTTTACTTTTACTAAGACCTAGAATACCATATAAAATGTAGACAAAGTTTGGGCAAATTTGGATACCTGTTAAACTCACATCAATTAACTATACCTTAATCTAATGTAAACCCGTGTCCCCCTCCCAACCCTCCCCCCGCAACAGATTCACTGTTTCAGTTCTTTTTGCAGTCTTTTCTGTTGTTGTTGTTCTTTCCAATATGCATCACTCCCCACATGGAATATTTACAACTGAGTTATTGGTGTTAGCATCCACAGATGAGCGATACCATTCATCATTTGTTTTTCTGGGACTCTGTTACTTCACTTAAGATAATTTCTTCAAGTTCCATCCATTTACCTGCAAATTTCATGATGTCATCTTTCTTTACCGCTGCATAGAACTCCATTGTGTAGATGTACCACATTTTCTCTATCCACTCATCAGTTGAGGGGCATTTTGGTTGGTTCCAGCTCCTCACTATTGTGAAGAGAGCTGCAATGAACATGGCTGTGCATGTATCTCTGTGGTATGAAGAGTCTGGTGGATATATTCCCAGAAGTGGTATGGCTGGGTCAGGTGGTAGGCTCATTTTGAGTCTTTTAAGGGTTCTCCATACTGCTTTCCATAGTGGTTGTACAAGTTGAGACACAGCTTTTTAACCTTCCAATATGGACTGAAGACTCATGTCTCTCCAAGAATCCTTCAAACCTTCAATGCCAGATGGGGACTACTGAGATACCCAGCTTGTGCACTAATAGCTAAGGGGATGTCAGCCTCATCAGAATATAGACTTCCATTGTTTGACTACCTGGGCTGTATCATGGAGGCCAGTACAGGGGGATCTAGACAGGATGAGTGCTTACTGGACTTTATTTTGGGGGTCCATGGGAGGGAAAGACCCCAATGTGGAGCAAAGGTGCAGGATTGATAGTTGTTTGGGATTGCTAAGGAGGAACCTTCGAGCACTTCCTTAAGGAAAACATGACATCTTTTAGGAAAAAAAATCCTCCAATTCAAGTGATAAGTGTACGTATGTGTATGCATATTTATGCATGTATATAACTATATATGTATATATACTGTAGTAATATAAGTTGGAGAGAATAACAACAAAAAAACTGGAAAAAAAAACTCTGGAAAGACTCAGAAAAAGGTACAGGACATGTATGGCAGAGTGCAGGGACTTGAGTGGGGTCTGGGGCATAGAAAGGGAAGCAATTCTAGATTTGACTGAGAAATGATGTATGACCTATGGAAAAAGTTTAATAACAATTAAAAAATTTATTGGGGTGGGGGGGAAGGGAAAGGGAAATATGCCTGATCTGAATTGGAAAATGATGTACGAAATGCACAAACCATCAATAAAAATTAAATTAAAAATAAATAAATAAATAAAAATAAAATTGTATCTTTTGAAAACAAAAAAAAACAAAAAAATTTATATAAAAATATTTTTAGATAAGATATCTGTTCTAGTTTGTCTTCCATTGCTGTGACAAAACACTCTAACCATCACCAACTTGGGGAGGAAAGGGTTTATTCAGCTTACATCTCCTGGGTCACACTTCTCAGGGAGCCCAAGGCAAGAACTCAGGGCAGGAACCTGGAGGCAGGAGCTGAAGCACAGGCCATGGAGGAATGCTTCTTACTGGCTTGCTCCCCTGGCCCATGTCCAGCCTGTCTTCTTATACTGTACACAACAACCTGCCCAGGGTGGCACCACTCATTGTGATCTAGGCTCTCCCACACTGCTCGACCATCAAGACAATACTCCACAGACTTGGCCACAGGCCAATCCAATGGAGCCAATTCCCCAATTGAGGCTCCCTCAACCCAGGTGTGTCAAGTTAACACTAAATCTATCCAGCACAATATCTGTACACGGCCTACCTAACCTTGACTACTGCTTCTATCTCCTGAATAGCTGGAAACACAGGCATGTGCCACCTAGCCCAGCTGGCCTGGAGGATGTAGTGTTTTCCTCTTTCCCTCTTTGAGGCCAAAAAAGGAAACATCACTTTAAACTTGAGAGTAACTCTAAGACACTTAGCACCTTATTGCCGTAGTGAAAGGTAAACAGCTGTGGACGTGTCTTTGAGTGTAGATTGCTGTCCTTGTGTAGGAAGAAAGGGTAGAGCGGAATGACCAGCCTTCTGTTGTTTTGGCAAGATTAGGCTCTTACTGCTTAAGTTGACCATCTAAGATAGCTACCTGTAAATTGTAAAGTACCAGGAAAAAGGTTTGATTGTGCTCAAAGTCAGGGTGTGTATGTGTTTGTGATATTCTCAAGGCCAGTGTGTGTGTGTGTGTGTGTGTGTGTGTGTGTGTTGTGTGCACACATGTGTAGGAAGACAGATGGAAGTTGATGGTAATAATTGTCTCCCATCAGGAAACTATTTATTGAGGTGTCTTATCCCATCCTGAACTATATTAAAGAGAAGGGCAGTGTTTGGGTACCTGTCTTATAGAAGATAATTGGCCAGATTGGGAACAGTTGTAAAAGCATCGACAATCAATATAAGATTGTCTAAGGGAAACGATTGTTTTCCTATACAAATATTCTTCCTCCCAATTGTCTAGTCCACAAAGAAAGGCAGGGTGACAGGGCAGTCTTGAACCCTTCCCTTCCCACTGCAATCCCTCCAACTATCAGGTGGGGAGGGGTGGTGGATTGGGACAACTTGGAAATTTAAAATCAACTGAGATTTTTGCCAGTGACAGACAGTGGCCAGCTAGTTATGGAATAGCTAGAGAGATCCTCAAAGACAGGAAAGATATTTAATAACACACTTACAGCTGGGAGAAGAAACAGAATGCCTTACTTCTGTCCTCTGAGTTCTGACTGCTTAGAAAACCAGTCACCTACTTGACTGTTAAAAAGACAGCCTCAATTGCTCTATAAAAGTGAATTTAATTTGGCTAGTGGAATGCAGAAGAAAGTTTTGTCTAGTTCTTATGTAAATGTATGAGATCTTCTCCTCATCTACTAATTACAATTGATTTATAAGTAGCTTATTGTCCCTGGGAAGTGAACCTTAAGAATTTAGAGGCAACTATTATACTTGTGGTTTAATTTAGCCTTGTTTAGTCATTATTCTGAGTGTAGCCTGAAGCTTCCCATGATGTCTTTCTTGTCTCTAGTTGGATATCTTTAATATAAAGATGAGTTTCTGATTTCTTTACCAAATTCTAAATAGCTGTTTTTGTTAAATTTTGCAATATAAGACTTTCTGAGTCTCAGTGTCTATCTGTCTCTACCTTTCCTTTTCTCTTCCCCTCTTCTTTCTCATAGGAAATCACTCTTGGGGGAGTTAGAAAATTGAAGAAAGGCTATCATATGTCTATATTCATATTCAATTTATCACTGTTTCTCTGTTTTCAGTATGAAATAAAGAAAACCTGAAATATTAACAATCACAACTTTTATATGTGTTTGTGCTGTTCACTGTTCCGAATTTATGAGAAATTAGCACTTTTCTCATCGCTGTCTTATGGCTGGTGATATCTCCATTTCTGATGTCCTCACAGCCTCTATTAACATGGGCATAGGAGCATCTATATCAGCTCCATAGAGCTTCTGAGTAAGCAGAATGTTTGTGAATCCCAAGGGAATTTGGAAACTAAGTTCCAGAGAGATGAACAGACTTAGCTGAATTCACGCTGTTAAGCTGAGGAATTGGAAGATTGAAATTAAAAAGGTTGAATAAGGATATGGATACATCTGTTCAATAGCCTAATATTTGTTTTTGTAATGACCTGCTGGTATAACTTGATAATTACTTTTTTTAATTGAGTGTGTATATATGTGTGCATCTTTGTACATAGAAAAAAAAGATAAGTGAAGAGGTAATTATTGCAATGTGGTCTAGGCACAACAAGAATAATTTAGTAAAATGAGTCTAACCCTCATTGCACTGAAAGGGAAAACGGAGTTCAGAAGGGCTGTGATTTGTTCAGGTTACACTGTTTGTTGGCATTACAGGATAAAAATCCCTGCCCCAAGCCTGTCTTCTCCTTTGTCCTCTCTAAACTAATTGCCTATATTCATTCTTGACTTTCATTGAGGATAAATACTAATAGTCTTTAAATGGTAATGACTCTGCAAGTGTAGTGACATACAACTGTAATCCCACCACTCAGAAGGTGGAGGTGGGAGGATTCTGAGTACAGAGCTAGTCCAGGCTACAGGATTCTAAGTACAGAGCTAGTTCAGGCTACATACATATTGAGAACCTGTCTCAAATCCAACCAATCAACTATCCCACTAAATAAGCAAAATGTATTTATTTCACCAAATGTGATCAAATTTTTAAAAAGTTTTATTTTTGTATGTGTGTGAGTGTACTGTCTGCTTGTAGGTCTGTGCATCCATGTTGTGCAATGCCGCGGAGGTCAGAAGAGGGTCTCAGATTTCCCTGGAACTGGAGTTCTCCTGGAATTGGAGTTACAGGCGGTTCTCAGCCGCCATGTCGGTGCTGGGGATCGAGCCCGGGTCCTCTGCAAGAGCGATTGGTGATCTTAACCACTAGGCTATCTCTTCAGCCCCAAATGAGATCAATTTATTTTTATTTTTATTTTTTTAAGGGGCTTCTGGTTCTTTTTTAAAAATTTTTTATTTTATTTATTTATTTATTTATTTATTTATTTATTTATTTATTTATTTGTATGAATGTACTGTCTGCATGTAGGTTTGTGCACCCGTGTCGTGCAATGCCGCGGAGGTCAGAAGAGGGCGTCGGATTCCCCTGGAACTGGAGTTCTCCTGGAATTGGAGTTTCAGACAGTTCTCAGCCACCATGTGGGTGCTGGTGCTGGGGATCGAACCCGGGTCCTCTGCAAGAGCAGTCAGCGCTCTTAACCACTAGGCCATCTCTCCAGCCCCATGAGATCAATTTAAACAGATCATTAGTCATGTACTTCTGAGACTAGCTTCCCCCAACCCTGTGTGTGTATGCGCGCGCGTGTGTGTGTGTGTGTGTGTGTGTGTGTGTGTGTGTGTGTGTGTGGTGGTTGAGGATTAATCCCAGGGAAAACTATTGGCTTTTTTTGAAGTTTTTAAAAATATATTTCATTATTTTTATTTTATGTGCATGAGTATATTGCTTGAATGTATGTGTTGTGCATTGCCTGGGGAGGGCAGAAGAAGGCATTGGATTTCTGGGAACTGGAGTTACAGATGGCTGTTAGTTTCCATGCAGGTGCTGGAAATCAAACCTATGTCTTCTGCAAGAGCAGCCAGTGCTCTTAACTGCTGAGCCATCTCTCCACCCCTACTTATTAGCTTTTACAAGAACCTAGAGTAAGGGTCTGAGGTAGTTTGTGATTATGATAAGAAAAGTAAACTGAAATATAGGTCTGAGCATAAAATAGAGAACCACATCACAGTCAATGGTGCTGGGAGATAGGGCCTGCTTTCTTGAGAGGTTTCTAGGAGAGATCTGAATTGTCCTAGAGCAAAATGTCACAGAGTCCCTTTGCCGTGATTGCATTTTTTCTCATGATGGGCTATCTGGTGAACCTTATAATGTTGAGCAGTATCCTGGTCTTTACCCACCAGAAGCCAGTAAACTAACTCTTCTCCAGCTGTAAAAACCATAAATGTTGGGGGCTGGAGAGATGGCCTGGTGGTTGGGAGCGCCGACTGCTCTTGCAGAGGATCCAGGTTCGATCCCCAGCATCCACATGGTAGCTGAGAACTGTCTTTAACTCCAGTTCCAGGGGAATCTGACGCCCTCTTCTGACCTTTGCGGCATTGCATGACACGGGTGTACAGACCTGCTTGCAGACAGTACACTCATACACATAAAAAAATAAAAAAATAAAAAAAGTTTAAAAAACCCCCATAAATGTCAAGACTGGCTAGGATCAAGAAAACAAATGATACCAAGTGCTGGAGAGGTTGTGGAGAAAGGGGAACACTCATCCACTGCTGGTGGGAATTTAAACTCGTACAGTCACTATGGAAAGCACCTTGGAAGACTCAAAATGAGCTTACTACTTGACCCAGTCATACCACTCCTGGGTATATCCCATAAGACTCATCTTACCACAGAGATACATGCACAGCCATGTTTATTGCAGCTCTCTTCACAATAGCAAAGAGCTGGAACCAACTCAAGTGCCCCTCAACTGATGAGTGGATAGAGAAAATCTGGTACATCTACACAATGGAGTTCTATGCAGCAGTAAAGAAAGATGACATCATGAGCTTTGCAGGTAAATGGATGGAGCTAGAAGATATCATGCTAAGTGAAGTAACATAGTCCCAGAAAAACAAAAGATGAATGCTATCCCTCATCTGTGGATGCTAGCACCAATGACCTAGTTGTATGGCAAACTGAGCAATGTTAATGTGATCTAAAGACAACTGTGCTCTCATATTGTGAATCCCTTAAAAATAAAGAAATAAAAATGTGAAAAAACCCATAAATGTCTCCAGATGTTGCCACTGTCTCCCGGGAGGAGCAATGTCCTCATAGAGTATCAGCCCAGAGCCCACTGCATGGTGGAAAGCAAATAATTCCAACTAAGTTTGCAGCCAGGAGTTGAAAATGAATAAGACATTTCTTGATATCCTCCAACCAGAGAACTTCTATACATTAATCCTTATCTAGGCTCCATACATCCCCAATATGATGCCTATTTCTGAGTGGCCAGAGGAACAACATTAGGCTTGAAGCTTCTTCTGCTGGAGCACAGCCTACCTCTCCACTGCCATAACCACAGCCAACTTAAGTCACTTTGAGGGTTCTAGTTAGGGAAAGAAACACTGCATGAAGGAGCCAGCTAGATGCATTCTGCTTGCTCTGCTTCAGCTTCAAATAGCTACAATAGGAATGTAATATCAAGACTTGAGTTTTTTGGAAAAGAGCAAATATTTAGGGGAAGAGAGAGCCAAAATATTGAAGGAGCATGGAATACCCTCTTGGAAAGAGAAACTTTCTCACCCTAGACCTCTGGCTTCCACCTAACACAGTGTTTATTTGTTCTGACAACTAAAATCTGTGTCCTACCAAGTTACACTGGAGATGAATGCTGGGAACACAATGGGTACCACAAAGGGTTGCTGCACAGGACTGCAAGGGGATTCCAGGAAAGCTCAGCATTTACTTGGTTTAACCTTTCCTTCATCTTCATAGAGGTAAAGTTCTCTATGGACAGATGAAAGAAGGGGAGTGAAGTTATCTCTTTTCTGAGAAATTGAGAACACTGATTCCTTAGGGCTTCCTTTGGTAGACAGAGTTGGCTATAAATCATTGATTGAGCTTCTATTTTCCTCAGTGCCTAGGGTGGTGTGCTGTAAAGCAGCAAGAGATAAGTTGTTTGGTAAGCAGCAAGATCTCTGGAGGAGGTAATACTTGAAATGAGCTATAAGAGGCAGATAATCATAATGACAGTGCCTGTTAATTATTTAGCACATGGCATATGCCAGAAATACGAGATAAGCAGAGGAGCACTTAAAAGACATCTTGGGTGAGAGATAATGAGGCTTGGGGGAAATGAAGTCAGAATACATATGTGCATGGCACGGAAATCCAGGTTGGCTGAGAGAGGACTTCATGCAACAGTAAGAATGAGAAATATCGCACAGCTTTGGAACCCAGGCTATAACTATTTGTAGAACCACTCCCAGTGCCACAAAAGCTCAGGAAAGAGTTCAGTAGCCTAAAAAGCAATAGAAACTGAAACGCAATAGCACATGGGACCAGTGAATTGTGAAGTCTAAGCCCAACTTTGTTCCATGGCTGAAAATATTTTAAGTATTTCATCATGGGCGATACCAAAATCTCAGAGCTAGCATGAATGGCATCTCATGGAGGTGTCTGCCTCTGCTGAGGAGTAAAAGAAAATGCCTCTGGGGTCGGAGTTCCTGTTGAGAGGTATTTCCACTTTCCACCTACGCTTTTCCCCTAACAGTAGGCCTCTCTAGTAGTGGTAAAATTAGAGACTCAGTTTGGAACCAGATTGCAGACCTTAAATGGTTGAATTTATCCTATGGACAACGAGAAGTCATTGAGGCTTTTAAAACCAGTGGGTAGCATAATGAGAGTGTCTTTATAGAGAAATAAAACGGGCTGCAGTGCTTAGAATAGACAGGTGGAGCACAAAACTGGGGAAAGAGATGGTAGTTAAGAGCTTTGTTTGCAATAATTCACACCTATCTTTTAATTTGAGGGCTATTAGGAACACTCTGCTACCTAGGCAAGCAATAATACATTTTCTAGCAGAGAATAGCTATGGAAATTCACCTGTATGCATAGTAGAAAGACGTGGGTCTCAGAAAAAATGCTGCATATACAGGTGAATTTGGGGAGAGAGGAAGTTGGGCACACTCCAGGTCAAGCGATGGCATTGTGAGTCTAGAATGCATCGAAATGGAGCCTATAGGGATCACAGGACAGAAGGTGCTGAATGTTAGGGTGGAGAACGGTAGAGAAAAATTCACTTGTGACATACTTTACCTACTGTGTCAATCAGGGTCCCAGCAAGAAACAGATGGTACACTCAGCATAAGTAAGTTGAGGAGTTAATCAAAGGCCAATTTCCAAGCATAAGGACAGGGCTAAAGGAATGAGAGAGAGAGAGAGAGAGAGAGAGAGAGAGAGAGAGAGAGAGAGAGAGACAGCTAAGCATCCCGGGGGGCAAGCAACAGCTAAGGGAGTAACGTGCTCACCACCCGAAGGCTTGAAAGGTCAAGTTGAGAGAGCGGGTTACCTGAGCCCAGAATCCAGAGGGAAAAGCTGCAGGAATAGGTCAACACGCTGCCGACTGCCCGTGAGTAGGACGGACTCAGTCCCTGCCAGCGATGGAAGTGCAGAGACACATCCCTGGGGCAGTTTCCCACCCATTCTTTGATACACCATCCATACCACACACTGGTAAAGTCAGAGAGTAGCAAGTCCACGAACACATCCCAGATGAGTTATCCTCCCCAACGCAGCGCAGGGGAGAAGGAGGGGGTGAGGAAGGAGGCCACAGAAAGACTTCTGATATGCCTCCCCTAGTGTTCCAGTACTGAAAACCCGGGGCTGGAGAAAGCAATCCTGAAAATACCGCCTCCACCCTCTTTCCTTTAGATTTAGAATTATTCCAGAATTATTAAAATTCAACTAATTAAAATAAAGTGGTAACGGAATAGTAAGTGAAGGAATGATACATGAATAAGTAGGAGATGTAGGCAAGGAGGGATCAACCAATGAGGAAGAAAACACAGACTGCTTTCTGCAGTATAGCCTGGGGCTCCCCATCCCTGAGCTACTGAGTTTCTGTCCGTGTCTAGTATTGCAGGAAATTCTGCAAGCTGCATTGAGGATGCAATAGATCAAAATGCTTTACGGTGTTATTTTTGATTCTAGGTCGGAGAGACTCTCCAGGTGGAGACTGGAGACCAGAGGACACCTTTTCACACAATACTTTACTCAGCCCTTTTCTCCTGCCTCCATCCTATTCTTTTGTTTACTGGGTACATCAAGACCGTGTTCTTGCACATACCAGCATCTCGATATTATTTTCAAATTTCCTGTTGCCATGGAATATGCTGATGACTTATGTTTTCCTCCTTCTATTTTAGCTTGCTCTGATTTATTCTCCAAGATTCTCATCTCTCTCTTGTCTCTACTTTCTATCTCATGTTTTTCTATTCCACTTTAAGAAGAAAATAAATTTTAAACAGTCTTTAAAAGGATTTTTTTTTTTTTGCTTAGCTTCGAAGTACTGCTTTGAACTTGGGTTTTCTTGTTTTAGCTTTTATCTTTCACCCTCTAACTTTCATGCTTCCAGCTTTTTATCTCGCTAGCTCTAGGCCTTTTATGTTTTTTTTATTTATGCTGGCTTTATCTTTAATCTTTTATCCCAACTTTCATGTTTTGCTCTTAAATCTCATTGGTTTTAATTTTCCTTTCCTTTCCTTTTCTTTCATTTCTTAGGTGTTATTTTTACTGAACTTTTTTTGTTGGCTAAAATTTTGCTTTCTTCTGATAGCATTTTTCTTAGCCTTAATTTTATTCTTTGATTTTCCCCAGTTTAACTTTATTCTCTGCCTTTAACAACTCATTATAAAAAAAAATCTTGTTTCTCTGTTCTCTTCTCTAATTCTCATTCCTCTATTTCTTTTTTTTTTTAGATTGCCTTAATTTTTTTTTAAAGTTGGTTTTGTGATTAAAAGATGGCAAGAAATTTGAGGCGATAGAGCAGTCTACCTACTCAACCTGACACCTTTAAAGCTTTCTTCCTCCCGTGTCTCACTACCTCTTTAGGAACCTTTCAATTCAGTGAAAGATAATCTCCTCCGTGCTCTCCATCAGAATTCTGAAAAACCTTCCTGGCCATCCTACCCTTTCCTGGTCTCTCTTTTATTGCTTCCATTATGCAGTAGTTCTGCTGCTTTTCTGGTGTGAAGCTTGCAATGCATAACTTTAGACCATCTCGGTTGTGTGATGAATGTGTCCCTGGTTGAGGAGGAGTAAGCGAACCTCTCCTCCCTTGATCTCAAGACTGTTGCTGAGCTGTCCAGTTGAAGAGACAGTACCTTCTGTCCTGACTCAGTGCTTTCTGGAAGCTGGGCACAGCCGCTAAGCATGGCTGTTGCCCCTGTCACCGCTTGCTTTCATGATCTTCTGTTTCTTCTTTGTGTGTCATGATGGCATTAGTCACCTCTGGGACTCTATATGCCAGCACTGCCAGGTGGTCTGGTGGGGCTTGATTTGGAATCAGCAGGAAGAAATATGATTACTTCCCTTGGGTCATTTTTCCCAAGATGGACTTCTTCATTTTTATAGAAAATTACTTTCCAGCCCATCCACACTACACTTCACTTTATAATGGACAAAACGTGTAGCTCATCCTGTTTCTGCTCTATCCTGGTAACCTGAGGACCAAAGTCATAGGTTATTTTAAGCTTCTTCCTACTTTACTAGTACTCTAACCATGGAAAGTGGTCATGTCTCTCCAACCCCCAGCCCTACAGAGAAGGTTTCACCCTGTAGCTCAAGCTGGCCTGAAAGACACTATGGAGCTCAGGCTGTCATTAAAGTTATCCTTAATCCTCTGGCCTTGGTATTTCCAGTATTGGGCCTGGGAGAGACGGCAGAGCCGCCACCACATTCAGCTTAGAAAGTGGTCATGTCTCCATTTTCATACTATGATAGTCGTTTAGCATGGTGTAACTAAAATGAGAGGGAACACAGAAAAATAAGATGGACTGATTTTCAGTCCTGGTATGTACCTTTTCCATCTAACTGCACCACACAGGAAGCTTCCGTAATCTGTAATTAATGTCACAGAATATGGTATTCTATGATTTGTGATATTTGGCACAGTGGTTCAGAAGATAGGTTATGGAAGAATAGGTTGAAACCCTAGCTATAAAGTTGCTTCAAGTCTTTCCCCCCCATTTCTTTATTTCTAAAGTAGGTGGGAAAATTGATTCATATATATGGTGTTTGTCTACCTACCTAGGATACTGTAATTTCTCAGTAAAAAACACTATATTATTTAAGAATCAGTGCAAAGTTTTCCATCTCCATGAAACATTTTGATTGAGCCCCATGAATGTGTGTACACACACACACACACACACACACACACACGCACACACACACACATACACACACACACAGAGTTCTTGGTGGGTCTCCTTATTCCTAGCATCCTCTATACATCTCTACATAGCATTTCCCACATACTAGCAGTATCTTCTTACAAAACTTTCCATCCTGTTAGCTACTGAGCTTCTTGAGGCTCAGTATATTCACCTTTATATCAGTAACATCTCACAGAATAGTTGGACAGAGTGTGCACATACTACTTAATAAAAATGAATTCCAAGGGCTTTTTTTCCCCAAGGGCTTTTCAATAACTGTCTTAGGTATAATGAAGGAAAATTATTTCACTTCTTTGGCAAAATAGAGGCACTATCCTAGGCTCTAGGTACCCTGTTCTGTAGGCAAGTTACTGTGAGCTTCTCCGTGGTCAAAACTGTGGCTGGATTAATGGATACTTATGCAAAAATAAACTTCTTAACTTTCTAAGAAGGTCTTAAAAGGAAGTGAAGAGAAATCCCACAGAGTGGGAGGAAACCTTCACTGCAGATACATCTGACAAAGCATTTATTTCCAGACTATATAAACTACTCAAAAAACAAAGAAGAAAGAAAACAAATGACCCACTCAATAGATGGAGCAAAGAACTGAACAGAGACTTCATAAGTGAGGAATTAGAGATGGCTGAGAAACACCTTAAGAAGTGTTCAACATCACTAATCATTAAGGAAATGCAAATCAAAACCACTTTAAGATATCATCTTACTCCAATAAGACTGGCTAGGATCAAGAAAACAAATGATACCAAGTGCTGGAGAGGTTGTGGGGAAAGGGGAACACTCATTCACATTCACTGCTGGTGGGAATGTAAACTCGTGCAGCCACATGGAAAGCAATGTGAGAACCCTGGAAGACTTGGAATGAACTTGCACCCGACCCAGCCATACCACTCCTGGGCATGTACATCAAGACTCACCACTCAGAGATTCGTGCACAGCCATGTTTATTTCAGCTCTCTTCACAATAGCATGGAGCTGGAACAACCCAAATGCCCCTCAACTGATGAGTGACAGAGAAAATGTGGTACATCTACACAATGGAAGTTCTATGCAGCAGTAAAGAAAGACGACATCGGGCTGAAGAGATGGCTAGCGGTTAGGAGCGGCAGCTCTTGCAGAGGGCCCGGGGTTCGATACCCAGCACCCATATGGCCGCCGAGAGCCGTCTGAAACTCCAAATCCAGGAGAACTCCAGTTCCAGGGGAATTCCGGCACCCTCTTCTGACCACCGCGGCATTGCATAGCACAGGGTGCACAAACTTGCATGCAGACAGTACATTCATACACATACATAATAAATAAAATTAATAAAAAAAATTAAAAAGCATGGAGCTTGCAGGAAAATGGCTGGAGCTAGAGACACGTGCTGAGTGAAGTAACACAGTCCCAGAAAAACAATAATGATATGGTTAATCACTCATCTGCGGATGCTAATGCCAATTACCTAGTTGTAAAGTATTTCTTGTGTAGGCCCCTGAGATTTTTTCCAAAGCAGTTGGGAGTGATGCATATTGGAAACAACAACAACAAGGACGATGACAACAACAACAACAACAGCAACAACAACAGAAAGGGCTGCATCGAAGAACTGAGTGAAATGATGAACTTCTGCTCAAAGCAGTCAACTTCCTCATGGAGAATATTGAGAAAGACTGAGAAAGAGATGAAAGGCATGTTTGGCAGAATGCATGAGCTCTGGTGGGGTGGGGGAATGTGGGGGGGGACACGGGTCTAGAGTTGTTAAAAAAATAAAAATAAATTTATAAAAAAAAAGTGAGTTGGCCGGGCGTGGTGGCGCACGCCTTTAATCCTAGCACATCGGAGGCAGAGGCAGGCGGATCTTTGCGAGTTCAAGGCCAGCCTGGTCTACAGAGTCAGTTCCAGGACAGCTGGGGCTACAGGGAGACCCTGTCTCGAAAAGACCAAAAAAAAAAAAGTGAGTTGAATTAATGGTGTAAATGGTTGAAAACTGGATAAGCTCTTTTACTGTCTGTTCTTTCTGCCATTGGATTTTTGTGGTGTATAGTTCAATGGTGTTAAATATATTCACCGTACTGTACATTTACCACGACACCCATCTCCAGGACTCTTCCTCCTGTAAAACTGCAACTCTATCCATTAAATAGTAACTTCCATCGTCCCCTGTTTCTAGTCCCTGGAAATCACTGTTTTGTTTTATGTCTCTGATTTGACTATTCCGAAGTACCTCAAGTAAGTGGAAGCATATAGTATTTGCCTTTTTATAACTGACTCATTTTGCTTTGCACAATGTTGTATAGTCAGAATTTCCTTCCTTAGATGCATGTACTAAAGTATACTTGCCGATCATCTGGTGATGGGCATTTTTTTTTCCACATTACAGTTATTGTGAACCCAGGTGTCCCATGTGTGTCTTTCAAGATCTGCTCTCCTACATCTAGCAGTAATAAATTTATAGAGCATTTATTTATTTATTTATATAAAAAAGGTCTTACAGATTTAAATTACTCATTTATTTGAGTAATGCCCACATGTTAACTTCCACTTGAGAATCTCACCAATAGTCTAGAAATGCGGGCAGATTCCAATTCCAAAGTGCTGTCATCAGAGATTGGAATTTTTTTTTTTTGGGTCTTTTCAAGATAGGGTCTTCCTGTAGCCCCAGATGTTCTGGAACTCACTCTGTATTCTAGATGTTCTGGAACTCACTCTGTAGTCCAGGCTGGCCTTGATCTAGCAACCATCGATCTTGCCTGAGTGCTGGGATTAAAGGCGTGAACCACCACTCCTGGCTAGAGACTGGAATTTCATGGCTGAAGTCGCTCCTCTGCTCCACTAGCTCTTGCCGCTCCTCTCCTTTTCAGCCAGATCTCTAGACCTGTCCATAGCTCCTGTCTCCATGTGGTACTTTTTGCCAGTTCCACTGCTTCCATCTGACATAAGCCAACTTGACTATGACCTTTGATCTGCTTCAGTCGGTTTTTAGTCAGTCCTCATTTTACTTGACTTCCAGCACCACCTGTCCTACTGTCCTGGATTCTCCTCGGGGTCCCTGTTTTCTCCTAGTCGTCTCACAATTTACTTGGAAGCTTTGCTCGCAAGATTTTGGAATCAATCTCTTCTCCTAAGGCTGGGTTCTGAGACTTTCTCTTCTCACTCGGTTTACATTTTTTCTTGGTGGGAAAATTATTCTCCTCTCTCTCTCTCTCTCTCTCTCTCTCCCTCATTCCCCCGACTCCTGTGGATTACTTGATGCCGTCAGGAATTTAATGTCTTTAACATGACTTCTTTTTTCATTTTTAATTTAATTTTATTTATTTTTTATATGTATGAATGTACTGTCTGCATGTAGGTTGGTGCACCTGTGTCCTGCAATGCTGCAGAGGTCAGAAGAGGGCGTCGGATTCCCCTGGAGCTGGAGCCAAAGACGGTTCTCAGTTGCCATGTGGGTGCTGGGGATCGAACCCAGGTCCTCTGTAAGAGCAGTCGGCGCTCTTAACCGCTAGGCTATCTCTCCAAGCCCTTAACATGACTTCTTAATTATCTATCAAAACCCACTGTCCACAAAGGAGCATTGATCTGAAACTTGGGGCTTATTTCTGACACCTTATCCCCTATCTGGAATACCAGTGCAGATTTCTTCATGAGTACTGCTCTTGTTCCCTGCATGCTTAGCTGCAGCTATGGTCTCAGTGCTTCTGCTCTATAGTGGCGTCCAGATGACTGTCTTCAGTGTGGGCATCTTTGTCTCCCTCGGCACAGATCATTTCCTCTTGTATAATCCATGAACTACAAAGTGGACTGCCTGATTCTCCTCTGTTCTCGCCTCCTCTCCAACAAGCTCCCCTCACTGGGACTCCTATGAGTGTCCTTTCATCCTCTTGAACATTCAAGTTTTTAGAATTTGTTCTATTTCAGGAATTTAAAAACTATTCTTCTTATCTATTATTTTACTGTATAAGTACATAGAATATCTCCATTGGCAAGTTTTCACTAAATGTCTACAGGAAATTTCCCTTATTTTTGGCACCAAAACATCATTCGCTCTTGATCTCCTTTTTTGTTGCTTCATTTTAGCTTTGCAGACACAAGGAACTATGCAACATACCATGTCTTCTTGTCACAGTTCTTGAGAGGCTGCTTTGACTTTGGATCCAAGCTAATTAGGTTTTCATTAAGGCTCCAGATTCATGTGATCTTTGCTAAGTTACTCAATAGTTTTGCAAGTGAATGTTTTTATTTATAAATGCAAATAATGATAATATTTGTTCTCACGTGGTTGTTGAGAGAACATTCAATGAACTAACATGTATAAAGCTTTTAGAATAGTGCCTGTTACATAGTCGAGCTTCAATAAAATTTGGGATTTTATTTCATCTGCTTGCATTGTCAGGGTATGTCAACTGAAAGCGACTTCTGAGTTGCAGTTACATAGATTGTTAACTCAAGGCTCCATTTTACTTTGCGTATAATTACATATAGAATTTTTGAGGCTGGAGAGATGGCCTAGTGGTTAAGAGCTCCGACTGCTCTTGCAGAGTACCTGGGTTCAATCCCCAGCACCCATATGGTGGCTGAAAACCATCTTTAACTCCAGTTCCAGGGGACGCCCTCTTCTGACCTCTGTGGCATTGTATGACACAGGTCACAAACCTACATGCAGGCAGTACATTCATATACATAGGAAAATAAATAAAATTAAAAAATTAAAAAAAAAGAATTTTTAAGAGTATTTTTCAGTATTCAAATGTAGATTCTAAAGAAATATAGTAGACCACCCATTGGAATGATACATTTTATGCATTAAAATAGGAAGGATGCTATTTGTAGGACTCACTGTAATGGTATGATCTGCTCTGTAGAGTTGCATACTGGAATCTATAACAAGGTATCAATGAAATAAGGTTTTATCTGTACTCCTAACTCCACAGGCACATGGTGAAATTCTATCATTAGAACCTAGGATTAGAGACAGCTTATATCATTAATGTAGGCAGGTCCTTCTATTTTGTTGCATGAAATTACATATTAGGAGCATGGGTTCCAACTTTATTTTTAAAACCAAATACATGGGAAAATTAATTCTGAACTGTAGCATTCCTGACATCAATAGCTTAAAACATATTGGCAAAGAAGTTTATTTCATAGTCCTAAAAATAATCTTTCAACTCACTGTATCCTTTGTATTTAAAAAAAAAAACCTCTTTCTTATCCCACATCACAGATGTCTCCATAACTACAGACTCCACTAGCAGAATAACAAATGCATTCTCAAGATTATACTTCATCTGTTCAGTTTTAAAAATGCTTTCCTACAGAGAATGGGAAGAGGCAATGCCTTTGTTGTACCTCACGTAATTACAGTTGGACATATCAGGTGGTCCCTCCTCCAATGCTGGGCAATGTAACAGGCTCTTCGAGTGAAATAAAACAGAAATTCATTTTTACTTCATATCCGAGGCAGAAGGCACACAGGGAGAAACACATATTACTATTTGTTTTAAAAAGGAATCACCATCTGTTTTGGGTAGAGAATAATATTTGGGTCTCTTCTTACTGTGGCAACCATTTTCGGATTAGAGTCTTTTGTCCATAAATGACTCCCATGTTTTCATTTAAAAGAATGGGCCAGGCATGGTGGCTCACGCCTTCAATCCCAGCACTTGGGGGGCAGAGGCAGGCAGATGTCTGTGAATTCAAGGCCAGCCTGGTCTACATAGTGAGTTCCAGGCCAGCTGGGACCAAAGGGAGACCCTGTCTCAAAAATACAAAAAAAAGGTGCAACCCCAGCTTTAAGTCCTTAATAACCACAACAATGACCAGCACCAACAATGGGTGATAGTGACACTTTTGTCTTGGAGATAATCAACAATTACCTAAATTGATTTAAAACCCACTCAGTGGGAGGAAAGCATATGTGGTACTGTAAATAAAGCCAAATATACATGGCTGGAGAGGTCAAGAATCACAGAGAAGGCCATCAAACCACTAGACAAATGTAATTTCTTACTATATGCTAAATATGGATCCTTATATTTACAGACGTGTTTGCCAGTCACCACTCATCAAAGAAGCTTCCTTTGCTACAGTATCTCCATCTCCTCAACTCCCTGCACCCCTGGCTCAGGGGACATTACAGAAGAGGGGGACTAAAGTGTGCAAGAGCCAGAAACTTAGGAGGATTGCTTTGCATCTATCTGTGCCTCTCGTGCATGCCAAGGCACTGCACTCAAACTTACAGCAGCTATGGTTATCTGAACAAGTATACAAGATCATGTATAAAGCTTTTAGAGTAGTGCCTGGTACATAGTAGAGCTGCAATAAAATTTGGAATTATTATTATTTCATCTGCTTTCATTGCCAGAGTATGTCAACTGAAGTTGCAGTTACATAGATTCTTAACTCAAGGCTCCATTTTACTTTGCATATAATAACATATACTATTTTTTATGTGTATGAATGTACTGTCTGCATGTACGTTTGTGCACCCGTGTCCTGCAATGCCACAGAGGTCAGAAGAGGGTGTCGGATTCCCCTGGAACTGAAGTTAAAGACAGTTCTCAGCTGCCATGTGGGTGCTGGGGATTGAGCCTGGGTCCTCTGAAAGAGCAGTTGATGCTCTTAACCACTAGGCCGTCTCTCCAGACCAACATATATTTTTAAGGGTATTTTTCAGTATTCAAATGTAGATTCTAAAGAAATATAGTAGACTGCCCGTTGCAATGGTGGGTTTTACTCGCTAAAATAGGAGGGATGCTCTTTGTAGGACTCACTGCAATGGTATGATTTGCTCTGTAGGGTTGCATACTCCAATCTATAACAAGGTGTACTGGATAGCTTTATTGTCAACTTGACACACCTGGGTTGAGGGAGCCTCAATTGGGGACTTGGCTCCATTGGACTGGCCTGTGGCCACATCTGTGGAATATTGTCTTGATTGTCGAGCAGTGTGGGAGGGCCCAGCCCACTATGGGTGGTGCCATCCTGGGCAGGTTATTGTGTACTGTCTAAGAGGGCAGGCTGGGCATGGGCCAGGGGAGCAAGCCACTGAGCAGCATTCCTCCATGGCCTGTGCTTCAGCTCCTGCCTCCAGGTTCCTGCTCTGAGTTCCTGCCTTAGACTCCCTGAGTGATGAACTGTGACCCAGGAGATGTGAGCTGAATAAACCCTTTCCTCCCCAAGTTGGTGTCGGTCAGTGTTTTGTCACAGCAATGGAAGACAAACCAGAACAGAAGGGGAGCCCGCATCTACAGTCAGCGTTCATCATGGACTGGGTAGAAGATCTTCCATCTCATGTGAGGCTGAGGAACTATTGACAGTGGATAGGTACCAGCAGGAAGAATAGTCATTTTCCCTTGGGTCCCGGCTCTGGGAGATTGCTCACATTCCAGAGGATGGCCCCACATTCATGTGCATAAGGGCTGCACTAATGTGACTTGATTGGTGTTTTTAAAAAGGAAATCAAAGGACAGGAAGTTGGGAAGGGAATGTGCTGGGAATGGATTTGGGAGGAGTTGGAGGGAGAAAGTGTGTGTGTGTGTGTGTGGGGGGTGATATGATCAAAATAAATCTGCGAAATCCTCAAAGCATAAATACTAATATTTAAAATATAAAAAAAGGACTTTAGATTTAAAATGCTTTTTTAAAAATTTTATTTATTTTTGTATGTGTATGAATGCACTGTCTGCATCTAGGTTTGTGCCCCTGTGTCATGCAATGCCGCGGAGGTCAGAAGAGGGTGTCAGATTCCCCTGGAACTGGAGATAAAGACGGTTCTCAGTCGCCATGTGGGTGCTGGGGACCAAACCCGGGTCCTCTGCAAGAGCAGTTGGAGCTATTATCTCCTATTAGGCCATCTCTCCAGCCCCTAAAATGCTTTTTAAAGTATTTGGAATCATGTCTTGTATCATCATAAGCTATTGAGACATGCTAGTCATTATTTTCACATTATTAGTTATATATTGTTTCAACTAGAATTCTTTGTTATGGGCAGTAGGACTCGACTAAGGCTAGTTTAAACAGAAAAGATGTTATTAAAAGACCCAGCCGAGAACAAAGGTCTGAGGTTATAAAGCCAGGAACCATTGTCCCCATGAATGCCATAGAACTGGTCTGATGAAGACTTCATTGCACCTGTCCAAGGCCTCACCTGTCACATCAATACTATTGGGAGTGAGTGGAAAATGGAAAGGACACCAGAGCCACTCCAGCACCTGCTGGCTACTCCGGGGTCCCTCTTTACATCACTAAATCACATTACTGTGAAGTGGGTGTGATTGATAGAACTTAGGTTTGCCTCACATCTAGTTGCAAAAAGCACTGAGAAAGCACTTAGGAGCTATATTCAGTTTTGTTAATGGGGAACAAACTTTGAATTCAAGATGTAGGCTCATAAAATAGAGAACTGTGGGTGTTCATTAAATGACTAATATCACCATGTACATGAATCACCAAGTAGGAATTCCTTACCACTGAACACAGATACTTTTTTTTACATATATATACATATATATATACATATACATATATATATATATATATATATAAACAATTATATTCCAATCCTCTCTGTCTTTTATTTTCAACCACTGATGCCCATAGTAACTCCCAAACCCTTAGTTAAGCCTTCTTAACTTATATGTGTTTAGAGCTTTAGTGTGGTGGGTATCAGATGAAGGATCAACATTGCTTTATTGCCTCTGAAAATATTTCATTGTGTGTCCTTGGAAAGTCTCTCATTATAAGAGAGGAACAAAACACATGAGCTTTTGAATCAGAAAGAATGAAGGGCTCTGTTTGGCATCATAGGCAAGATTCTTACCATGAGCCTCAGTTTTTCCATTTGTAAAGCAAAAACAGCAATAAATGTCTGACTATAAAGGATGCTTTTGAGAACTGGACATAACAAAAGTTATGTGACATTAGAATAGCCCGAGTAAGACCCACAGTAAGAGTTGCTGGGTACCAGAAAGATTGATGAAAAAATATTTTAACATGATTTCATTAGCTTTTAATCCTCAGAATAATAACAAATAAATGTCAAATGTTTTGAGTGTTTCCTTTTTCTGAGTGATATTAACAATAACATTACATGATGGAAACTTTCTGTATAAAAGAACTATCCTAAAACAACAACGACAACATGAAAACTAGATTAAATCTTTCAAACTGTTTTTTAAGGTCATTGACCTGCTTCTCTGCGCTGCGTCAACACAGCACCCTCACCATCCACAAAGAAAAGGGCACTTCACTCAAAGCATACATTTTCCAATGTCTAAAGCTGGCCTCTTTCCATTTCTTCTTCTGTCCTTGTATAGATATATCTAGGGGAGGCAGCTGGAGATGACAGCATGTCATCCAGGATACGGGGATCAAAATGTCTTTGCCTCAAATTTGTTCCTGGAGAACGAAATTTGAAGAACAGAGGATGCTCCTACAAAACAAACATTCCCAGATGTATGTACATAATATTTTTTTTTCAATTCTGCTTTTGTGCCAATACGATGCTGTTTTACGGCTATAGCTCTGTAATGTAGATAGAGATCTGGTATATTAATCCCCCTGGCATAATTCATTGTGCTCAGGACTGTTTTGGCTATCCAGGGTCCTTTGTGTTTCTATATGAATTTTAGAATGGATTTTTCTATATCTATTAATAATATCATGGGGATTTTGATTGAGATTGCATCAAATCTGCACATTGCTTTTGGTAGGATGATAACTTCCAATATTAATTCTACCAATCCATGAGCATGGGAGGTCTTTCCATCTCCTTGTGTCTTCCTCAATCTCTTTCTTGAAAGAAATTTAAAGTTTTCTTTGAATAGGTCTTTAAGGTCATTGATTAGGTTTATACCTCTTTTTTTTTTGGCTATTGTGAATGGAGGTGTTTCCCTGAACTCTTTCTCTGATTGCTTATTATATAACAAATGATACCATAATGCTGGAATGGTTGGGAAAGGGGAACCCTCATCTACTGTCATCTACTGTTGATAAGACTGAAAACTGCTACAGTTATTATGGAAACCAATATGGAGAATTCTTCAAAAACTAAAAATAAATCTACCACATAATCCAGTTATACCACTCTTTGGCATATACTCAAAGGATAATTTTACTACAGAGATACTTGCACAACCATGTATGTTGCTGCTCTTTTTACAATAGCTAATACAACCTAAATGTGTCTAAACTGATAAATGGAAAATGAAAATGGGGTATATTTACACAATGGAGTTCTACTAAGCAGCAAAGAAAGGAGATAATGAAATTTGCAGGTAAATGGATGGAACTAGAAACTGTTATATTAAGTGAAGTAACATAGACTCAGAAAACCAAGCAGCCTACGTTCTCTTTCATTTGTGGATCTTAGCCCAAATCCTTAGATGTGAGTATATAGTCTGATGTAATCGAAGGAGTCAGGAAAATAGAAAAGAATCATGGGTTGAAAGGAAAGAAGGAGCTTGAGAGAGAGGGATAGTAGGATACAGATGTTAGCAAGGGTGAAATGGGGGAAAGAAGGTATAATTTAACTGGGGGAACAGGAAGGGCTACTCAGGAGAGTGAGACTCACGATGAATAATGCTTAGATGGTGTGAAAAATCAGGAGATTTATTAATTCAAAGTCCTACTGAAAAATGCATATATAATATGTGTAATATGTATATGAGTGCATATCTCTATCTGTCAATAGTAAAAAGCTAGCTAGATAGGTAGATAGATAGATGATAGGTAGTTAGATATATCCAAAGGCTATATAACAAAATCCCCCATAAAGCCAGACAAGGCAAACTTCCTTTTGAGTTGTTGGTCAGGGTAATCTAAGAGATTCCCAAAATGACACAGGCTATTGCCATGGCTTTGATTTCCTCCCAGAATTTGAAGGTAAGACCCTATTGTTGAAGACAGTCCAACTACAGACACAGGACTTTGAACAACTAAGCTGGAACTGACCTGGAAGCCTCCTCCCAGAAGACTCTCTCGGTATCAGAGGATACTAAACAAGCTGCCAGGGAATAAAAAAGTCAGTGGTCCTACCCAGCTGTGAAACCTAATGAACAATGACTGGCTTAGCGAACTGCTGCTATTGGTGCAGTAGTGCCACTTCTGTCTTGGAAGTAATCAATAGCTGTCTAATTGGAATTAAGGCCATCTCAGTGGGAGGGAACTTATGTGTGGTATCATAAACATTGCCAAATGCACATGGCTGGAGTGGGTATATATTTTTTTCCTAGAGAAAAATCTACTTTTTCCACATCCCTAGACCAACATAATTTCTTACTGTATTCTAAATATGCCTCCTCATATTTACAAATGTATCTCTCATCACTCATCATTCATCAAAGATGCTTTATTTTTTGCAACAGATGGAGACTACTACAGAATTACACAACTGGTCAAACATAAAGATGAGTGTCAGGGAGACACTTAACCCTAAGTGACACATCTTCAATGCAACTTCTACACACAATATAAATTCATCTCACAACTTTAATCAGAGAAGTTTCCTTAAGCAGCAGATGGTGATTAACACAGAAACCACAGCTGGTCAATGTGCAGAGCACGAGAAGCTGTCGAGTGTTTATCTCCAAATAAGACATTTCATACTTCTGCTCCCAAGGTTCAGGGATCATTGTAGAAGAGGGAGACTGTCTGAGCCAGAGGTGGTAGATGACCATAGGGAACAGCCTTCCAGACAGCTGGTAACTGACTCATGAACTCACGGCAGTGGTGACAGCACCCGCAAGTCTTGTGAGGACTCAAACTAGACAACAACCCGGCATGGACATGGAGAACTTGGTAAGAAATCCAAACCAAGCTAAGGAAACTTTGAGAACTGATGGCTTCTGGGAGGGGAGAGAGGGCGCCTTGCAGCAGTGGGACTCTTTTAAAAATATTTTTTATTGAAGTTTTGTGCATTTCATACAACGTATCTCAGTCCAATTTAGATTCATTCCCTTTTCCATGTCCTCCACCCCACCCGAATTTGTGCATTCTGCCATACCTATCTTGCATCTTTTTCTCAGTCTTTCCTTTAAAGTTTTTCTATGCAGAGGTTTATAGTTTTGGGCAGAAGTTTACTTTTGCAGTCAGTTCTTTGACCCAGTCCTTTTGTTGTTGTTCCTTCCAATTTGTATTGCTCCAAAATATGTATATATATATATGTTGTACAAATACCAAAAGTATGATGTCTGAAAATAAACCGTATGGAACATGTTTAGGGCTTCACATTTTTTCTTTTAATTTTATATTACTCTAAAAATGTGCATACATGTACTTTACCCATATACCAAAATTACAAAGTCTGAAAATAAGTGGTAGGTAAATTCGAGGGTCATTAAGGGATTCATCCTATGATGGCACAGTTGCTTTCAGATAAAAAGAAATATAGGCCAGGCATGGTGCTGCATGTCTTTGATCCCAGCACTTGGAAGGCAGAGGCAGGCAGATCTCTGTGAGTTCAAGTCCAGCCTGGTGTACATAGCGAGCTCCAGGCCAGTTGGGACTAAAGGGAGACCCTGTCACAAAAAGAACAAACAAACAATAAAAAAAATATAACATTAACATTGCTCAGTTTGCCTTACAGCTAGGGATTTGGTGCTAGCATCTACATATGAGGGATACCTTTTGCCATTTGTTTTTCTGGGACTGTGTCACTTCGCTTAGCATCATGGCTTCGAACTCCATAATAGGTTGACCAAGCTGCAGTGGATGAACCCACAGCAAGGTAAAAACTCAGCAAACTCTGCAGGCCATATTGTATATAGAGTGGGGTACATTTAGTTGGGCAGGGCAGGTATAGATGTGGAAGGAGATCTAAAAACCATCAAGTTATATGACAATCACAAAAATTCAATAAAATATTTTTAAAAAGCAAAAAAGATGTTTTTCTTTAAGAAATGTTTTATTATCTTGAAATTCAAGTCAAAAGCAGAGGTGTCTATTTGCTTGCTTTGTTACTAGTGAATTTGCTCAATCACTTGTCAGTTTCTGCCATGGCTTAAGGACAGGGTACCAGAAGGAAGAATACAGACATAGTCTCTTTCTTTGTGCACATTGTTTAGTTCATTCATCCTCAGTCATCCATTCAGTAATTATTTAACGAGTGTCTGCTAGATGCTAAGCAGTGTGTTATGTGCAACACCAATAGTTACTTGCATGCTTATCAGGTGTTGGGCCCTGTACTAGTGGCTTTTGATGTGTTTAATCTTTACAGCAAGACTATGACGCACATATTATATAATAGATGGGGAGATACGAGGTTGGAAAGGCTAGGTAGCTTTTATAACGTGACACAGTTGGAGAGGGATGGGGATGCGTGATGTATCTCGCTGCTGTTGGGCTCAGATTTGACCTCTTTTCAACAGCTTCTCTGAAGTCATTCTTCTGAGGCATGCAGCTGATGAAGCAAGTGACTAGATCCTTTTAGGTGTATAGCAAGAGAATTACTGCTCCCTCGGGGACCTTGATGTTTCTGCTCTACTGGTGCTAGCAATTTCTATAAATTAGGAAAACAGTAATTAGGCCTACTCAATTGAAACCTGGGGCCAGAGTGATACTCTGACAGTCATGGCCACGGACAGGCGTGCAAACAGCCACAGACAGCAAGTTATTGCCTTGCTGAACAACCCCAGGAAGTTCGTAGAAGAATCTGCTTTTCTGTTTCAGCCACTGCAAGATTAAAGAATTTTACCCCTTACCACCTCTATCTAATTCTTTCTAACATTATTTTCCTTTGTGAAAATAGAGTCTCTTCATCCTCAGTGAGTTATGATTAACATCTGGTAAGGTACAGTAGAAGCATTTGGGCAGAGAATGAGCTCATTGACTGACTTCTAGCACTCATGGAGGGGAGTGCTGCTTTGTTTCAGGATAATACTGCTAGGCTAACAAGTACTGAATGACAAAACAATCCTGGAAGCTGGAAGGGAGATGGACAAGTGGAAGTTGTCAGCACGTTCAAGGAAATCCAAACCTAAACTGGCAACTGGAGAAAAGGCAAGAAGCACCCAATTTTCCTGGTGGAGATTCAGAAAGTATCAGCAAGTGACACGTATCTAGTAAGAAGGCACTCTTGGCCTTAACTATGCTATCATGCTATCAGGGGAGTGATGAAGTGTGTTCTTAAGTGAAAAGCAAGGCATAGAATGATAAATCTGCCATTTTGTTAAGAAAAAATGTATTTGCATTTGTATGTATTTATGTAAAGTCAGAACTTTAAAAATTCATGTAGAAAGAATGACTTTGGGATAGTGTTGAAGAACATGGTATGTGGATTTTCAGTATTGAAGTTTAATTTTTTATTTATGCACTATATAAATGCATTCCTTTCAAAATAATAACTTATGTCGATACAAAACTCTATCTGATAAATGACTAGTGTCTAAAAATACAAGGAATTCTCAAAGCTAGTACTAAGAAAACAGTGCGGTGAGAAGACCAACAAAAGATTTTTCATGGGCACCCATCAAGGGGAACGTGTTGGCAAATGGGCCTCGATATGATGGGACGTCAGAGAGCTGTGCATCAAAACAGCCTGGAGATGTTACTGTGCATGTGTTAAAGAGGCTCAACCCCAAAGCCCTGGCCATATCAAATATCAGCAAGCACAGGGAACTGTGACGGTTAATCTTGACTGACAACTCAGTGTGACTTAGAATCAGCATACTTCTGGGTGTGTTTATGATGGTGTTTCCAGAAGATTCTAACCAAGAAAGGAAAAGTCATCTTGAAGGTAAATGGCACCATCCCATGGGCTGTGGGTCTAGACTGAGTCAAAGGAGCAAGCTCGGTGAGCACAGGCATCGAATTCTCTTTGCTTTTTGACTGCAGATGCGATGTGACCAGCTGTCCTGTGATCCTGCCTCCATAGTGGAGTGGAGTTTCCAGATCTGGGAGGGGCTGTACCCTCAAGTGTGAGCCGATAAATCCCTCCCTAGTTGCTTTTATCAGGTATTTTATCACAGCAATGATAAAAGTAACACAATATAAGAACTTTCATTTAAAAATATTTTATTTATTATTTTTATTTTATTTTACATTTTATTTTACATGAGTGTACTGCCTGGATGTATGTAGGTGCACCCATGTTGTGCAATGTCAAGGAAGGTCAGAAGAGAGCACTGGATTCCATTCCCCTGAAACTGGAGTTAAGGACACTTGTTAGCCACCAGGTGGGTGCGAGGATTTAAACCTGGGTCCTCTGCAAGAGCAGACAGTGTTCTTAACTGCTGAGCTCCCAGGAACTTTCATTTGTTGTTATTGGGAATGTAAATGGTATAACCACTTTGGAAGGCAGTTTGGTAGATTCCTTTAAAACTAAAAACTAAAAACAAGATTATCATAATTAAAATAATCAATACAATTACCCTATTGACATTTATGTTATGAATTGAAAACTAAATAAAAGCTTCATGTGATTATTTATAGCAGCATTATTAATCATACCCATGCATAGAAGCAGTCAAGATGTCCTTTACTAAGTAATAGATCAATTGTAGAGTGTCTATTCAATGAAATATTATTGATCAATAGAACAAAATACATCAAGCCATAAAAAAATTGAGAAGCTTAAATGCATATTGCCAGGTGAAGGAAGGGAAGCCTTTGTCTTCCAAGTATTGAACATTCCAGGTAGTTCCAGGTTGAAAACCTCTTCTGTTACTTAATATAATCAAATAAGGTCATACTAAGCTGATCACATTGAAGTGTAGCATATTAGAGAGCAAAGAGAAGGGCTTACAATGCACCAAAAGAAAAAACATATGTAAATGTAGGAATTAGAATAGCATCGATTTTCCCATCAGAAATCACACTGGAGGCCGAAAGACAATGAACATCGCCTTCAGAATTCTGAGGGTAATTTCTTTTTATCATAAAAGCCATACAAACTTTAATTTTAAAAAGCACCTAAGGTCTTGCTCAGCTTATTTTATTTTTATTTTCTGGTGTGTGCGTACATGTGTGTTCCTATGTATGCAGGTGCACATGTCAGTGCATAGATGCACATGGAGGCCAGAGGTCCATCTCGGACATTCTTCTCAGGAGCTGCCCCATGGGATCTGCCTGCCTTTGCTTACAAGGGTGCACTTATCCCTTTTAACACATGGATTTGGGGATAAAATCATGGTCCTTGTGGTTTTAATGGGTAGGAATGGCTTTTATTAGTGGACAACATCTGGAGTAATGACTTTCAGCAAAACCATGTGCTTTTGGGTCTGATGAGCGGGGCCTCTCCTTGGCAAGCTCATTTTGGTACTCTACCCCCAAAGATAATGAATGAATGTGGATATGTGTGAGATTTTACAGATCCAAGTGCTGCAAGCAGGGCACCAATCCATTGGACACAGTGGAGGTTGGGAAGGACAGGTAACCTGGAAGAATGTGAACTAGGGATGAAAAAACCAGATGGCCTGTGGAGATTCAGCATGGACCTGAACTTGAACTTGTATTTCCCCAATGAAGCTGGAGAAATCATTTGGAATAAATTATAGGTATAGCCTGATGGGTGACAGAGTAGAAGAAACAGGGTTCCTGACTCAGTTCCCTCAGCACAGGGTGAGGACACAGACAGCTCCATCTGCACAGGTCAGGGGACAAGAGATCCACTGGCACAGTTATAGAAGACAGAGGATCCCTAGGAGAACCAGTGTCCTCTGAATTCAGGCCTATAAAATCTTGAGTCAGTCTATTTGTTCAGGTGATTATGCTGCTGACATAATAATAAACACCTGCACCAAGGCAAACAATCAACTCTCCATCTCTATACCCTCATATAATTATTTTTAAAGAGTATGCCTCTCAGGAAACTACTAGAAAATTATCTAGCAGGATAGAAATTAAGGAAGAAGACATGAAATTCAGGAAACAAAGGCTTTAAAACACAAAGCAGTAAAAATATCCAGGATCCTGGGGGAAGAAATTCTCAGCTGACAGTGGTCTGGGCAGGCCTGGAGACACAGCCATGGACAGCAGGAACATCAGAACACAGAGCCATGGGAAGATCTCAGTGTCAGGTGTTTGAGAGCAAAGTTGAAAAGGGAAGAGAAGGAGCACACTGTAGCTCAGCTCTGGACAAGGCTCACTGCATTAAGAGAATGTGAATCTTGGACATCAGTGTTATGAAACATTTTGATATTACTAATGATTCTATTAGATGTATTAAATATTTACCAACTGGTCTGCATGGGCCACAAATCAGACTATATTAGATACTTAATAACACTGAAGGCCACCTGATGTGCCAGGAATTGCTGCCTTTATTCAGCTGCATCAATACAGTAGAGGTCTGCAGATGTGGCCTTAGAGCAGTAGCTATTTCTCAACCTATTTGGAAGTGGACAACATCTGGAGTAATGACGTTCTCCCATATTTTAATACTGGAGGATAATGGTAAATCACTGGATAGCAATAGTTGGGAGACAGAGGGAAAGTGTGTGTGTGTGTGTGTGTGTGTGTGTGTGTGTATGCTGGTGTGTTGATGAGAGAATAAGAGAATGTATTAAAATGTGTAATGTATAAAACACAAAAACCAAGAAGTAACACTACAAATGATATATACAAATGTGAAGTTAACAAGAGGTGAGATCATTCCTACTAGTTAATAGGAATGGAGGGAGATGGAGAAGATGAGGTACTGCTATTCCTAGGAAAGGTTTAGAAAAAATTTAAAGATATATATATATATATATAGTGACTAGAAAAGGAAAAACTGAAAATAAATGTCTGGTGTGCATCAGACTCAGTGACATTTCAAGATTGGTATGATCATTCTCATTTTCAGCAAGGAAGCAAACAAGCTGTTTGAAAGCAGGATCCTTTCTCCTACCTCAAGACAAGGGGGGAAAGGATTTCTTAGTAGGGTAGAAAAGCAACTCAAAGTATTTTCAATCTTGTCAAGATTTACCTAAAGTTTGATCTTTAATTCACCTTAACTATAAGCTAGCAATAATCAGATCATGAACTTATTTGTGATGGACGTCACTTACCATGAACTCTAAAACATGTCTTTCACACAGAAAAAAGGTTAAAGTAGAAGATTATTTGATGGAGTATCCTCCTCAGCTTCCTCTCCCTTCCCTTCCATCTTCCATCCTTTCCTTTCTTCTCCACCTTCTTTCCCATGCTGGGAATGCAGCCTGGGAATGATTGGCAAGCACTCTACAAGCTATACTTCCAGCCTCAGTATGTTTTTGGTTGTATTTTGCTTTTATTTTTGAGAATTTCATATATTGTATTTTTCCATCCTTCCCAGTCTCCTACCAACTCTTCCCATGTCCTTCTCCATCTCAATTTCTTGTCCTCTTCTTTGATTATTACTGTTATATATACATATATTTTCAAATATACATATTATAATGTACTAAGTTCACTAAATGTGTGCAGCTGCGTGTAGGGCCCATTACATTTTTATATTGCTCAGTAGTCTTTGTTTAACTAAGCATCATTGGAAAGAGATGAGTAAAGACAGTTCGGGAAGATCTCTGATCTTTCTTTCCTTTCTGCTTACTGAACCCTCAACTAGTATAAAGAAAGAAACAAAATATTGAAAAGTCATCAAATCCAAATGTGCAAACCAAGTAAGTGTGACTGTGTGTCTAGCAGCAACAGGTAAATGATAAAGTGCCCATGTACTCTGGAGCTAGAAGAAAACATCGTAAGCCAGATATGGGGCTGAAGAGATGGCACAGTGGTTAAGAGCACTGGCTATTCCTGCAGAGGATCCAGGTTCAATTTCTAGCACCCACATAGTGGTTAACAACTGTCCCTAACTCCAGTTCTAGGGGCATCCAATGCCCTCTTATGACCTCTGTGGGCATTGCATGACAGAGGTGCCCTTACACACATGCAGGGAATACACTTGTATGCATAAAATTTAAAAATAATAAAATAGATGAGTGTTCCCCTTTCCCCACAACCTCTCCAGCACTTGGTATCATTCATGTTCCTGATCCTAGCCAGTCTTATTGGAGTAAGGTGATATCTCAGAGTGGTTTTAATTTGCATTTCCTTAATTATCAGAGATGTTGAACACTTCTTAAGATGTTTCTCGGCCATCTCTAACTCCTCCTCTGTGAAGTCTCTATTCAGATCTTTGCTCCATCTTTTGAATGATTCATTTGTTTTCTTTCTTCTTTGTTTTTTGAGTAGCTTGTATACTCTGGAAATTAATGCTTTGTCAGATGTATCTGCTGTGAAGGTTTCCTCCCACTCTGTGGGTCTTCTCCTCACTTCCCTTATTGCTTCCTTTGATGTACAGAAGCTTTTGAGTTTAATGAGGTCCCATTTGTCAATTGTCGATCTTATTTCTTGTGCAGCTGCTGTCTGATTTAGGAAGTCTTTTCCTACACCTATGTCTTGTAGTCTGCTGCCAAGCTTCTCTTCTATCACCTCCAGAGTTTGGGGTTTCACGTTGAGGTCTTTGGTCCATCTGGAGTTGACCTTTGTACAAGGTGAGAGGTAGGGGTTTAATTTCATTCTTCTACAAGTGGTGATCCAGTTTTGCCAGCACCACTTGCTGAAGATGCTGTCTTTCTTCCATTGTGTCTTCTTGGCCCCCTTGTCAAATATGAGGTGGCTGAAATTGTATGAGCTCAGGTTTGGATCTTCAGTTTTATTCCATTGGTCAACTGGTCTGTTTTTGTGCCAGTACCAGGCTGTCTTTATGACTATAGCCCTATAGTATAGTTTGATGTCTGGTATAGCGATCCCCCCTGTATTGCTCTTTTCACTCAGGGTTGTTTTGGCTATTCGGGGTCTTTTGTTTTTCCAAATGAAATTGAGGATTTTTTTTTCCAGGCCTGTGAAGAAACTCTTGGGGATTCTGATTGGGATCGCATTAAATCTGTACACTAGTTTGGGTAGGATGGACATTTTTACTATATTTATTTTCCCAATCCATGAGCATGGGAGGTTTGTCCATCTTCTGATGTCTTCCTCAATTTCCTTTTTCAGGGGTTTAAAATTTTTGTTGTAGAGATCCTTGGTGTCTTTGGTTAGGTTTGTTCCTAGGTATTTTAAGAAATGAGTTACATGGTGACATTAAAAGATTTGAATAGATATGATTGTTGGGTACTTTGAACAAGAAATGATGTATGAAATGTGCTCAATAAAAATCAAATATAAAAACATCTTAAAAAATATGATCTGGGTACTTTGACTTCTATTTCTCCACACCAAAGACCCTAGGTTCAATCTTGCAATATTCTCAGGGATCCAGGGATATTTTCATTACAAAATTATAGTACTGCTATCTATCACTTTAACCATATGATACCATGTGGCACCTGAGGGACATGGGCTAGCTCCTGCCTGGTACTCTTTTATGCCCAAACAATTCTTTTGTTGCCCCAGATGAGATGCAGAGAGCTTAATTCTTCATCAACCAGCTGCAGGACTCTGAGTTATTGATCTTTCAGGGTCTCTAGTTAGCCTTTGAAATGTAAGAGTCTTCCCGTTTGAATTCATGTTTTTACTATGCTTCATAATGTTCACTGAAGTATTTTAGTCACAAAATCTACAAAAACCCTAAAAGGCTAAGAAGTTACATTAGGTTGAAGTTAACAACACTAGATTTGGGGGCAGAAAAGTATGGTTTCGAGGTCTTTGGATTTAAGTAGCCATGTACCTTTGAGGAAGTTAAAGTTTCTGAGGCACTGTTGTCACTTTTAGAGGCTCACTGCATTTCTTACCTCAGAGAGAGGTTGTGAGACTAATGAACCCAAAGCACGTGGGGCACAATGCCTTACCCGGAGGGGTGGGTTTTGATTATGCAATAATGTAATTCAATTTTTGTTGTTAATTAGCAATAACCATCTTACTTCTCCCTCCAACCCTAACAGTGCTTTCTCCTATGTACAGATGTTTTCTGGTATGGAGGAGGCATGGTGGGTTGTGTGTTTCTGATAAAACCCATCAGTTCCTCTCAGCTCTTCTCTGAACCAGAACGGCTGACAGATCCTTGCTGAGGTCATTATTTTTAGCTTTGGAATTGTTAAGAAGTCTGCAGGGGATTTTCACGCATTCAACAAATTAGCAAAGGTCATCAAAACAAATCCATTTGCTGAAGTCATTGGCTTGAAATTCTATCAAACCAGTGCTGTCATATTAAATTAAAGTGCTTCCTACTGGCCACATTTCCAGTATTTCCATAAAACGGTTTGGTTGAATTGTGGTTAGATTTGATTTATTGTGACTGCAATTTAAGTCACAAATGTTGACCTCAAATCCATTTGCTTTCTATTTCTTCTCTTCCCCTCTCCTCAACGTGGAGATGGCTTTTCTTCTAGTCTAAAATTTTTCCTATTTGTCCACATTCAAAACCCATCTCCAAGAAGTCATTCAGAGCTTCTCTAATATCTTTTGGAGGGCTTTTCTCCCTCTTGACCCAGAACTGACTTGTAATTTTAAGTTGGACTTCAGAGATTGAACCCTGCAATTCAGCCTTGTGTAAAGATCTGAAGCATGCTTTAGTCAGGGACCTGGATGTTCTTATAGCCCATAATGACTCTTCTGTTCTCACTTGATTATCCTAGTTCCTGAAGCAGCATCATGACAGTCTACCCACACCATGACACTTGCAAACATATTAGAATGCTGTGGTTGTGGAGATTGTATAGCAGCTAATGTTCATGAGGACAAGACTTCAGATCTTTAGAACCCATGTACAGGCTGGGTGGGCATGTAACTCCAGCCTCTGAACTCCAGACAGGGGATCTCCAGAGGGAGTTGGTCAGGGAGACCAGACATTTCAGCAATCAAGATGTTTCCCAACATGAAACCTGGGTCTTCACATGCACATGAACATACATACACATTCATGCATGTGCACTACTCATGTGTGCTCACAGACACCACACATGTAATTTGTTTTATTTTGTGCTACTGAAGATTGAACCTAGGGTCTTGTATACTAGGCACTCTGACACTGACCTTTATTCTCTGATTTGCCGCATACTCTGAATGCTTCCTTTCCATCAGTGTGGACCACAGTTGTAGCATCTCTGAGAAACATCCTTTTGGATCTAACAAAATTGTTTTATTGAATTGTACTTTGGTGATCTGATAATGGAGCACCTAAGAAAGAAGTGGATGAAAGTCGGAGTCCTAGTTCTGAAAATCTTCTTGGGAAATTTTGTTCATACACCTTTGGAAAGCTTCACATCTTCTTAGTAGTTTAGGCTTTGTTTTATAGATAGCTTGGATATAAATACTGGTTTTGTTTCATTGGACTACTAGACAATAAATTTGGAGTCCATTTCTTTCAACTGTTGTTCATGCCTAGTGACAGGTGTGGATGTATTGTTTCTCTATCCTAGTTTTCCATTGTTCTAGTTACAATGGATGACTTATTCTTTTTTTCCTGGCTTTTTGAGATAAGGATGGTTTATTTTAGTTTAAAAAATTACAATGAAAAGGTGTGCATGTGTGTGTGTGTGAAAAGGTGTGTGTGTGTGTGTGTGTGATGCCTTACATTTTTTACAGAATGGGATGGAGATTAAAAAAATCATTTTCTATCCCTTCACTGAATTATAGCAGTCATAGCTTACAAACCATTACTTAGCAATTATTTCCTGTCCTATGTTCTTGTTTTATATCTGCACAAGAAGATGTTAGGCTAAAGAATATTCTTAGTGTTTCATTGTCTTCTCACTATACAGCACAACATGGACTCAATGGACCTTTAAGTCCATCTTCGGCACACAAGTCTTCTTTCAAGGAACTAGCTGTGTGATTTTGACCAGGATGTCACTGGGCTTCCGGGATATGACTCACCTCAACTCTGTGTGGCAGAGTTGGATGAAATAATCTTCAGTATCCTCTCTGGTTCTAAGATTCTGTTCTAAGTGCCGTGCTGCTTAAAATAATTGCCAGATATAAATACTCAAGGACTTAAAGCACTTACAGATAGGAATATGGCTAAATGACATTTTTAGTGGAAGAAAGATTCTTGTCAAAGGGAGATTTATCCATGTATTCCTCTGAAATAAAAGGGCTTATTGAGTCATTATAGTGCCAGCCAGAAAATGGACCAAGTCTTGGAACTAGTCCTCTAAGCTTTGACAGCAAATTAGACATCTATTCCTGTTCACTTCCCCATGAAAATGAAGGGGTGTCTTCTAGACACTCTGGTTCCGAATTTAAGCTGGAAGAACACTTACAGTGAGCAATAAAAATGCTTAGATGAAGGAAAACTTCCTATAAGTTAATATATAGCAAGCACTGATTATAGTTCTTTTAGTATAAGACAAGTAGAGTGATGCTGTAGAGAGTTAGACTGAGAATTCAAAACCAATTTTCTCTCTACTACTAATCATTACATAATTAGCTAAACTGTTTTCCTTTCTGGGATCCTAGATTTTTTTTACTAACAAAAAGAGAAGACTCACACCTGCTAGGTGTTTTGTGAGGGTGACCTAGGCAACTTGTCATGAGAGTGCCATGTATGAGTATGACTGATTTGGCTAGAGCATGGCCACTGTGTGGGAGCCAAACAAAGAACTGGGAAGTGACATCTGGTGATTCGATGGGTGCTTTCTTGATTTTATGGTTAACTGGATGGTTGGACAAAGCTGTCCATTAAAATGGCTGGAACACTGTAAGATTCTCTATTTTTGTAGTGCTCTTCCAATTTGTAAATGGCTCAATAGTTCATAAATTCTCCTCCAATTGTAAATTGGTGGTTAACAAAGTTCTGTCAAGATGTAGGCACATAGGAGCTGGACCTTTGTTTGGTTCACTGTGTATGAAATGATCTCATGAAATGCTTCATGGGTGGATAGAGCGGAAGCTTATATTATATAATGTGGGATTCGGAGGACTTTTTGTTGGTTTTACATTGCTTGCTATCAAGTGGGCTATATCTCCGCAACTATCTAGGAGAGGAACTAGAACAAATTTTCCCAGAATCTCTTTCTCCAGATTTGAGTTTGTCAAAAAGAAGTATTTGCACTTGTGCTTGTGTCTCTTGAACACTCGCATGCTGAAATCCTGCTCACTGAGGTGAGGGAGTTAGAGCAAGGCCTTTGGGAGGTGATTTGGTGCTATAGGCTAGGGCGGCCGAGCTCGGCTTCTCTGACCTCTGACTGCCAGCTTTTCCAATTTTGTGTGTGTCTTATGCACCTTGAGAGCTCTTAATATGTTGGGTGAGCCTTCTCTTTTCTTCACAAAATTTTTATTGGCATTAAAATACCATTGTAGTTAGCATTTTGTGATTTTGTGTTTTTTATGTTTTGATTTATTTAAACATTCCATTTTAAAATATTTTTAAAAAAATATCTTAAGGCTGGGCATGATGGTGCATGCCTTTAATCTATTGCAGCACTTGGGAGGCAGAGGCAGGTGGATCTCTGTGAGTTCAAGGCCAGCCTGGTCTACAGAGTGAGTTCCAGGACAGCTGGGGCTACAGGGAGACCCTGTCTCAAAAAGAAACAAAAAATAATATTTTTAATTGATCGTTTGAAAATGTCATATATAAGGTCTTTTTGAGACAGGGTCTCCCTATAGCCACAGCTGTCCTGGAATTTGCTATGTAGACCAGGCTGGACTTGAACTCACAGAGATCCACCTGCCTCTGCCTCCCGAGTCCTGGGATTAGAGGCCTGCACTACCATGTCTGGTGAAAATGTCGTATATTTTACACAATGCATTTTTGATCCTGTCCATTCACCACTTCCTCCCCCACTTCCCTCTAGTGCTCCCAGCCTGCCTTCCCCAAAACTTCATGTCATCTTTTTTTACTAAAACTTTGTTTATTTTTATTCATGTATAAGTGTTTTCCCTGCATGTATGTAAATGTACCTAAGCATGCAGTGGCTACAGAAGCCAGAAGGGAGTGTCTGATCACCTGGAACTAGAATTACTTGTGATCATTAGCTGCTATGTGGATGCTGGGAACTGAACCAGGCTTCTGTGAAAGAGCAGCCAGTGCTCTTAACCACTTAGTCATATCTTCAGTCACATCTTCTTTTCCAAAATTGTTCTTTTTAAAATTTTATTATTTTTATTTTATGTGTATGTATGTATTGCCTGCATGTATGTAAGTGTACCCATGTTGTACAATGCCCATAGAGGACAGAAGAGGGCACCGGATCCCTTAGAACTGGGGTTATGAATGGTTGTTAGACACCATGTGAGTCCTGAGACTTACACCACCACAGAGATACATGCACGGCCATGTTTATTGCAGCTCTCTTCACAATAGCAAGGAGCTGGAACCAACCTAAATGCCCCTCAACTGACGAGTGGATAGAGAAAATGTGGTACATCTACACAATGGAGTTCTATGCAGCAGTAAAGAAAGATGACATCATGAGCTTTGCAGGAAAATGGCTGGAGCTAGAGGACATCATGCTGAGTGAAGTAACACAGTCCCAGAAAAACAAACGATGAATGGTATCCCTCATCTGTGGATGCTAGTGCCAATTACCTAGTTGTAAGTATTTCTTGTGTATGGCCCCCTGAGCTTTTGTCCAAAGCAGTTGGGAGTAATGCATATTGGAAACAACAGAAACAACAACAACAACAACAACAACAACAACAGAAAGGACTGCATCAAAGAACTGACTGAAACAGTGAACTTCTGCTCAAAACAGTCAACTTCCTCATGGAGAATATTGAGAAAGACTGAGAAAGAGATGAAAAACATGTTTGGCAGAATGCATGAGCTCTGGTGGGGTGGGGGAATGGGTGGACACGGGTCTAGATTTGTTAAAAAAATAAAAATAAATTTATGAAAGTGGGTCTTCTGGAAGAACAGCCAGTGCTTTTAACTGCAAGACATCTCTCTAGCCTCTCAAAAATTGTTCTTATTAATCTTCTGAGTTCCATTAGTCATTTCTACATTCGCATGTGGCCTTCCACTGAGGTGTGGGAAACCTACCTGTCCCTACCTGTCTCCAAAGGAGAGTGATTCTCCCTCTCAACAGCCATCAGCTTCCAGCAGTTCCTCTGCTAGGGGTGGGATCTGGGAAGCCTTCCTATACCCATGCTACAACTTTGACTGGCTTGATCTTGTACAGATCTTGTACAGATAGCCACAGCTTCTGTAAGTTCATGTGTACAGTAGCCAGATAATGTACACAGGTTATAGCTCACAGTACTTCTTGCCATTCTCCTTTCCTCCATATTCCTGAGCCTTGAGAGAAGATCATGCAGATATTCCATCTATGGCTGGGTGCTCAAAGTAACTTATTCTCTCTACAAAGTATCTATTTGCTCTCTAGAAGAAACAAGAACAACAGGGTAAAGTTTCCAGTAGTGGAGTGATCAGATTTTAAACTGGTATAGGGCATACCATGGTCTGGATTCAGCTACTTCCTAACCCTGCAAATATAACATATCACTTAATATATCTTGGGCTTGAAGACTTTACTAGAATTATGGGGCTAATGACAAACTTTTTTCCTCTTACAGGTTATTATGGAATGAAAATGAAGATGCATTTCATAATTTTACATTGTACATTACTTAAGGGTGAGGTTGAATTTTAAGAAATCGGAGGTCATGTGTCTTTGATGTGGAAACATCATATACCAATCTCAGTGGAAGAGCTTACATACCTATGATTGCTGCTTCTAAGCTATGAATGTAAATAGCATACTACTATATGAAATACTGTAGGCAATTATAACTTAATAGGAGATATTTATATAGCTAAACATGTCTATAATAGAAAAGGTATGATAAAATTTACTAGTAAACAATTCTCAATTTTATTGTAGCCTTTTGGTGGCTACTGTCACATATGTGTTCATCATTGACAGAAGTAGAATGTGGCGCATGACTGTGCATATATTTATGTATATATACACATGTGTCTACTCACAGACATTAACTCACGCATTATTCTATAGATCCTTATTCACAATTGGTCCAAGGTAATTAATAATGTAGATTGATAAAAATTCAAAAGAAATGACTTTGAGGGCAGGGAGCATTTCCCTGACTTCTGAGTGTAAATACTGCGGCTGTTGTGAGCATGGTTCTACGAAACACAGCCCAGTGAAATTAACATTGAGTTAAAATATCAACAGAATATTTCTCTGCTTGCTGATCTAATATCTAATTTATTGATCATAATCTTGAGAATGGTGTTGATAAATATGTTAACGTGTTAGTTTAGAAATGTAGCATTTGAGAGGTGTGGACAGAGTCACTTTTTTATCTTAGGAAAAGTGATAATGTTGGAAATACTGTGTACCCCAAATATTTGTAGAATTAGAGTCTGAAACTTCAGGGAACCCAGAACTAGGCACAAGAGAGGAACCCAGAACGAAGCCAAGGAGGAGGAACATTGTGCCACCAGCGGGCTCAAGGCGTGAGCTGAAGAGGGTTCTGATTGTTGGGGATGTACAGGCCAATGAGATTTTTAAGAAATTTCAGGTCTTGTGACTTTGACGTGGAAACATCACATACCAATCTAGATGGGGAGGAAATGAAGAAACAGAACTCTCAGCTGACACAGAAGTTGGAGCAGTTCAGCATCACAGCAGAGCAAACCGCTGGTTGCCTGCTTCAGTAGAGTTGTGACCATTTACAGCCTGGCTAAAATATACTAAGCACTGTGCAGGCTCTTTGCATGAGGATCAATCTTCTATTTTATCTCCATCTCTCAGTCCCCCTACCCGCTTGGGTCCTCACCATTTGCTTTTGACAAAGTCTTGCAGTCTGAAACAGATTTCTTGCAAACTAGCTGTTTCCACTCTTACAGCCCTAGTACTGGGCTGGGACTTTCAGTAAGTGACATGTTCTTTCTCACTATCCCATCCAGAATGTTCTCCTGTCTTTCTGAATTTAAATCTCATGTAATATTGTTGTTTTCTGCCAACCCAAGGTTTCTTCTCTCTATATTTGGCTTCTGTGAAATCTTCCCATGCACCCCTTCAGATGCAATGGCCATTAATCAGACCACTTTTCCACTATCTCTCATCCCCTCACAGCTGCAGACTGGACCATCTTCAGTCTCATGGCTATACATTGCAATGCCTCTTTTATTGTTAGGTTCATCTTCCTTTCCTGAAGCTTGAACAGAATTCTCCAACCCTGTGTAAATGTAGCATCCTACTTTCTTCGAGTTCTTTTAATAAACATGGTTAAGGCAAAACAGGAACATGCCGAGGGCTTACATTTAGTGTCTGCCCACACAAGGACAAATCATTCCCAGTCTGCTACTCCCTCTCCTGGTTAAGATGACTGTGTCATATCCTCTCTTTTTCTGAAGCTTATTTTATTTCCCCTTTTGACTATACAAGCTATAGAAGGATGCTTGGATTCAGACCCCTTTGATATTAATTACCTTGGAGATGTAACCCAGATTCATGTACTCAAATATAGGTACAATTTTATGACTTTGAAATTCTTATTTCCAGATCAGACCTCTCTGAACTCGACTTTCAACTCTAAGAATGATGCCTACTTAAGTGCATCAAAGATAATATAAATTTTAAAACATTAAAAATGGATATAGTCTCTACTGATGTCTTTTCTTGATGTAGGTAATGACATTTTTTTCAGAGGTTCAACTCAAAAGACCTCTTCCCTGTGAGATTTTGAATGTCTGCAACTTACCAGGAAAACACCACATGTGCTTTCCATCAGGATGAAGCATTTCTTTAAAAAAATTTTTTTTTGTTAATCTTATTTATTTCTGTATGTGTATGAATGTACTGTCTGCATGCAAGTCTGTGCACTCGTGTCGTGCAATGCCGCGGAGGTCAGAAGAGGGTGTCGGATTCCCCTGGAACTGGAGTTCTCCTGGAATTGGAGTTTCAGATGGTTCTCGGCCGCCATGTGGGTGCTGGGGATCGAACCCGGGTCCTCTGTAAGAGCGGTCGGCGCTCTTAACTGCTAGGCCATCTCTCCAGCCCCTGGATGAAGCATTTCTTAGAGCTGTGACCTGTGTCATTTGTATGTTGTTTGAACTTTCTGCATTGAGTTCTCCAATACCATTCAATATGTAGCTTACCTCAATGTACCCATGAATAGCATTTTTCTTTGTCTTAATTTTGGCATGTGAAAATGATATCCAAGACATCCTATCTTAAGATGCTTTATCTTTGCTTTGATGCTATTTTTATCCCTCTCTAGTCATATTTTTTTTGGGGGGGGAGGAAAGGGTTTATTCAGCTTACATCTCCCAGGTCACAGTTCATCACTTATGGAGCCCAAGGCAGGAACTCAGGGCAGGAACCTGGAGGCAGGAGCTGAAGCACAGGCCATGGAGGAATGCTGTTCACTGGCTTGCTCCCCTGGCTCATACCCAGCCTGCCTTCTTATACAGTACACAACAACCTGCCCAGGGTGGCACCACTCATTGTGGGCTGGGCCCTCCCACATTGCTCGACAATCAGACAATGCTCCACAGATGTGGCCACAGGCCAATCCAATGGAGCCAATTCCCCAATTGAGGCTCCCTCAACCCAGGTGTGTCCAAGTTGACACTAAAGCTATCCAGCACAATCACTGATGATGAGATTGCAAGCTCATGCAGCCAATATGGAAAGCAGTGTGGAGAACTCTTAAAAAACTAAAAATGAGTATACTATGTGATCCAGTTATACTACCTCTTGGCATAGGCCCAAAGGACTATCCTACAGCAGAGATATTTGTACATCCATATTTATTTCTGCTCTTTTAACAATAGTTAAGGAATGAAAGCAACCCAGTGTCCCTCAGCTGACGAATGGATAATGAAAATGTGGTTCATTTTCACAATGGACTTCTCAGCGGTAAAGAAAGATGACATCATGAAACTTTCAGGTAAATAGATGGAAACAGAAACTGTTATAATAAGTGAAGTAACTCACACTCAGAAAACCAAACGATGTGTGTGCTCTTTCATTTGTAGATCTTAGCATCAAATCCTTACATGTGAGTATATATCCTGACGTAACTGCAGGAGCCAAGAATATGGAAAGAAACTATGAAGACAAAGGGAAAGAAGAAGCCTGAGAAAGAGGAACAGTAGGATGCCAATATTACCAGGGGGAAAATAGGTAAAATATGGGTAATTAACTGGGAGGGGAAGAGGAAGGGTTATAGAAGGGTCCATGGGAATAAAGGAGAAGTTGCTTAAGAGAGGGGGGAATCATAGGAGACAGGTTTCATCAAGGGTGAAAATGGGAAAATGCAGATACTTTAACTGGGGAGGGAGGAAGGAATGGGAGAGAGAGAGAGAGAGAGAGAGAGAGAGAGAGAGAGAGAGAGAATAAATAATGCTTAGCTGTCTTGGACTCGGGTCAATTCTGGCTGTTTCTTCTCATGGGCTGACAGTTTGCCAGGAATAACCTTTGTAGATCCTACAAAATTAAGCACAATCAATTAGTAAAGGATTTAAACTTTTTTGTTTGTTTTTTGTTTTATTTTTGTGGTTCTTAGCCCGTCAGGATTTAATGGCTGGGGCGCTGTCCCCCACGATTCATCCCCACAGTCACTAAATTATATAGGATTTAAACAGTAATAAATTTTAATGGTAGGTTACTTTGTAAAGACACCGATGTTTTTGGATTGGGTAATGGGTTACTCCCCCAGAATTCCCCTTTTTATATTCTCATTTCTGTTGATATGACAGTGTGCTTACTGTGGCTTTAATACATCTTCCTGACGATTAGAGGGTTGTAAGACTTGTGACTCATCCGTGGGTTGTATTCTATTCGCTCCAGGAGAGAGCAATAAGCCAATTAGATCTGGGGATATACTGGGCATAGGACTGACCTCTTCTGCACTATTGTCCATCAGGTGAGGAGTGGCTCTGGGGTAGTCATAAGGGGAGGAGTCTTGTTTGTCTAAAGGAGACCCATATTTGCTTTATTGGTATAGTGGCCTTAATGGTAACACTCTCTGTATTCCAGAGACCATCTGTACACTCATGTGTGGTCCCTCAAATAAAAATCTTTCACACGTTAACAGTCAGGGTTCGTCAACAGACAGAGGAGGGCCTTATTGCCTCTCTTCTTGAGGTATCCCAGTTTAGAGGCAAGGAAGCTTTTAGTTAAACGTTTGTGGGAACTTGGATCCCCTGGCCAACAGTCTATCCTTGGTAAATAATCCATTGTTGATAAACTATTTTTTTTTTCACTTAGCTTTACTCTCAACTCGGGAACACTATATTACAAGTGAAAAAAATGAATGAAGGAAAAATAATACAATCTCCATCAAAACAGTACTGCACTCCTATCAACGTGGGAAGGTGGAGGTGGTCAGCTCACTCAGTCTCTTTCCCTGGGTCCAGGATGGGACCTGCTGTCATCCTAGGTTCCCTGGTTTTCAATGAGTGCCCACAGTAAATACAACTTAAGTAATTTTAAAGGGAAGAAATTAAGGTCAGATCATATTAAATGAGGACTGTAGTCTCATGAAGCTAATCTAGTTCATTTCCTCTGATAATGTGATCTCCTAGTTGATTCTTCAAATATATGTGTTTTTACAGGTCAAGGCTGTGAGAAGTGTGCAAAGGGAATGACATCCTTTCCTCTGTTATTTAACTGTTTGAAAAAGAGTATTTAGGGGACTGGAGAGATGGCCTAGACGTTAAAGAGCACCGACGCTCTTAGCAGAGGACCCGGGGTTCATCCCCAGCACCCACATGGCGGCTCGAGACCGTCTGATAACTCCAATTCCAGGAGAACTCCAGTTCCAAGGGAAATCCGAACCCTCTTCTGACCTCCGCGGCATTGCAACGACACGGTGCACAGACCTGCATACAGACAGTACATTCATACACATACAAAATAAATAAAGTAAAAAAAAATTTAAAACAAAGATTTATTTAGGTGAGATAACAAAAACAGATACCAATAGTGACCACGTGAACTAAAATTCCATATATAAAATAGTGAAAAAGGAAGACATGAGGAGTCTATCATTAGTTGCTATTTGTAAAAATTGGAAATAAAAAACAAGTAGATCAGGAAATTTTTTGACTACCAAAAGGATTTGTACAATCAAGAATCAAGTCGCTTTTCTTTTGGTTAACTATGCTTTCATCAATGTTTTCAGTTAAGGGCAACTGGAAAATTGCAATAGATTGAAATTCAAAACTATGGAGAAAAGTTTTACACTGTCAATGTTAATTCTCTTAACAGGTATTCAATATTTTCTCCTAAAATGATTTGTGCCTTGTTGAAGTAGATTATTGCATTACTATGATACTGAACAAGAACATTTAATACAATTCATTAATCTGAAAGTCACCTAAGGATATTTCTAGTTTATTTGAACTTTGTACATATTTCCCTTGATAAGTCATGAAAAAATGACTTGCTAAGTAATGTAGGATTGGAATAGGGTTCAAAAACTGGAAAGGAGTTGACATTTTCTTGTTAATGTCTAGGGCAGAACAGAGACAAAATGGCCAGCAACTGAGACCATTCGATCAGCTTTTATAGACAAAGGAGATCATCAAAAGGTGTTCCGTCTTGCGGAACTTTGCTAACCTGGGACTTGACTTCCATCAATGACATTAAGAAACATGCTGGATCGGGAGGATGGAGAGATAGCCTAGCGGTTAAGAGCGGACTGCGTTGCAGAGGACCTGGATTCGATCCCGCCGCAAGCACCCACATGGTAGGCGGCATAGAACCATCTGAAACTCTGCCGTTTGCAGGGGAATCAGACACCGCTCTTATGACCATCCTGTTGGCCTTGACACACAACGGGTGCAAACAAAATTACTACAGACAGTACTCATAACACATGAGAAAATATAACATATTAAAAATATTTTAAAAAGACATTCCTGATCCTGGAAACACTATAACATATACACCATTTACTCAAGAATGTTTCCACCAAATATCAGAGATCAGATTTTTTTTGTCTGAGCTAAGTTGCAAAGAAAGTAAGTATGGATATATTCCCCCGGAATTAAAAGTTAGAGTTTTATTTATTAAAAAAAAAGCATTTGAACTAGAAACTTAATGGTTCATTAACCTTTTAAATACTTTATTCAAATATATCAGATTAACTGTTTGAGTGTATTTAAGTTTGGTGTCACTAGCTTTGATAAATCCCATTACATTGCATGTATAATTGTAGAATATTTATCATACATCCCTTCCAATCTATTCACACTTGTGGGTTTTGACATTTCTAGGTTCTTTTGAATTTTTGCCCACACTTACTTGTAAAATCTGTCATATTTTCTTATCATATGAAGAATTAATTCATCTAAAGAAAATCACGAAGAACTAATACATAGTTTTAAAAATTGTCCAAATCAATCCATGAGCACTCTTTATCACTTGTCAGTATATGAAAAGTGCTTTCAAACATATGAATTGGGATATAGACCAATTCTTCGTCATAGTTTGAAAAGGCAAAATTTAGTACTTTTTTTTGACAATTCAAAAGGACTTATTTATGTTTAAAAATGAACCACGCGCCGCGATTCTCTAGTCACCTCTTAAAACAGTACGCATTTTCGTGGATCAAAGTATTCATCTGACTATAGCAATAATGTCACTAAGAAGTAGTCCAAGTATTCTTGTTGACTGATTAGAAAACTACATCCTTCGCTCACAAGAAAAAAAGACAAGTATATAACTAAAAAAAATATACCGAGATAGTGACCATTAGAATCATTAATTTTCGAAATTTGTCTCTTTTAACATCTATATATACAATATAACTTTATAATGCATAGGTTGACTCAGGGTAGGAATTTTAACTCACTTATATATATAATGCCTGGGTCCATATTCCAATTGATACAGAAATAAATATCCACGAGGGAGNTATATATATGCCGTGCAAATTCCATGAGGAAAAGATAAATCCTAGGGATGACAGTAAGAACAGTCCAATATGATTAGAGGAATGTCAAAATCAATGAATGGATGCCAAGCATGTGCAGGTGACTCCTGAGAGCCTGTCAACACTGCAATCAGGAGGGTGTACCCCATAAGAGTCAAGATTATGAACTCTCTGTTCTGGATAAAGATCTGCCTTTCCAGCTTCACTGGTCAATCACCTGGTCACCCCTAGAAGGAGGGTTCCCTTAAGTCATGCTAAGCAGATGGGCTGAATACCTAGTGTTGATGAGATAGTGAAGTTTTCTTGCCTGCAATCTTGTTTCCTAGTACAGGACTTCTGGACCTGCACATGGCCATGTGACTCTCTGTAAGTCTGATCATTTTTCTGAATTCTTCAGATTCTGATCATTTTTCTGAATTCTTCAGAAAAGCACACACAATCTCTCCTTTCTTCTTCACATCCCCTTTCTAAACATGCTTTCTGTAGCCTTTGGGCTGCCCTAGCACCCTGAGTTTCTTGACTCTTACGCTAACACTTCCTTCTCCTGCCATATGGCTATCAGGCCATCATCATGCATCTGCCCCCCGTGCAGACTCTAATCAGCATGGCCTCATTGCTTTCTTCTTCCTCCCCTCCAATTTCCTCCTCAAGGTGGCCACTGAGATTTCCAGTTTTCTTGTCCTGAGGATTTTTTTCATTCAAGTAAAACTGTCTTAAAACTTCCATTTGAGTCCATTCTTAAGTTCTTTTATGAATGAGACTAAGAACACTCTTGGGGACACTGTTTCTCCCTTGTATTAATATGGAGGTGGACATTCAAGATGTTGGCTGTGGCTGAGACTTTGAAGCTGACCATTCATTAGGGTGCAGTTAACTAAACCCCCACCTCTCACCCTGTTCAAAAATCAACTCCAAATGGATCAAAGACCTCAATGTGAAACCCCAAATTCTGAAAATGATAGAAGAAAACGTTGGTAGTAACCTACAAGACAGGCATAGGAAAATATTTTCTAAATCAGACACCAGCTGTACAAAAAATAAGGTCAACAATTGACAAATGGGACCTTATTAAACTTAAGAGCTTTTGTAAAGCTAAAGAAACAGTGAAGTGAAGAGAAAACTGACAGAGTGGGAGGAAACCTTCACTGCAGATACATCTGACAAAGCATTGATTTCCAGAGTATATAAACTGCTCAAAAAACAAAGAAGAAAGAAAACAAATGAATCACTCAAAAGATGGAGCAAAGAGCTGAAGAGAGACTTCAGAAATGAAGAAACAAAGATGGCTGAGAAACATCTTAAAAATGTTCAACATAGTTAATAATTAAGGAAATGCAAATTAAAGCCACCTTAAGATTTCATCTTATTCCATTAAGACTAGTTATGATCCAGAAAACAAATGATACTAAATGCTGGAGAGGTGGTGGAGAAAGGGGAACACTCATCCACTGCCAGTGGAAATGCAAATTTGTGCAACTCCTATGGAAAGCAGTGGGGAGCACTCTCAAGAAACTGAAAAATGAGACTACCACCTGATCTAGTCATACCACTCCTGGGTATATACTCACAAGACTCATCTCAGAGATACATGCACATCTATGTTTATTGCAGCTCTCTTCACAATAGAAAAGAGCTGGAAGCAACCCAAGTGTCCCTCAACTGATGAGTGGATAGAGAAAATGTGGTACCTCTACACAATGGAATTCTATGCAGCAGTAAAGAAAGATGACATCATGAACTTTGCAGGTAAATGGATAGAACTCGAAGCCACTATGCTAAGTGAAGTAACATTGTCCCAGAAAAACAAATGATGAATGTTATCCCTCATTTATGGATGCTAGTGCCAAATCCCTAGTTGAAAGGCAAGCTGAGCAAAGTTAATGCTATATTACTTTTCATACGAAAGAAACTGTGCTTTTATAATGTGAATCCCTTAACAGGCTCTAGAATTAACTTACCACTTATTTTCAGACTTTGTAATTGTGGTATATGGGTGGAGGGTATGTATTCATATTTTAGAGTAATATAAAATTAAAGGGAAAAATGTGAACTCCTAAACATATTTTGGAATTAACATACAGTTTATTCTCAGAGGTCATAATTTTGGTATATGTGTGATGTATATATAGGCATATTTTGGAGCAATACAAATGGGAAGGTGTAGGAATGAAACTTTGCGTGGCTTGAGGCAAGAACTTGTAAGACCTGTCCCATAAGACCTCTGAGGAGGGTCATCTGATATCTCTGTAGGCATTCAGTTGCCTCTGTAGCTCTGGAAGTTTCAGGATATTACAATGTTTTCTTGCTTCGCCTATCTCTGCAAAGTTCCAGGACTGGATGGCCCCTTCTCTTGAGGCATTGAGCAAAATGTCACACCTCTAGTTACCTGTTGCATAAACAGGAGCTCTACAGCCCCGATTAGAGCCAAGGTGGCTCGCCCCTCCCTTCCGCCTGCCCCCCATTTCCTTGCCCAGAGCACAGTAACTTTTTGTATATAAGCACACTGCTGGCATAAATAAAGAGAGACTCTATTTTCCCAGGCTTTCTCTGAGTCCGTGTCTATATGCCTGTCCTTATGTTACCTTGTCTTTCTATTCTATTGGGTAACTCTCCCATGGTCCCCTCCCCCTCCTTGCCAGAGCTAACCCGAGAGATTGTCTGCCTGCAGTCAGGAGACAGCCTCGGAAAATGCAAGAAGGGAAGAACACCCTGTGGATGTCGGCCACGTGTGACTAAAGGACTATTCAGATGATTATTAAACTCCTACAGGAGGGAACAACAATGACAAAAGAACTGGATCAAAGAACTGACTGAAACAGTTAACTTCTGCCCAAACAGTAAACCTCTGCAGAGAAAAACTTCAAAAGGCTGAGAAACAGGGGCTGGAGAGATGGCCTAGTGGTTAAGAGCGCTGACTGCTCTTACAGAGGACCCAGGTTCGATCCCCAGCACCCACATGGCAGCCGAGAACCGTCTGAAACTCCAGTTCCAGGAGAACTCCAGTTCCAGGGGAATTCGACGCCCTCTTCTGACCTCCGCAGTGTTGCACGACACGGGTGCACAGACTTGCATGCAGACAGTACATTCATACACATACAGAAATAAATAAAATTAATTAAAAAAAAAAGGCTGAGAAACAGATACAAGACATGAATGGCAGAATTCATGAATTGGGTGGGGTGAGGGACATGGAAAAGGGAATGTGTCTAAATTGGACTGAGAAATGATATATGAAATACACAAAACACCAATAAAAATATTTTATTAAAAAAAGAAAATAAGTAAAAATTTAAAAATACTGAAAAAAATACAGAAAAAAATTAGTTTACTAACACTAAGCCCTTCTTTACATGTATGCTAGTCACCACTCACCAAAGAAACTTTGCAACAGAGGGTGATGATTATTACAGAATTCCACAACTGGTCACGCACAGAGATTAAGTGTCTGTAAAATGCCCAACCCTAAGTGACACATCTACAATGGAAACTACACCTAAGACTCATGGAACATAGCAGAACAAGGGATAGAGAGAACATTAATGCATCTCTCAACTCTCATCAATGAAGCTCCCTCCTATAACAAAGGGCCATGAACCCAGGGCTCTGGGACCATGGTGGAAGAGGGAGCTGAAAGACTTTAAGAGCCAGAAGAGGAGGTACATGACCATATGCAAATAGAATCTTACAGGCTCCTGGAATCTTGCTCATATGAACCAACAGCAATGGTGTCAGCATGCACAAGACCCATGCAAAGGCAACCAGACAAAACCCTAGCTTGGAACAGTGGAAATGGGAAGCAGCCTCCAATCTTAGCTGAAGGACTATTGGCAGGTGATTAGTACTAGGAGAGGAAGAGCTCATCTTCTTTACGGGAATGACTCTAGAGAGCCTGACTAGACTACAGTGGACAACTTGATTCTATAGGTGTTAACATAAATGACAGAATGCATGAAATCCAATGTGTGGGGTGCTATGGGCTGGTGCCAATGGGGAATGGGTTATAAAGAGGACTACGGTGTCATGTATAAAATACATACAAATTCAATAAAATTATATTAAAAATAAATTAAGTTACTTAAAATGAGAATTGAAATAGTCTATATCCTGTTGTAAATATATGCATCATCGATCAGAAATGGACATTTTTTTCCTTTGATCCAGTAATTATATAGAAGGAGGTCTTCATCTCCTGCCTTGGGAGACAGTTGTATCTTAACGTTACATTGAGAATCAGAGAATAAATTGTTTTCATCTGTTTTTGCCTCCTGTAAAGTAAGAACTCTTGCACATCCTGAGAAATGTTTACAATTATGACTCTGAATCATCAAAAAGATTGTCACGTTCCAAATTCTCTATTGAGAAAGATTCTCATCAAGAATGGTTATGATAAGGGCTGGAAAATCTGTGCTCTTCAGAATGAGTCATGGAATCCAAAACCTCCCCAAAGCTGACATAGGGCCTTCAGCTCTTTCCACTAAAACCCTTCTAGTTTGTGGACATAAAATCAAGTGAAAGCAATTGTAGTGTTTACTATTTTTCCTCTATTAAAATTCTTCCTACAATCACACATTCACTCAAGTACTATTTTCTAACATGGCACGCCACATTTCTGAGAGTTTTCTGCATATAAAAAGTAAGCTACTGTTAAAATGTTAATCCCTAAACGTGTTTTGGAATTAACCTATAGTTTATTTTCAGACTTTGTAATTCTAGTTTATGTGTGGAGTGTATACATGCATATTTTGAAGTAATATAAAATTAAAGGGAACAAAAAGGAGAGAAAAACCTGTTCAAAGAACTGACCAAAACAGCAAACTTCTGCATCCAAAGGAAAAAAAAAGACTGAGAAAAAGATGCAAGACAGGACTTAACATGCATGGCAGAATCTATGGGCTCTGGAGTGTGTGTGTGTGGGGGGGCATGGTTGGTGGAATGAGTCTAAATTTGATTAAGAAATGTTGTATAAAATGTGCTCAATAAAAATTAACATACAAAAAAAGTAAGCTACAAACAGCACACACCCAAGGTGCTTCAGATCTGAGCCAGTCACATTTCTGTGTTTGGGAGGTATTCTGAAAATGACTTTTCTGTCTCAGTTAATTTAAAACTTTAATCCTCTTGAATCAAACACTGAGCGACTAGTGTGGCATAGGCTTGTTGTTAATTATGCAAAGCACAGTGGGACACAGATAGGTTGGGGAGGTAGACTGAGGAGCAGAGGTGAACCCTATTGCTAGCTTATCTAGTGTAAAGGTTTTGTTACTGATGATTCTTATAACTTAAATTATGATCTGTTAACCAAAAGAATCATCACCTTGAGTATGTTCAAAATACACCTTCCTGGAACCATATCTGGGTCTACTGAGCCAGAATCTGCATTTTAGTAATCTCTGTGTTTACATGTGCCATTCTCTATCTATCTATCTATCTATCTATCTATCTATCTATCTATCTATCTATCTATCTATCTATATTTTATGTGTATGAGTTTTTGCCTGTGTGTTTGCAAGTATACCATGTACGTATAAATACATGGAAGTCTGAAAAGTGTATTGGCCCTGGAACTGGAGTTATGAACAATTATTAGTAGTCATGAAGTAGGATCTTCTGGAAGAGCAGCAAGTGTTTAACTGCTGAGCCATCTCTCCAGCCGCTACACAAGACCTTTGACAAGCATTGCTAGGTGCTGACAGACAAGTGATCCTTATCTGCTCTGAGAGTTCTAAGGTAACGGCAGCAAAAACCCATGGCTCTGTCAGTGAATTTCTTTTTTTTACACAAATTGTAGGTCAACATAATTTAAGTAGTGGGAATGGAATCGATTTGGAATTAGTGCAGTCACGAAGTGAGAGCTCTTTGGGAAATCTGCCTTCGCACACAATTGAATAAATATAGTTAGTATCTACAGGATGGAGCACTGGGGATGAAGACTGATGCAGTTGTTCTTATTTCTGTGATCGAAACAAATAGATTGTGCCTAATTCAGTTTGATATACTATTCCTGAAAAGCCTACTGCTATATGTTTATTCAAGTGCAAATTTTTGGTAGCGATAGAGAATGTCACTAAAGTGGCTAATGTTCACACTTTTTTTCCCAGAATACTTTTCCTTCCCAGAACATCATTATATAAGTAAATATCACATTGATTCTATTTATAGTAATATGTCTCATATATCTATATTTAAAATAGAGTAGTATTCTGTAACAAATTAATTCCATATATGTGTCATTGTGTGTGTGTGTTCACATATATGTGAGCACACATGTGTGCATGCATAGACAGTATCAGATGTCATTCCGTAGGCACTGTTTACCCGTTTTTGTGACAGGGTCTCTCACTGGCCCGAAGCTCATAAAGTAAGCTAGGCTGGATGGCCAGCAAGTCCCAGGGACCCATCTCCACCTTCCCAGTACTGGATTTGCAAGGGACATACCACTATATTGTTCTTTTAATGAGGGTTCTAGGGATCAAACTCAGGTCCTCATGTTTACAGGCTAGAGTTGTACTGGCTGAGCTATCTCCACAGATTCTTGACTTTTTATTACTTGTATTGCCTCTGATTGAAGCAGAGAATCCTTGTATATCATGGTTCAGTTGTCTACCTTTTTCTTTTTCTTTTTTTTAAATTAGTTTTTATTGATGCTTTGTGCATTTCATACATTTTTTCCAATTCAGTTCAGGCTTATTTCCCTTTCCCTTTCCTTCTCCCCCCCCCACCCCATCCAGATCATGCATTCTGCATTAACTGTCCTGATCTTTCTCTAGTTTTTTTTTTCATTAGTGGTAGCTATAAGTGATAATCCATGAGTACAAGCATCCTTCATGCCAGAACCTATCTGCAGGCTGTTGTCCCAAAACACCTACAGCTCTACCATCCAGATGGGGGGTGACAGGTTGTTTGTTTTCAAGTGTGATCAAATGAGTGGCCAACTACATTGCCTGTGTTACTTTTTCAAAGCTTGTGCTTTTGAAGAAACAAAAACGGAGGCCTCTGTTGGAGGAGACAAAATAAAATAATATGGAATTATTTTCGTTTTAAAACTTTATTTATTATATTGTTTAATTTTTTTTGTATATGAGTGTATTGCCTGCATGAATATGCGTACCCATGTTGTGCACTGCCCAGAGACATCAGTAGGGGGCATTGGATCCCCTGGAATTGGAGTTATAGGCAATGTGTGCCAAGAACCAAACCTGGGTTCTCTGCAAGAGCAGACAGTGCTCTTAAAGGCTCCGCCATCTCTCCAGTTCTTAGCTTGGATTTTATTTATTATTTTATTTATTTACTTTATTATTTATTTGATTTTTTAATTTATGTTGTACAAGTTATTCAAATTCACCTGTGTCCCCCAACCCTATCCCCCCACCCACCCAAGAGCTCATGTATTTTGCCAAACATGCTTTTCACTCTTTTCAGTCTTTCTCGATATCCCATGTGGAAGTTGACTGTTTTGAGCAGAAGTTCACTGTTTCAGCAGTTCTTCGATGCAGTCTTTCTGTTGTTGTGTTTTTAATAGCATCCTCCAACAACTGTGGACAAAAGTTCAAGGGCCATGCACCAAGAAATAATCTACAACTATGATTGGCACTATGCACCCACAGATGGGAGACTATTCATCATTTTTTCTGGACTGTGTTACTTCACTACAGGAGATGGTCTTTAGCCTCCAGCCATTTTCCTGCAAAAGCTGCTGTCACTTTCTTTACGCACTGCACATGACTCCATTGTGTAGGATGGTACCACATTTCTCTATCCACTCATCAGTTGGAGGGCATTTGGGTTGTGTTCCAGGCTCCTCTGTATATGTGAAGAGCAGCTGCAAATAAACTGGCTCGTGCAGTATCCTGTTGTGGGGACGAGTCTTGAGGGGACCTAGTCCTGGGAGTGGTATCGGCTGGGTCGGTGGCAAGTTTCATTCAAGCTTCACAAGAGGTTCTCACACTAGCGATGTCCATAGTGGCTGTATGAGTTTACATTCCCATCAGCAGTGGATGAGTGTTCCCCTTTCCCATAACCTCTCAAGCACTTGGTATCCATTTATTTTTCTTGATCCTGGCCAGGTCTTATTGGAGTAAGCTGATAATCTTAAATGTGGTTTTATAGGTTGCATTTCCTTAATGATTAGTAATGTTGAACACACTTCTTAAGGTGTTTCTCAGCCATCTCTAATTCCCCACTTGTGAAGTCTCTGGTTCAAGGCTCTTTGCTCCATCTATCTGAGTGGTTTGTTTTCTTTCTTTCTTGTGCTTTTTGAGCAGTTTATATATTCTGGAAAATCAATGCTTTGTAGATGTTTCTGGGTAAAGGTTTCCTCCCACTCTGTGGGATTTCTCTTCACTTCCTGATTGTTTCTTTTGATGTACAGGAGCTTTTGAGTTTAATGAGGTCCCATTTTGTCAATTGTGACCTTAATTCTTGTGCAGCTGCTGTCTAGAGATTCAGGAAGTCTTTTCCTAACTATTTCTTGTAGTCTGCTGGCAATGTTCTCTTCTATCACGCGTTCAGAGTATTGGGGTTTTCACGATGAGGTCTTATCTATCTTGAGTTGACTTTTTGTACAGGGTGAAGGTAGGGGTTTCATTTCATTTTCTTACAATGTGGTGATTCGTTTTGCCAACACCACTTGTTGAGCATGACTGTCTTTTTCCATTGAGTTTTTTTGGCCCTTGTCAAATATGAGATAGCGAAATCTGGTATTGCTGAAGTTTGGATCTTCGTTTTGTCCCGTTGGTCAACAGGTCTGTTTTTGCCTAATACAGGCTTTTTTATGACTATATGCCCTGTAGTATATTGTGTGCTGGTATTAGCGATCCCCCCTGTTTGCTCTTTTCACTAGGGTTGTATGTTGGCTTATTTGGGGTCTTTTGTTGTTTCAGCTGAATGTTAAGGATTTTTTTTACCCAAGCCTGTGAAGAAACCTCATTGGACAATTTTAATTGGATTGCATTATTAAATTGATAACAAAGTTGTTGGGTGAATGGGACATTTTTACATGTTAATTCCCAATCCAGTGAGCATGGAGGTTTTCCATCTTCTGATGTCTTCTTCAATTTTCTTCTCTAAGTGGTTTCAAATTTTTGTTGTAGACGATCTTTGGTTGTCTTGGTTCTAGGTTTGTTCCTAGGATTTTATTGTTTTTTGGGACTATTGTGAGTGGGAAGGTCTTCCTTGAATTCCTTACTCCATTTGCTTGTTATGGTGTAAAGAAAGGCCATCGATAATTTCTTCATTATATTATGGGTCTCTTTAAAGGGTCGATCTCTTCTTGGTTGAGCTTTGGTTGAGTTCCCCAGATTTCAAATATTTCATCCATTTCTCTAGGTTTTCATAACTTAGTCAGAGTATAGGTTTTTGAAGTATTCTCAAGTTATGATTTCTGGAATTTTATTACTTGTTCTGTTTGTGATTGTTCCGCTTTTCCTCAACAGATTGTATTGATTTGGAGTTGTCCTTTTTTTCTTTTGGTTACTGGGCTAGAGGCGTCTTCTAACTTGTTTATCTCTTCAAAGATAACCAACTGTTGGATTCATCGATTTTTTTTGTATTGTTTTTTTATTTCTATTCATTGATTTGCCTCTGATTTTTGTTTATTTCTTCACGTTGTTGTGTTTAGGATTATCTGTTGTTGCCTCTCACGTGCTTTTAAAGACTGAGTGTTAGGTCATTCCCTTGTGCTCTTTCTGTTTTTCTCATAGGCACCCCGGGCTATAAACTTCCCTCTTAGGACTAGCTCTTAAGGTATCCCATAGGTTTTGTTGTGTTGTACTGTCATGTCATTCGTTCCAGGAATGCTTTTATTTTCCTCTTTATCTCTCCTCGACCATTCATTATTCAAGAGTGTGTTGTTTAACGTCCCAGATATGATTCTTTAGGCAAGGCTGTTATCTGTGTTGATTATAGCTTTACTGCACTATGGTCTGAATAAGAATGCAGATTTTCAATCTTTTTTTTTTCTTTTTTTTTTTTTTTTTCTTTATTCTTTTTAAGGGGAATGTGCTAGTGCAAAGTGTATTTCGGATTGGCCTGAGTATTTAGTGATCTAATGGGTTATTGGGTTCAATCTCAGCTCATGTTCCTGTATTCATTTATGTTGTCAAAGTTCTTTGGAGATGTCTTTGGGGTGTCTGGTTAGACGTGTACTTTTGGTTTGGGGAATTTTTGTAATTTTAGTCGTTTGCTGAACTCGTTCAGAGTCCTTATTTCCTGTTGACCTTGTCCAAAGTTTTATTGGATTAGTCTTATATGTACGTAGTGACTTGATTTGATCTTATAAATTTGGTGCACAGAGTTCATTATATTCTATTAAATCTTCTGTGAATTGTTCCTTAATAAAAATGTAATGGCCTTTTGTCTCTTCTGATTCGTTTACTTTCGAAGTCTAATTTGTCTGAATTAAAATAGCAAGCACCTGTCTTCTTTTTGGTTGACATTTGCTTGGACTATTTTTTTCCATCTTTTCACTTTACAGGTGTGCGTGTCCTTGAGGGTAAGTATGTGTTTCTTGTAGACAGTCTATGTCTTTTAGATTGGGGAATTGTGTCCATTAATATTTAAGTTATGACTGATAGGTTTGTGTTGCTTCTCTTTGCCTTTTTCCATTTGAGTTTTGTTTAGGTTTCTACTTCTGCAATAATGCTTTTATTGATTTTCTCTCTCTAGGTGCTTGGGGATGGTGTCGGTCCTTTCTTCTGTTCTTTGAATTGCTTCAAGTATATCTGAAGGATTGGTTTTCCTGACATGTATTACTTTCATCTTGTTTATGTCATAGGAAGTTTTTCTCTCTCCTTCGAACTATAGATGACATTTTTTTTTTGGTCTTTCTTCAATGACAGGTCTCCCTTAGCCCCAGCTGTCCTGGCAACTCACCTCTGTAGATCCAGGCTGATTTTTTGCTGGTATAGTAACCTGGGTTGGCATCTATAGTCCTCTAACACGGGAATGCTTTGCTCACGTTTCTTCTTGCTTTATGTTTGCACTGAGAGTCAGTTGTAATTCTGATAGGTTTCTCCTTAATAGGTCACTTATGTGTTTTTGTCTTGGGCTGTTAGTGTTAGTTGTTTTCTTTGTTTTGTGGTCTAGCATTTTAACTATGACGTGGCATGGGGAGTTTCTTTTCTGATCTTGTCTGTTTGGAGTTCTATGTGCTTCTTGTATTTGTATTGGTTTGTCTTTTTTTAGTTTGGGGAAATTTTCATCTATTTTTCTGTTGAAGATCTGATCAATACCATTCTCTTGGGATTCTTCTCCTTCCTCTATTCCTATGATGCAGAGGTTTGATCTTTTCATAGTGTCCCACAGTTCCTGGTTGTTCCACTTTTGTGTATTTTTAAATTTTTTATAATCTTTACTTAAGGTTTTTAGTTGTTCTGTGTTATCTTCCAGGTCTGATATTCTTTGTTCTGCTTCCTCCATTCTGCTTCTGAGACTTTTTCCATTCCTTTCTTCTTGATTGGATGAGTGTTTGATTTCCTTTTTCATTTCCTCTTCTTATTTCTTTAGTATTTCCACTTCCTTTTGGAGCTTCTCAATCTCTTACTGTAGCTCTTTGCTTCTCTGGTTAGTTTCCTTATCTTTTTCAACATGGGATCTTTTCAGTGTTTCTACTTCCTTCTTGAGTTCTTCGTTCTCTTTTCTTAATTCTTTGATTTGCTCTTTATAATCTTGCATTTCTTTAATTATGTTCACAATTGTGCTTCTGATATCTGTGTCCTGGGACATCCCCAGGGGGATCCCACTGTAGGAATCTTCCACATGGTTGGCAGAGTGTGGTGTGGGATTATCCAGCACCTTTCCTATATTGTCTCTTCTTCGTGTTCCTGGCATATGGGCTTCTCCTTCCCTGTATTCCACTGTGAGTCCCAAATGCCTCTTCACTGTGTTGAAGGCTTTCTTCGCTTGCTTCCTTCAGATGCCTGCATAATCCCAGTTGGTGCGGGTGGGGTGGGGTGGTGGGGGTGGGGTACTCTTTAGCTGGCGCCCCATTACCTGCGATTCAGGTGGTCTTGGGAGATCTCCAATCTTAAGACTCACACAACACCACCTTTTATACCATCTGGGAGGATAACTCTGCCTCCATAGCCACAAAAGCCAATTACGCTAAAGACAACTAGATTAACTAGATTAAATCAAACAACGATCTGCCTTGCTGAAGCACCCAGCTCCTACCTACCTGCACTTCAGGTGGTCTTGGGAGATCTTCAGTCTCAAGACTCACACAATCCCACCTTTTATACCAGCTGGGAGGATAACTCTGCCCCCACAGCCACAAAAGCCAATTAAGCCAAAGACAACTAGATTAACTAGATTAAATCTGTGAGGACCAAGCTGACTCCATTTTTAGCTTGGTCAGCTCCATCTTAGCCTAGAGTTCACCTCAGAGTTTTAAAAAAAGGACAAAGTCATGGCATAGATAAATCAATCCCTTATTAGTAGAGCGATTTAATTTCTACCAAAAAGCATACAGATAAATGCTTTATGAGAATGGAAGGTCCAGATCAGATAAAATAATAGAACAAAGAGTGCAGAGCAGGTGGATACATATAATAAAAAATTGATTGATCTGTGACCAAGATCCTATCAATCAGAGGAGGAGTCACCATGACCATGATGAAAACCCCCTGACTAGGAATAAAAGCTAAGGGAAATTGGGTCTCGAAGCCGCTGCCCTCCAGTCCCATGGGAGTGTGCTCGGCCCGACGCGTCACCTGCTTTATCTATTCTGTCTTGGTTGTTGGTTGTCGTGGCTTCTTTTCTGCTTGCTTGTAACTAACCCTTGATTAAACTTATATCTACAACTGTCTGTGGCCCCCCTGGCATCTTTCTTATGTGAGTGTGGCAGATTGAGCCTAACATTCTTGGAGGTCCCACCAAGATTCACCACCTCCGCCCCTGGGGGCTTCTCCCACTTCGCAGAACGCTGGCCGGCCTTGGAGAAAAAAAAGTGCTTTAAAAGGTACTTAGCTTAAGCTAGTTTTGGTCTTAGGTTTTAGTGGGGCCAGGGTTGTTGCCCTAGAGGAAGGTCGGTTGCAACTAGTTCCACTGGGCATGAGAGAAGGAGGACGCTCCGACTCTCCAGGAGACGAATCAGAAATTCATCTTGAACCAGGCCTAAGAACAGCTTGGTATTCAGTTTTGGGGCATGGGCAGTGGGCCCAGCCCTTTGATTCTGGTCACAGCTCTGGTTATGGCAGACAGCCCCACCATCTGAATATCTTCTGTGCTTTCTGTATCCTTACCGTGTTCGTGTGATTTGTGGATTTTGTGCTTTTCTCCTCGTTACTGGCTTTGTTTCCGTTCTTCTGTATTTCGAATCTAACATGGGACAATCTACCTCTTCATATCCCCAAATGACTCCCCTTTCTTTGATGCTTAATCACTTTAAGGAATTCAAAAAGGCCGCTGTGGGGATGGGAACCTTCACTGCTGGGAAACTATGCATATTTTGTGAATTAGAATGGCCTACTTTTAAGGTCGGATGGCCTTCAGAAGGCTCTTTTGAAACAGATACTCCTTCCCAGATTAATCCTTGCAGGATTAAAGAAGTAGGAATCTCTCCCAGCCATCCTCCCTCCTAGTCAGTAGGAAGGCCTCCCATTCCCATATAATCTTATGGCTCCTGACCCTGATCCGACCAGGAATTCTCAGGCTCCCCCTGTGCCCAACTCCACAGGGGAAGCCCCAGTGGTGGCAGACCCTCCCCTGCTGGTATTCTCTCCCCGCCACACTAGGTCAGGAAAAGAGATTACGCCAGAGATATTTCCCCTTTGAGTTGTTACCCCTCCATTTCCAGGGCAGGAACAGCCCTTTTTAGTGTAAACCTCCTTTACTTCTCCACACACCAGCCCACCTGGGAGGATATTCAGCAACTTTTACAGTTGTATTCACTACTGAGGAAAGGGAAAGAATCTTGCGCCTGGCCAGGAAGGCAATACCTGGAGAAGACAGCTGACCTAGTGAAGATCCCAATACTACCACCCCTGCTTTTCCCATGACCAGACCACAGTGGGATCCTAACTCGGAAGCAGGTAGGGAGTCGCTCCGGGTCTACCGCCAGATTCTGATGGGGGGGTCTCCGGGCTGCAGCTAGACGGCCCACAAATTTGTCTAGGTAGGGCAGGTCCATCAGGAAGCGAATGAATCTCCTGCCGTTTACCTAGAAAGGCTGTTGGATGCATACTGCACTTACACTCCAATAGACCCTACGGCTCCTGAAAATCAGAGAGCTATAAATGTAGCTTTTGTAAGTCAGGCAGCACCAGATATCAGAAAAAAGATCCAAAAGATTGAAGGATTTGAGGGGAAAAATTTGTCAGAGCTCATGGAAATAGCCATGAGAACATTCAACAATCGGACTCTCCTGATGAAAGACAAACCAGACGCCTAGCCAAAATCCTACTTGCAATCACTGAGGAACCACAAGGGAGCTTAAAGATGCGGAGAGGTGTGGTTGCTGCTCATCCAGGAGTGAGACAGGTGTGGAACCCAGGCAACGGTAAGAAAACACCTCCCTGTCCCACACAGCCGAGGCTGGGATGTGGATGATTTGCTGTTAGCTGGAGAAGGCACTATAAAACTGTTAAAACTATTGTCTGGACTGGGATATCATGTGTCAGCCAAGAAAGCCCAGGTCTGTGAAACAGAGGTCCAATATTTGGGCTACATACTAAAGCCGGGGCGACACGCTCTCTCCCAAGCCTGCAAACAGACTATTCTAAATATTCCCACCCCTATTACTCGGCGTGAAGTCAGGAAATTTTTAGGCTCAGCTGGGTTTTGCAGGCTCTGGATTCCAGGATTCATGGAGAAGGCTAAGCCCTTATATGAGGCCACAAGGGGGCTGGAAGGAAACTTCAACTGGACAAAAGATCAAGAAGCAGATTTCAAAGACATCAAGAGGGTGCTTCTGGAGGCCCTGGCCTTGGCGCTACTTGACTTGGGTAAGCCATTTCAGCTGTATGTGGATGAGGCAAATGGAGTGCCTAAAGGAGTCCTGACCCAGACATTGGGGCCCTGGAAGAGACCAGTAGCCTACCTCTTCAAGAAATTAGACCCAGTGGCCTCTGGATGGCCTAAGTGCTTAAAGATCATAACAGCAGCAGCCCGATTGACTAAGGATGCAGACAAAGAGGCTAGGAAAGCAGCCTTGCACCTGCCTATGGTAGCTACCTTGTCTACACCTTCCCCAGTCCTCCCTGAAAAACCTGTTTACAGTAAGGAGGATCAAACCTATATCCTCAAATTGCCAAACACCTCCAGTAAAAAAGGATGGACTTTTGCCTTGGATGGATGCCTGTGCTGCCCACTGCTTTAGGTCAAACTCTGGTAAAGCAACTACATGAAGGAACTCATCTGGGAATTAAAAAGCTCAAGGCCTTGCTAGCTCCTAGGTGTCATATCCCCCACCTTCATCAGTTAGTCCAAGATGTTGTGATTGGGTGCCAAGCCTGTCAATCTGTCAAATGCCACCAGCCAATTAAAGACATCCCCAGGAAAAAGAGAAAGAGGAACATCTCTCGGTGTCTGTTGGGAAACGGACTTTACAGAAATTAAACCTGGAAAGTTTGGATATAGGTATTTACTGGTTTTTGTAGATACTTTTCCAGGATGGATGGAGGCATTTCCCACCAAGAAGGAAACTGCCCTTGTAGTAGCCAAGAAGTTATTGGATGAAATCATCCCAAGGTATGGCCTTCCTACTATTATTGGGTCAGACAATGGGTCTGTGCTTATATCCCAGGTAATTCAAGGTTTAGCCAAGATATTGGGGACCAATTGGAAATTACATTGTGCTTATCATCCCCAAAGCTCAGGACAGGTAGAGAGGATGGATCAGACCCTTAAGGATACTCTGACTAAATTAACCTGGTGGCACTCCTTCCCTTTGCCCTTCTAAGGGTTTGACCCCATATGAGATTATGTTTGGAAGACCCCCTCCTCTCTGCCCCAGACTTAAGACTGATCTCTTAGCAGAGGTCACTAACCAAGATGTCTTGAAGTCCTTACAGGCCCTTCAGAGGGTTCAAGACCATCTGTTCCCACTGATCTGGCACGTCCACAGCCTGCCTCCAGTGGACCCTCATCCCTTTCAGCCAGGAAACCCTGTCTGGGTAAAAAGACATCATAAAGAAACCCTAGAGCCCTGGTGGAAGGGACTGTTCTCTGTGATCCTCACCACACCTATGCCTGTGAAGGTGGATGGACTTAAACCTTGGATACATCATTCACACCTCAAATTAGTGGTTGGTGAACAGGAGACAACTACACAATGGAGAGTCAAAAGGGTCAACAAAAACCCACTAAATATAAGACTCAGCAGGGTCTGAGGGGTGGGTTTGTTTGGACTTATGTTTGTCTTAAATGGGATTGGAAATGGGTATCAAGGGAAAAATCCACATGCCCCTCTGAACTTGACCTGGGTTGTTAAGGCTGTAAGCACTGGGCAAATTCTCCACTCAACTTCCAAGGTGGCACCCTTGATATGTGGTGGCCTGATCTTACGTTTTCCTTTTGTGACCTAACTGCGGTAATCACAGGCCCTGGTGATTGTGATGCCTTTACTTATTTTTATGCTTGTCTCCAAGACAAACACGGGTGTGGCAATGATGCAGATTATTTCTGCAGGTATCAATATCTTTAAATTATCTACTCAGAATGAGTAAACCCAGTTGGTGATTACTCCCAAAAGTTATAATTAGATTTACTCAACAAGGAAAGAATAATAAGGGCTGGACAGCTGGAAAAATATGGGGCATTAGAGCAAAAGGTAGGTATTGGTCAGACCCAGGGACTCTTATAATGGTGCAACTATTTATACAATCTGTAAGCAAACTTTCAGTAGGGCCTAACCAAGTTCTAAATCCTCCAGTCCCTACAAAGGAAGTGATTAAGGCCCCTATACCCACTAAGCCCAGAGGCCAACTCCTGCCTGCTGCCACTAAGGAAATTCTTAACTCTGGGTCAGATTCATTATGGGACCTTATGTCAGCTAGTTACAACTTGTTAAATGCTTCAGAACCAAATATCACCCCAAATTGCTGGCTATGCTATGATGTAAGACCCCCTTATTATGAGGCAGTCAGCTTTAACAGTACTAACTATGCAGTAGAAGATGCACCTACTAAATGCAGGTGGCAGAATAAAATAAATGGACTAACTCTCCAGAATGTACAAGGGCAAGGGGCCTGCATAGGACATGTCCCTAAAAAATATCAAAAAATGTGTGACACTATTAGTCCAACACTCAAATTAGATAAATATTATGTGGCCCCACCCCAGGGATGGTGGGCTTGTACTAATGGGCTGACTGCTTGCGCCCATGGACACATCCTGAGCCAAACAGACTTTTGCATTTTAGTTCACCTCCTCCCTCGAATATTGTACCATCAAGAGGAGGATATCTATGAAGTTTATAATCTAAATAAGAAACCAATGCTGGCAGAGCTAAAAGGCAGCCTGTCTCTGCCACCACCCTAGCCCTGCTTATGGGAACAGGAATAGTGGGTACTGGAACTGGTATAGGCTCTCTAGTCACCCAGAGCTCTCACTATAGTAACCTGAGAGCTGCTATAGACACAGATATAGAGCAGATAGAAACTTCTATAACCCACCTCCAGGAATCACTGACTTCATTATCAGAAGTAGTTCTACAAAATAGAAGGGGGCTAGACTTATTGTTTATGCAACAAGGAGGACTATGTGTTGCCTGAGGAGAAGAATGTTGTTTTTTATGCAGACCACTCTGGAATTGTAAAAGATTCCATGGCAAAGGTTAGAGAAAGTTTAAATCAAAGAAAAAGAGGACGGGAACAAAAACAAAGTTGGTTTAAGTCCTTCTTCCATAGCTCACCATGCTCACCTCCCTTATATCTGCAATACCAGGGCCCCTGGTCATTCTCTTGCTTTTATTCACCTTTAGGCCATGCATTATTAACAAATTAGTTCGATTTGTTCAACAAAGAATCAAGACTGTACAACTGACGGTTCTAAGGGTCCAGTACGACCCCCTCCCAGCAATGAAAACTAAGGAAGGAGACTGAAGATTTGTTTCTATAAACCACTAAAAGGGGGGAATGTGAGGACTAAGCTGACTCCATTTTAGCTTGGTCAGCTCCATCTTGGCCTAGAGTTCACCTCAGAGTTTTAAAAAAAGGACAAACAAAGGCATGGCATAGATAAATCAATCCCTTATTAGTAGAGCGATTTAACTTCTGCCAAAAAGCATACAGATAAATGCTTTATGAGAACGGAAGGTCCAGATCAGATAAAATAATAGAACAAAGAGTCCAGAGCAGGTGGATACATATAATAAAAAGCTGATTGATCTGTAACCAAGATCCTATCAATCAGAGGAGGAGTCACCATGACCATGACGAAAACCCCCTGACTAGGAATAAAAGCCAAGGGAAATTGGGTCTCGAAGCCACTGCCCTCCAGTCCCATGGGAGTGTGCTCGGCCCGACGCGTCGTCTGCTTTATCTATTCTGTCTTGGTTGTTGGTTGTTGTGGCTTCTTTTCTGCTTGCTTGTAACTAACCCTCGATTAAACTTATATCTACAATTGTCTGTGCCCCCCCCCCCGGCATTTTATGTGAGTGTGGCGGATTGAGCCTAACAAATCAAACAACAATCTTCCTTGTTGAAGCACCCAGCTCCTACCTACCTACCTGTGCTTCAGGTGGTCTTGGGAGATCTCTGATCCTGGAATTTCATTTGAGCATTTCAATGTTTTGTTCCTTCGAAAATCATGCTGTTCATTGCTAAACCTTTTTTTCTTGTTTCTATGTTTCCATTCTTCTTTCAGGTTAAAGAACTAAGTCTTTTCATTTTTATTCATTTGTATATGTGTCTGTATGCGTGAATGCCACATGTGTGAGGGTTCCCATGGAAGCTAGAAGAGGTACCTGATTCCTTAGAGCTGGAATCACAGGCAATTGTGAGCTGCCTGGTACTTGTGTGGGTGCTGAGCTCAAGTCCTCTGGTTGATTAGGAACTACCCTTAAGTACTGAGCAATCTCTCCTGCACCAAGAACTAAGTCTCTTGGAAAAGAAAGTGAAATAAAAAAAGAGGAGGAAAAATAGCAAAGCCTGAAATAACTTTAATGTAGCAATGGAGAAGCTTAAAAATGCTCACACCAGATGAGGTGTAGCTGGTGCTGACAGAGGAGTCTTGCTTGACTCAAGGAGACCTATATTTGCTTTATTGGTTTAGTGGTCTTTGGTAACACTCTCTGGCATCCCAGAGGCCATCTGTATACTTGCAAGTGCGGTCTCCATACATCTTTCCCATGTTTGTATCAGGTCTTCAACAGCAGGGCCATATCGCCTCTCTTCCTGCAGATATCCCAGTTAGGAGGCAAGGAGCCTTTACCATTTGTGGGGGTTTGGATCCCCTGGCCAACAAACATCTCCTTGGTAGAATAATCCATTGTTGATGTCAGAGCTCCTGTATTGATATATTTTGTTTAAGTGCATAGCTTAAGGAGACTTTAGCATTATATTTGGTTCTGAATAGAAAACAATCCTCCTCACAGTTTCTATGTCCACCAGTCAATTAAAGAAGGCAGTTTTACTGATTTTACAAGAGAACGCTTCTATAACAGCTGGTTCCAATCTACAGCTGGAGAATGACCTCATCATCCTCCTATTTCTCTTTATTCTATGGGGGGGGGTTAAGAAAGTCTCTTGTATTAAAACCTTTGCAGCACCTAGAAGGTAAGTTTCATTAGGAATCATTAAAAACAGTTGTTACTAGTAGGATTCACAGAGGGGTCCGATGTCTGCAGCAATCTGAGGCATTTCTTCCCTTCAATGCGTAGAGGAGTCAGCACCAGCTACACCTCATCTGCCTGGAAATACTGTGCAGCAGTGGCAGCCATATGTCTGTATATCCCAAATCTAATTGGCTATTGGCTCTCTCCTTGGAGGAATAACCCACGGCTGATGTCACAAGCTTACATCCTCTAATGGTTGGGAGATATTATAAACCACACGAAGACCCTGCCATACTTGACAGAAGAAAATGTAGATCATGAATTGACATATGATCCAAACATCTGTGTCTATACCAAAGTAACCTACCATAACAAGTAGCACTGTTTAAATACCCATATATCTAATTGTGCGTGCTTCATTAGTAGGATCGAAAAGCTATATATTATACTGTTTAAATACCTAAATATCTAATTGCATGTGCTTCATTAGTAGGATCGAAAAGGTAAGCCTGGACAAGCTGGCAGCCCATGAAAGAAAACAGCCAGAACTGACTAGAGACCAAGACATCAGCTCCAGAGAAAGTAGAGTGTTTTGCTTCTCATCCACCTGTGCCCCTTTTCTAAGCCTAGGGAACAATCTGCGGAAGAGGGGGCGTGGTAGAATGTAAGGGTTTCGATTGGGGTTAATGGTGAAACTACAACAATATAGACTGGACACTCATTTGATCAACTTGATTGAACATACAAGCCCCCCCTGCTGTGGATGGTGGGACCCATGAGCTGTGTGGGTTTGGGCACAACTGCTTGCAAATTACTTTTACATGAAGGATGCTTGTACTCACAAATTATCACTTATTGTTAAAAAAAATGAAAACAAAACAAAACAAAAAAGCAGAGAAAGATGCAGAAAAATTACGGCAGAATGCACGATCTGCGATGGGTAGGGGTGGGGTGGGGGGGAAGGGAAGGGGATATATGCCTGAACTGAATTGGAAAATGATGTATGAAATACACAAAGCATTAATAAAAATAAATTAAAAAAATGTTCACACCAGAATCCCCTTTTCATGATCTCTGTGTCATTGGTCTGTGTTGAGGCAATGGTCTCAGTATCTTTTAAAAACTCTATTTTAACATCTTTGATCATAAAGATAAATATAAAGCAACCTAACTATGGAAACTGACTCCTAAGTGGAAACTATACATAATATCTGATAATTTCCATGTACATTGTCACAGATCTTTCATGAGAACATGCCCATTTCCAAAGTTATAGATGCTTGTTCACGACATAGTTATGAGTAGAGGATGGCCTTCGACACTCTCGAACCACTGGAGTAGACAAGCCTAGAGCTATACAGATGTTTTGGAACTATTTTTGTTTTAAACTTTTTATTTATTTATTTATTTATTTATTTATTTATTTATTTATTTATTTGAATGTATTGTCTGCGTGTAGGTTTGTGAACCCGTGTTGCGCAATGCCGCGGAGGTCAGAAGGGGGCGTCGGATTCCCCTGGAACTGGAGTTCTCCTGGAATTGGAGTTACAGATGGGTCTCAGCTGCCATGTGGATGCTGGGGATCAAACATGGGTCCTCTGCAAGAGCATTCGGTGCTCTTAACCACTAGGCCATCTCTCAAGCCCTATTTTTGTAACCACGTAGAAGAGAACGTGTTTTTGTTATGTGATCTGTTTCACTTGTAAAAGTGATCCAATAAAATGCCTATTCTTAAACTAATTGGATTCAGTTCATCTGGCAAGATTGTCAGAAAATAAAAGTACACTTAGGTAATGAGTAAGGGCAGATTCAATGGGGAGGAGAGCTAATTAAAACTTGCTTTCTGGGGCTGGAAGGATGGCTCAGCAGTTAAGAGTACTGGCCATTCTTACAGAGGACCTGGGTTCAATTTCCAGCACCCACGTGGTGGCAAACAACCATCCATAAATCCAGTTCCAGGACAATCCAACACTCTCTTCTGACCTCTGTGGGCATTGCACAACATGGGCGCACCCACCTACATGCAGGGAATATACTCATATGCATATAAATATAAATAAAATATTAAAAAAAACTTGCTTTGTTTGGATCCTCAATTTTGTTTCATTGGTATGTAGGTCTGTTTTTGTGCCAGTGCCAGGCTGTTTTTATGACTATAGCCCTGTAATATACTTTGAAGTCTGGTATAGTGATCCCCCCTGTATTGCTCTTTTCACTCAGGGTTGCTTTGGCTATTCGAGGTCTTTTTTTTTTTTCCATGTGAGTTTAAGGATTTTTTTTCAAGTCTGTGAAGAAACTCATGGGCATTTTAATTGGGATTGCATTGAATCTGTACATTAATTTGGGCAGAATGGACATTTTTATTATATTAATTTTTCCAATCCATGATCCTGGAAAGACTTTCCATCTTCTGATGTCTGAGGATTCAAACTTGAGCACACACCATTTCAGCCACCTCATATTTGACAAAGGGACCAAGGAAACTCAATGGAGGAAAGACATCTTCATCAACATCTTCAGCAAATGGTGTTGGTAAAACTGGATCACCACTTGTAGAAGAATAAAACTAAACCCCTACCTCTCACTCTGTACAAAAATCAACTCCAAATGGATCAAAGATCTCAATGTGAAAGCCAAAACTCTGAAGATGATAGAAGAAAAGGTTGGCAGCAATCTACAAGACATAGACATAGGAGAAGACTTCCTAAATCAGACAGCTGCTGCACAGGAAGTGAGGTCTACAATTGACAAGTGGGACCTAGCTAAACTCAAAGCTTCTGTACAGCAAAAGAAACAATCAGTGAAGTGAAGAGAAAACCCACAGATTGGGAAGAAATCTTCACCAGTGATACATCCAACAGAACATTGACTTCCAGAATATATAAACTACTTAAAAAGCAAAGAAAGAAAATCAAGGACTCACTTAAAAGACGGAGTAAAGAGATGAACAGACACTTCTCAAATGAGGTAATGAAGATGGCTGAGAAACACCTTAAAAATGTTCAATATTGCTAATAATTAAGGAAATGCAAATTAAAACAACTTTAAGACATGATCTCACTCCAATAAGACTGGCTAGGATCAAGAAAACAAATGATACCAAATGCTGGAGAGGTTGTGGGGAAAGAGGAACACTCATCTACTGCTGGTGGGAATGTGAACTCATGCAACCACTATAGAAAGCAGTATAGAGAACTCTGAGGAGACTCAAGATGAGCCTACCACCTGACCCAGCCATACCACTCTTAGGTATATACCCACAAGACTCATCATACCACAGAGATACATGCACAGCTATGTTCATTGCAGCTCTCTTCACAACAGTGAAGAGCTGGAACCAACCCAAATGCCCCTCAACCAATGAGTGCATAGAGAAAATGTGGTACATATACACAATGGAATTCTATGCAGCAGTGAAAATGGCATCATGAACTTTGCAGGTAAATGGATGGAAGTAGAAGATATTATGCTAAGTGAAGTAACACAGTCCTAGAAAAGGAAACGATGAATGGTATCCCTCATCTGTGGACGCTAGCACCAAGCATGGAGTTGTATAGCAAACTGAGTAACATCAACATTATATACAGCTTTCCCTGAAAGCAAGTGTGCTCTAATAATGTAAATCCCTTAACAGGCTCTAGAATTAGCCCACCACTTATTTTTAGAATTTGTAATCTTGGTATATGGGTGGAGGACACGTAGGCATATTTTGGAGTAATATAAATTTAAAAAGGAAAAATGTAAATCCTGAAATATGTGAAAAATTGCTTTGTTTCTCAGATTTCTGCTCCCTGCCTAAAAATATCATCAGATAGTAAAGTCAGAAAACTAGAGAAAAGAGTTTTATGAAGATAGTGATTTTTCTTAAGCAGTTATAAAGGGTAAATCCCAGACACACAAATCAGATTGGAGTCAAATCCCATTCATACTATTTGGTTTTGGGACTTAACAAGTTACAGTCACGATGTTTTAATTCCTTTTGATGAAAAGTCAGTGAGACATCTTTGTAAAGTAGCTAAATATAATATGTAATTAATAAATATTAGCTATGATTATCAAACAAATTGAAGCTTTCAGTACAGGTTTCTAATTCTAGTGGATTAGTTCTTCACTGTAAAATATCTTTAATTAGTATCTGAAACATTTAGACAAAATGATGAGTTTGTTGTATACTTCTATTGTACTATTATACTGTACATTTTTATTGTACTAGGGCAGTAGAAACAAAATGGTCAACCATTCTAATACCAATGGAGAAGAAATTTTGAAAAGTTGAAATATGCCAAGGAGATATGTATTCAGTAGTCTACACAGTAACTTTCCCGTGCATGGAAAATAAATTGTCTATAGGGTTGATGTAAATAGCTTTAAGGCAACATTATATTCAAGTTGATTACAAAACTAATTTTCATAAAAGGGACTCCATTTACCTACTGGGTTTTATTTTGCAACTTGTAAAAGAGCAGAGACTTTATAGAGAGTGCACAGGGGGTAGGGGGAGGAACTATTTCAGTTTCAAAGAAGCAGACTGGAAAAGGAATAAATTAATTCAGAAAATATTCCCTTCCTCCTTACGCCCACCCCACTGCTCATCAAAAAAGCTACAGGCGCTAAAATTCATTAACATTTCTATGAACATAAATTTGAAATATTCATTTTCATTAAATAGTCTACTGAATATGACAAAATCAAATTTATCTAAGGAGATATCCAAGGCTGCTAATTTCCTTGACAATGGGGACATAAAGCAAAGGAAACCATGAATCATTCATGAAGTTCAATTTACTTCTGTTATTTTTGGTGTTTAGCAACCATGAATAGAAAGTGTGCAGCATGTTGTAGATGCTATTTTTAAATTATTTCAGATCAAAATTAATGATTTGGCAGGCAGAGATAAAGTAAAAATGGTTCTAAGGCTTTTGCTTTTAATTGTCCTATATTTCATATTTTCTTTTATTTATAACGTATTCATAACATTTTTCTATATTCAACTTTTCTTTATAAATCAGAATAATTTTCAGCATTAAACTTTTAGGCAGGTGCATAAAGTAATTTACTGGTAATATTGTGAAATTAAATGAACTTCAAAAATTCTAGTTTGGGGGCTGAAAGGGACCTTGAAGGTTATGAAATGAAATTGGACTCCCATGGAGGAATGTCTTTACATTATTAATGGTAGGTGGCCATTTCCAATTAATTGACTTATCTCCAAGGGAAAAGAAGTTTTTTTTTTTCTTCAGCAGGAACTTATTTCACGAATAGGCACTGCTACATATATGAGACATTATCTCTTAAATTCTAAGTCTGTCTTCTTGAAACTGCCTGAATCATGTGGAGTCACCACCTTAGACATGCTGGCTTAGGCCAAGGAAATGCTGAGCAAGCCTGAGGACCCGAGTTTGATCCCGGGACCCACATGGTAGGAAGAGAACAAACTCCTGAAAGTAGTCCTCTGACTTCCACGTGCACACCTTGGAACATGAGCACTCCTCCGCATAAAAAAAAAAAAATCTCCACACATAAATCAAAATGACAAAATCTGAAAATAAACTATAAGTTAATTCCGAAGCACAGTTAGAGATTCACATTTTAACAGTAAAGTTGCATGCAGGCAAAAAGAAGTATAACTTTAAATTCTCTCTTTTTTTAAGAATATGAATATTAATATTCCTATATGAGTGGAGTGTATATATGCATATTTTGGAATAATATAACATCAAATGGGAACAAAAAAAAGAAAGAGAAAAACCTATCCAAAGAACCGACCAAAACAGTAAACCTGTGCACCAAAAAGTTTATAAAAAACTGAGAAAAAGATGCAAGACAGGACTTGTCTATGACAGAATCCATGAGATCCGAAGGGGGATGGGGGGGGCATGAGGGGTGGGCATGGATGGGGGAATGAGTCCAAATTTGATTAAGAAATGTTGTATGAAATGTGCTCAATAAAATTAAAAAGTTAAAACTCCATAGACAAACATCAACAACAAAAGCAAAAGAAGAGCAAGACACGCTGCCTGGATCCCATCGAACCCCTTCAGATCTAGCGTTTTACACCTCATTTAGGTCATGAAGTGCCCAAAGTACAGGACCAAGTTCCTGTGAGGATTCTTTTGTTGAGATAAATATTTAAATTGGTAGAATGAGAAAAGCAAATTGTCTTTCCAATGTATGGGCCTCTTCCAACAAGTTGAAGGTTTGAGTAGATGAAAAATACTGACATTTTCTAAGTGAGAGAGGATTCCTTTTGCCTGTCTTTAAGCAGGGACACTAGCTTTCTTCCTGCCTTTACACCGGAATGGAAGCACTGCCTCTTCCTGGGTCTTGCATCAGATCTTGTCTGGGCTGAACTACATACACTACTGGCTCAACTGCATGGAACAATTCATGTTTCTCTCTCTCTCTCTCTCTCTCTCTCTCTCTCTCTCTCTCTCTCTCTCATTGACTTTATTTCCTGGAGAACCCGATGTATCACACAGTTTTGAACATAAGTTTTGTCTCCTGTGTCAATGTGCTCAAAATATTCAGAATGACTGCTAGGTCTCTCTAAATTTTTCTTCCTAAGTTTGTTGTTTCTTAATACTGCATAAAATTATCCAAGTATGGCTTTAAAAATAGGTACTTTTATAGAACTTTTTAGATATTTTCATACAACTATTTTGATTTTATTTCTAGACCTTATTAATTATAGCCTATTACATAAATAAAATTTAGCATTTCAATTCATCAAACCTCCTATTTTCCTAAGGCATTTTCCATAGGTAAGTAGTCTTTCTATTAGGTAGATGCATTATGTTTTTGTCTCTTGTCATCTTTGTGTCCAAGAAAATATTTTTTAGTTTATCAAGCATGATTATTATGATTATTTTTTTGTATGTGTATGAATGTGCTGTCTGCATGCAGGTTTGTGCACCTGCATCGTGCAATGCCACGGAGGTCAGAAGAGGGTATTGGTTTCCCCTGGAACTGGAGTTACAGACGGTTCTCAGCCACCATGTGGGTGCTGGGGAATCGAATCTGGGTCCTCTGCAAGAGCAGTGGGCACTCTTAACCACTAGGCCATCTCTCCAGCCCCTCAAGCATGATTATTACTTGAAGTTCTGTATACATGTTGATACCAATAAGACATTTGATTTTTTGCGGTTCTTAGCCTCAGCCTTTAACGGCTGCGCTATCCCCACAGCCCCAATAAGACATTTGAATAAAGTGTAAGTATTCTGAGCCTAACAGAGACGAAGCCGATGGACCATTGAATTTAGCAGATTAAAACAATGCCTTCACTAAGAAACCAATAAGAAAACCTCCAGACATCACTGAATTTTAGCATTGCTTGATAACTTGACTGTAGTAGAGATGGATTATGATAAGGGAACATCATGGCATTTCATGACATTTATCAGCCTACCTAAACTCTTAAAGTGATTAAAATGCCAGTGTTTCCTCTATCTTAATCCTGGTTGGCACATTTATAATAAATTTTGAGGTAATCTTAAAATGTTAATATAAAATTGTACAAATGAACTCAGATCATCAGACTTGGCAGCAAGCATCTTTTCCTGCTGAAACTATCCCTTCTTTTATGTAACGAAAAATGCAAGAATGGATGTTGGGTAGATGATGCTTACCACATTACCACATGAGAGTTCTGAGTATTTATTACCAAGTTTAGTGAAATTTTGCAAATTGAATTGACACAGGGTTCGTGTTAGGAAGAATCCATCATTGCTTCTGTGGCTTCATGTCTATATTGAAAAGACTTCTAGATAATCTAGAATTCTTTAGGCTAGTTTTTTGACCAAATTACTGATGTTTTCTCCATCATTTTGTGCCAGAGGGCAGCCGGTGAAGAAGACATCATAGCAGGAAGAGAAAGTGTAGTGGGCTTGGCTCTCCCTCACTATGGCCTTCCTCTGAATCCCTTGTTGAGGATCTATGGTTCTTTATTTTTTTTAACAGGGTTTTTTCTTAATTTTTAATTGAGCTTTTGTGCATGTCATACAACATTTCTTAATCAAGTTTAGACCTGTTCCCCCATCCATGTTCCCCTTCCCCAGAACTCATATATTCTGCCATATATGTTAAGTCCTGTCTTGGATCTTTTTCTCAGTCTTTTTTATTTATTTTTTTTTAACTTTGTTGATGGAGAAATTTACTGTTTTGGTCAGAATATTTTATTGAAGGTACAAATCTGTGCTTTAAATCTTATCTGAAAAATTCAAACTATGTTTATTTTCTAAAATTCAAAGGACTGAAAAAAGTTTGAAACTAAGAAAGTTATATATAATATATATAATAATATATATATAATGTTCCCACATATTTCTACCAGAAATTTGTCTTTGTTTTAATTACTGAGTAGTGAACCAGACAACAATCCCCTTCCTCATAGTTTATAGTCTACAGACAAAGAAGCAATAAACATGGAAACAAGTACCACTCAGTGCTATATTAGCATCTTAGTCCTTTTAGGACACTGTAACAAGCACACAAGCTATGCTGCTAATAAACAACAGAAATAAATGTCTTACATTTCTGACAGTTCTCTAGCCAGGGAGGTAAAATTAAAAGCACTGAAAGATTTTGGTGTCTGATGAGGGCAGCTCTCAGGGTAACAGTTGTATTATCAGGAGCTCTACTCCATAGTGTTCTCACAGCATTGCTTTTCTGAGTACGTTTCACTATGAATTTAGGGAGACACAGACATATAGATCAAAGCAACATAAAACAGCACATTTTGGAAGATCCAGGGTATTGTGTAAATAGGTCTTTTGAACTGACATATTCCATTCTGGAGGGAAGCTCTTTAAGTCTCAGGACATAAAGGAAACTTACAAGGCTCAGGAAGTAAACAAAATTAACAAGTCTCAGAAAATTTCTGAAAACTTAAGCAATTCATAAGGCTGTTACCCAAGGTTATACAAGCACTAACCATTGCTGATCAGAGGAGACTCTGACATTTGAGCAGCCATCAAATAGTCATGCAGAGAACTCTAAGGATGCAGCTTTTGTGAAACATCGTCTATGTTGGTGCTTTCCAGTGACACATTTGCTGTAAATAACCCTCCACACACTTCTGTAAGTAACCCCATGTCTTCTTTGGTCCATTCTTGGTGCCCCATCTGGGTTGAATTTACATCTCTCCAGGAAAACTCATGCAACATCCATCCAGAAGGTTACAAAAACAATAAGCAATTACCACTGAACTGTCTGCAAACTGTGCAGGGGGTTCCATGCATGTAGCTTTAAAGAGTCGTTACTCATGCTGGGAAGGGATTTCCAGGATGGAGCTGCCTTTGGTTCATACATATTCGCGTGTTGGTAATCCCAATAAACTCAATCCCTCAAGCTAGAATCCTGGTTTCCTTGCTTTGCCACAGCTGCCCTGTCTGAGGAGAGCAGACATTATTTTTTGTCTCCCTACCTGAAAAGTAGGTGTTACTCAGAATGCTGAAGGGGGAGGAGGGTGAGATGTGGGGGGGGGGGACTCAGAGGATTCAGACCTGAAATGGCTTCCACTGCTTTGAATCTAGTAAGGGATGATCCCCTATGCTGAATGTGAGAGACGTTAAATATTCCTCCTAATTTCTCCTGCAGAAAGTGAGAAAAACCACCAACATTCTCTGAGATTTTTATCCAAAGCCCTATCTATATATATCCATTGAAGCTTGTGGTAATCAAACATTTATATGATAGCTTTATTGATTTCCAAATCCTCTTTATACAAAATTCCTTGATTGATTTGTCTCTATGGTATTACCTCATTTTACGACATCACAGGACTATACAGTAATCTGCTCCAAAGTTCAAGTACATTTTCAACTTAGCAAGGCTTTATTATGGCCTTTCCAATTTGACTTGATTAGATGGCATTAACATAAGCAAAACATCTTTAATTTGTCTCAAAGGACTTAATGAAGGACCACATTTCCCTAGACTTAAATGGGGATAACATGCACATTAGTAAATTCTGTAATGTAAGCAAAGTTTCCACTCTGCTGGTCACAGAAAGTATAGTTTATTCAATCTTGTATCTGTGCAATATCTATTTTATCTTTCCTGTAACCCTCAACTGGCATTAGATCCTGTAAAGGTCAGCTGTAGTCCTAATACATTGTTAATACAGAGTGAGCTGCTTCTGAAAATGACACATTTATTTATGAAGAATTTAAAAATGAAGGAACAACCAACCAATTTATTTGGTATTTGGGTAGAAAGAAGCAAAGCAAGCCAAAAAGAGAAAACAAAATGGACTCCATATTTTGTGATATGTTACTTCACCATATGAAATTATTTTTAAGATTTTATTTTTCTTAGTACTGGTTTATCCATTGTTAAGATGGAAAATATTTTAAATAAAATGTTGAGCTATGCAATGCCAAGATGTGGTGGTGGTGGTAGTGGTGGTGGTGGTGGTGGTGGTGTGTGTGTGTGTGTGTGTGTGTTCAGTGGAAATCAAGGCCTGTTTATTGTGCTATATGCACAAGATAACGTTCCCTTTATAGCTATAAATATTTGGCAGTTGACCTACTAGCCAAGTTCTGCTTCAGCTTCTGGGGTCAATTCTGACCTTTAGCAGAGACAATATTGAGAATTTCAGACAAGTCATTGCTTGACACAAGATTTCTAGTTTGGCTGACAGCAGTTGCAAAACTTGTCACTGACTTACTCTTCCCTTACCTACTCACCTCAGAAATCTGTGGTGGCGTGTCAACACTTGGGCTTGAGTCCCTACCCCACAATTATCCTTGCACTTGGTTAACTATCTTATTTCTCTGAGCTTCAGATGCTGTATCTCTCAAATCTTGTTATTTTTTTTAGCACAGAGGTGTCATATGATACCTTGCCTTCAGTTTGGCAAAGAAAAGGCAACAGGTCCCTTTATTTTTCTTTCTTCCAAATTCCTGCCTCCATAGATTTTGATTACACAATATTTAATTTTTGCTTCATTTATTGTATTGGTCATTACATGATGTAACAAATAGACTTTTGAAGATCATGTATTTTCTACTATGAGTATTATGAAGGAATGTCATCTTAGAGAAAAATGCCAACTTACAAAGTATGAAAATTCACTATGTTCTATGTGAATTCAAATTCACAAATTGGGGGAGAATATGCTGGTTCTCTCTCTCTCTCTCTCTCTCTCTCTCTCTCTCTCTCTCTTTTTAACCACAGCTGACCTGGAACTCACTATGTAGACCAGGCTGGCCTCAATCCCTGTGCATCTTGTTTTCTGGGATTAAAGGTATGAACCTCTATGCCTGACTTGGAAATTTCAGAATTAATTCAAATACTTCAAAAAATGCATTTAAGCTCAATTGAATGATGGGAATTGAAGATCTCAGAATTTTAAGACCATGTCTGATCCCAGGGCTTTCTGGCAGAAGCCAAAGTTTAAAAAAAAAATCACCAAATCAAGGGAAAGGCTGTCAAGGGCAAAAAAAATCCGGTTTTGTCATTGTTCACTAGTTAGTCTTCTTTTTCCACTCTAGTTTTGAGAGTAATGGTTTATTTTCTGATGGAGGTTCTATTTTATTTATAAACTGTTATTATCTATTAATAAATTATTGTGCAGATGGTTCAAATTTGGTCATTTTTGACATTTAACCCAAAAGTCACCATTAATACTTTCATAAATAATGTCTTTTAATACATAACAATCTTTAAAATTAGATTATTAATTAAAGAATAATTTCTTAACTTTCTTGTTCATTCTGGTATTAGTAGAACAAGTGATTTCTAAATTTAGAAGTATCTCTATAGGACCAGTTTTATTTTTAAACAATGAGACTAGGAAATTGATGTAATTACACTGTAGCAAGCACATTTATTCTTCAATAAGACTTTAAGGTCAGTTGGAAGCTTTCTATTTTCTTTTCCTTTTTGACATTAAGCTCTAGAAAGTATTTTAGTTTACCTAAGTCCACATCTGCCGGTGGTTCACAATTCATTATGTGATATAGAAATGGTCTCAATTAACTCCTGCACTTCTTGTGCCCCTCAAAACCCAAACATAGGGTGTCTCTGGTATTCACAATTAGTGGGTTCAAATGGCTGCCAACTGAGGGCTGAGAAACAATGATCCAAAGATAGATTATCAGGTTAGATCTTAATTATTAAAATAGTCACATTACTAAGAAAGCAATCAAGGAAACACAGTCTTAAAAGACAAACCAAAATCAGCCTAAAGATATGAAAAACATTGTCTTTGGCCCAAAGCATAAACCCCACGGAGTATAATTTATTATTATATACTTATCACATGAAAACATACATTATTCACCGAAGACTCTACCACAGGGTTTTTCTACAAGACAACTTACAATCCTTCTGTTTAACAGACAATAGAACCAAAAATATCCTCACAGAGGCTTTTCATATTGAAATGTTTTCCTGTCTTAATGAAGCTTCGATATGGGAAGGTTATGAGAGAAGAGGGAGAATGCACATGTTTATAAATTTATGAATTAAAATAACTGGACTTTCTCTAATTGCAATAAGATAATGTCACTGAAATGACCCTTGACTCACCAACATAAGGGAAAATGCCAATGACGATAAACCCCTTGAAAAGTTGGTGGCTAAAAATATCCCAGTGTCAATTAACTCAGGGAAAGTTTGAATTTAATTGGGTCAGACAAACATCCCTCTTTCTCATCCCCTGTGCTAGCAACTTACAGCTTTCAATCTCCAGGGTGCAGTTTTGCTCATCCAGAGGGTATCTCCGAAGATCCATCATGCATGCAGCAGTGGTTGTGATCCTGCCAGGGAAAGAGCAGAAAAAGGCATGATATAAGAGGGGAAATTTGTGTGCTGTGGCAAGTGTGTGTGTGTGTGTGTGTGTGTGTGTGTGCGCACATATACACATATCGAATCAATAAATAACAAATATAAATCTAATGCATTTAAAGTGATGAAACTTTATTTCTAAACTTTCTCATCCCGTCATGTTTACCAAATGATGGGAACTTTGGAACCTCAATAGAGATCACTGTAAATGATTTTTACATCTGCAGAGTAGATAACTTAGATTGAGAGAGAGAAGCAGACAAATTCCTAGAGAGATACAAACCCAAGAACACTGTTTCAAGAGGAAATGCAGAGGGTGGGATATAGGTGTCCCATTTGGAGTTAGGGGGATGACTTTAGTCAAAATGCATTGTATGAAACTGTCAAAGAACTGATAAAAGTTAGAAAGATAAAAGGAAGCCATAAAGTTTGAACATACCAATGACTTAGAAATTGAAACCTTCAATCATGAAGAATGCAGACCAAATGGCTTCATGGGTAAATGAAACCAAACCAAGAAATATCACAAAATCTATGAGAGGTCAAAGATAAAATTCATGTGTTATACTATATTAGCAAATAAAATCCACATGATCATTTCAATAGATGCAGAAAAATATTATGTAAGATTTGGGACAAAGCAAGGATGCCCATTCTTGCCATATCTGGTCAACAAAGCATTAGCAGTCCTAGCTAGAATAATCAGGTAAGGTAAGAAAAGAAGAGAAAAAAGAAAAGAAAAGAAAAAAGAAAAGAAAAGGCCTCCAAATCAGAAGGGAATAAGTAACTAACTGTTTGTATGATTATGATTATATAGATAACCCTAAAAAATCAACAAGGCGTGGTGGCGCATGCCTTTAATCCTAGCACTTGGGAGGCAGCGGCAGGCAGATCTTTGTGAGTTCAAGGCCAGCCTGGTCTACAATGTGAGTTCCAGGACAGCTGGGGCTACAGGGAGATCCTGTCTCGAAAAGACCAAAAAAAAAAAAAAAAAAAAAAAAAATCAACCCCAAATCTCTATTAGCACTAGTAAACAAATCCAATAAGGTCACAAGATACAAAGAGAATATGAAATATCAGTAGTATAATCAGTATAATGCACAATAATGAAATCTCTGAGAGGGAAATTAAGGAAACAATTTTATTTACCTGAGCAACAACAAGAAGATACTTAGGTGCAGGGTGTGGTGGTGCAGCACTTGGGAGGCAGAAGCAGGCAGATCTCTGTGAGTTCCAAGCCAGCTGGGGCTACAGGGAGACCCTCTCTCAATAACAACAAAAAACCCAAAAGAGAGACAGTCAGCCAGCGGCGCACACTACCTGTACCCAGCCACCAAGGTGCGTCTGTGTGCTGTGCAGGCGGTCTGCTGGCAGCCCACCTCGGCAGGCGCCATCCAAGGCTAGGACCATAGAGAGGAACTCCATGCGTGGATAGAAGGTCAGCCAGTGGCACACACTATCTGTGCCCCCCCCCCAAGCTACTGATACTGAGGTGGAAAGTGTAAACTGCTTGTGCTACGGTTTAAAGCTGTTGGGAGGATACAGCAGTGTCAGTGATTGGAGGCTGCATAGCCAAAACTGAGGACAAAACCAACAGGAAGCAAACTGAGTGACCAACCAATCCCCCATAGCAACATTTGAGATTAGCAACAGAAGGCAAACGAATAAACAAAGGGGGAAAACAACAACAACAATAACAACAACAATATACATGCCAAAAACGCATGCCAAAAACACAACAGAAAAACAACAATATGGGAACCGACCCCAACAACTCCTGTATAAGATCCCAACAATGAGATCTCTCTGGAAGGGAACTTAGAAGAACAATTGTAGACATATTCAAAGACTATAAAGAACAAATCAGAGAACTAAGGGAGAGAACGAAAAACTCATGAAGGAACTAGAAGGAAAGAATGATAAACTCCGGAAAGAACTAAAAGGAGAGATTGATGAACTCAGAAAAGAACTAGGGGAAGAGAAATACAAACTCTGAAAAGAGCTAGAGGGAGAGATGACAAACTCCAAAAGGAAGTGGAAACATTGAAAAGATCTCAGGCTGAAAGGAAAAAAGAAACTGACCAGCAAAGCAAGGAGCTACAAGAAAAGAATGAAAAGCTCCAAAAGGAAGTAGAAATACTGAAGAAATCCCAGGATGAAACAAAAAAGGAAGTTGAACATTCATCCAATCAGCAGAAAAGGATGGGAAAAACCCTTAGAAGTAGAATGGAAGAAGCAGAAAAAAGAATATCAGACCTACAGGATAACACAGCGCAGCTAGAAGCCTCAAGTAAAGATTATGAAAAATTAAAAAAAAAACACAAGAGTGGAACAACCAGGAAATGTGGGACACAATCAAAAGACCAAATCTCCACATCATAGGGATAGAGGAAGGAGAAGAATCCCAAGAGAATGGTATTGATCAGATCTTCAACAGAATAATAGAAGAAAACTTCCCCAAACTGAAAAAAGACAAATCCATAGAAATACAAGAAGCACATAGAACACCAAATAGACAAGACCGGAAAAGAAATTCCCCACGTCATATCATAGTTAAAACGCTAGATGCTCAAAACAAGGACAAAATACTGAAAGCCACAAGACAAAAACAAGTTACATACAAGGGGAAACCCATCAGAATCACACCTGACTTCTCAGTGCAAACCATGAAATCCAGAAGAACATGGACCAAAGTATTCCCAGTACTAAATGATTTTAGATGCCAATCCAGATTACCATACTCAGCAAAAATGTCAATCATAGTTGAAGGAGAAAGGAAAATCTTTCAGGATATAAACAAAATGAAAAAACCCAACACTTCAGAAAATACTAGAAGCAATTCAAAGAACAGAGCAAAGGAGCAACTATCCTTAAGCAACCTAAGAGAAAAATTACCCAAAGCATAACAGAGTAAATAAATACCTAGACCAAGAATGCAAACAAAAAGAAGTTGAAAGGAAATAACACACATCTCTCAATAATAACCTTAAATATTAATGGTCTAAACTCCCCAATCAAAAGACATAGATTGGGAGAATGGATTAGGAGACAGAATCCATCTATATGCTGCCTCCAAGAAACCCATCTCACCCTCAAGGACAGACAGCACCTTAGAGTGAAAGGATGGAAAAAATATTCCAAGCAAATGGAACCAAAAAGCAAGCAGGAGTGGCTATTCTAATATCAGACAAAATAGACCTCGGAATAAAATTAATCAGAAAAGACAAAGAGGGCCATTACATTTTTATCAAAGGAACAATTAACCAAGAAGATCTCACAATTTTAAATATTTATTCACCAAACTCTGGTGCACCAAACTTTATAAACACAATCCTTCAGGACCTCAAGACACAGATTAATCCCAGTACGCTAATAGTGAGGGACTTCAATACCCCACTGAGCCACTTGGATAGGTCAACTGGACAAAAAATAAACAGAGAGACATCAGAATTGAACAACACAATACACCAAATGGACATCACAGATATCTACAGAATATTCCATCCAAACACCAGAGAATATACTTTCTACACAGCACCCCATGGAACATTCTCCAAAATTGACCACATACTGGGACACAAAAGAAACCTCAACAAATACAAAAGGATTGAAATTATTCCATGCATTATATCAGATCACAGTGCAATAAAGCTCAATGTTAACACCAGGATAAGCCCTACTAACTATAAGAATACATGGAGACTAAACAACACAATACTAAACAATGAGTGGGTCAGAGAAGAAATAAAGAATGAAATAAATGCATTCCTGGAACTAAATGAAAATGACAATACAACACAACAAAACCTGTGGGATACATTAAAGTCAGTCCTAAGAGGGAAATTTATAGCCCTAAGTGCCCACATTAAAAAAACAGAAGGAGAACAAGTAAATGATCTAACACTGCAGCTCAAAACACTTGAAAGACAACAAAAAATGAATCCTAAACCCAACAGATAGGAAGAAATAACAAAAATCAGAGCAGAAATCAAAGAAATAGAAACAAAGAAAACAATACAAAAAAAAATCAATGAATCAAAAAGCTGATTCTTTGAAAAGATAAACAAAATAGACAGACCTCTAGCCCAGTTAACCAAAAGAAAAAACAGCAACTCCAAATCAATAGCATTTGTGATGAAAAGGGAAGCATCACAACAGATAAGAAAAGATCCAGACAATCATACGAGAATACTTCAAAAAACTATGCTCTACTAAATTTGAAAACCTAAGAGAAATGGATGAATATCTGAAATTCTGGGATAACCAAGAAGAGATTGACAGCTTAAACAGACCCATAACACTTGAGGAAATTGAAGATGTAATAAAAGCCTCCAAACTAAAAAAAGCCCAGGCCCAGATGGCTTCACAGCAGAACTCTACAAAACATTTAAAGAGGTCTTACAACCACTACTACTCAAACTTTTCAGAAGGATACGGAGAGAAGGAAATATCCCAAATTCCTTCTATGAAGCCAGCATCACTCTAATACCAAAACCAGGCAAAGACACAAACAAGAAAGAAAAATCTATAGACCCATATTATTGATGAACACAGATGCAAAAATTCTCAACAAAATACTTGCAAATCGCATACAGACCCACATCAAAAAGATTATCCATCATGACCAGGTTGGATTCATACCAGAGATGCAGGAATAGTTCAACATATGTAAATCAATAAATATCATAAAACACATAAATGGACTTAAAGACAAAAACCACACAATCATCTCAATTGTTGCAGAAAAAGCTTTTGACAAAATCCAGCAACCCTTCATGTTTAAAGGCTTAGAGGGAATTGGACTGAAGGGATCATTCCTCAATGTAATCAAAGCCATATACAAGAAACCCACATCATCCTGAATGGAGAAAAGTTGGAAGCATTACCCTTAAAGGCAGGAACATGACAAGGCTGTCCACTATCGCCACTCCTCTTCAATATAGTGCTTGAAATGCTTGCTAGGGCAATAAGGCAAGAAAGTGAAACGAAAGGAGTACTAATTGGAAAAGAGGAAGTAGAACTATCCCTTTTTGCAGATGATATGATTGTTTACCTAAGGGATGCTAAAAACTCCACCAGAAAACTCTTAGAAACAATCAAAAGTTTCAGTAAAGTGGTGGGATACAAAATAAACCTAGAAAAATCAGTAGCCTTCAACTTTACACAAACAATAAGCAACTGGAGAAGGAATATAAGGAGACCTTCCCAATCACAATAGCCTCAAAAAATACCTAGTAATAAACCTAATATAGTAAAAATGTCCATTCTACCCAAATTAATATACAGATTCAATGCAATCCCAATCAAAATCCCCATGAGCTTTTTCACAGACTTAGAAAAACAATCCTTAAATTCACATGGAAAAACAAAAGACCCCAAATAGCTAAAGCAAACCTGAGTGAAAAGTGCAATACTGGGGGGATTACATTACCAGACTTCAAGCTATATTATGGGGCTATAGTCATAAAGACAGCCTGGTACTGGAAAAAAAAAACCCAAAAAAACCTCCACAGAACCATTGACCAATGGAACAAAATTGAAGATCCAAACTTGAGCTCATATAACTTCAGCCATCTCATATTTGACAAATGGGCCCAAAAAGCTCAATGGAGGAAAGATAGCATCTTCAGCAAATGGTGTTGGCAAAACCGGATCACCATTTTCAGAAGAACAAAATTAAACCCCTACCTCTTGCCCTGTACGAAAAGCAACTCCAAGTGGATCAAAGATATCAATGTGAAGCCTGAAACCCTGAATGTGATAAAAGAAAAAGTTGGCAACAACCTACAAGACATAGGTGTAGGAGGAGACTTTCTAAACCAGACAGCAGCTACATGGGAAATAAGGTCAACGGTTGACAAGTGGGACCTCATAAAACCCAAAAGCTCCTGTACAGAGAAAGAAACAATCAAGGAGATGAAGAGAAAACCCACAGAGTGGGAAGAAATCTTTACCTGACAGAGCATTAACGTCAAGATTATATAAACTCCTCAAAAAACAAAGAAGACAAATGACATACTCAAAAGATGGAGTAAAGAGCTGAACAGTGTCTTCACCAGTGAGGAATTAAAGATGGCTGAGAAACATCTTAAAAAGTGGTCATCATCGTTAATAATTAAGGAAATGCAAATTAAAACCACTCTCAAATATCATCTCACTCTAGTATAGCTAGCTAAGATGAAGAAAACAAAAGACAGCAGATGCTGGAGGGGTTGTGGGGAAAGGGGAACACTCATCCACTGCTGGTGGGAATGTAAACTTGTACAACCACTATGGAAATCAGTGTGGAGAACCCTTAAAAGATTCGGAATGAGCTTATCACCTGACCCAGTCATACCACTCCTGGGTATATACCCCAAAGATTCATCCTACTGCAAAGATACATGCACATCCATGTTTATTGCAGCTCTCTTCACAATATCAAAGATCTGGAACCAACCCATATGCCCCTCAACAGATGAGTGGATGACAAAAATGTGGTACATCTACACAATGGAGTACTATTCAGTGGTAAAGAAGGATGGCATTATGAACTTTGCAGGTAAATGGATGGAGCTTGAAGCCATTATGCTGAGTGAGGTGACAAGTCCCAGAAAGATAAACGGAGAATGGTTTCCCTCATTTGTGGATGCTAACACCAAATCCCCCAGATGAAAGGCAAGCTGAGCAACAGTATGGTAATATTTTTGGTTTATCTGAAAGCAACTATGTTGTCATAATGTGAATCCCTCAATGGGATCTAGAATCCACCCACCAATTATTTTCAGACTCTGTAATTACTGTATATAGGAGGAGAGTATGTATCCATATTTTAGAATAATATGAAATTAACAGAGGAATATGTGAACTCCTAAGCACAAAAAAAGACTGAGAGAAAGATGCAGGACAGTTATGACAGAATACATGATCTGGGATGGTTTAGGGTGGGGTGGGGGGAAAGGATAGGGGAATATGCCTGAACAGAAATGAAAAATGATGTATCAAATACATAATACATCAATAGAAAAATCCAAAAAGAAAGAAGGAGGAGGAGGAAGAGGAGGAGGAGAAGAAGATGATGATGAAGAAGACAAGAAGAAGAAGAAGAAGAAGAGGAGGAGGAGGAGGAGGAGGAGGAGGAGGAGGAGGAAGAGGAGGAGGAGAAGAAGAAGAAAGAAATTGGTAGTGAAGCAGCTATTTAGGAACTGAATTAATGAATGAGAAGACCCGTATACTGAAAACTATGAAGTATTGATGAAGAAAATTTAGAGACAAATTGATAGGATGACATAACATGCTTACCAGTTAGTATCAGTATTCTCAAAATGCTAGTATCCACCAAAATTCCAGTGACATAGTATTTTTGTTTTCCATTTTTTGTTATACTAAAATACACAAATCATAAAATTTACTGTCTTGACCAATCTCAATTTTTAAACAAAATTAAAGAAACAATTGTAAAATCCATATGGAACCATAATAGATCCCCCAAAGAGCCAAAGAAATCTCAATCAAGAAGAGCAAAGATATTTGTGGAAACTGTGGACAAGCATTCCTTTTTCTCCCCAGGCTTGTGAACACTTGTGTTTTTTATATCAGTAGTCTCCAACAAGTGTGAAGCAATACCTCACTGTGATTACACTTTGTTGTTCCCTTTTAAGTAGAATAGTTGAGACCATTTGAATATGTATGTTGACTCTATTTTTCAGGGGTCCTCTGCACGTTTTATAGTAGAGTTGTTTATATTTTGGTATTGGTATTATATGAATTTTTAATGTAATTTTGTATTTATGAAATATTTAGATTGCAAACATATTCTATTATGAAATATTGTTTCTTTTGCTATAATGAAGAGTTTTAGTTTTATTTAGTCCCAACTGTCTACATTTGCTTTTGTTGCCTGATGTTTTGGTACTATAGAAAAATAGTTATTGGCAAGAATAGTGACAAGACTTCTTGTTTCTTGCTAATTGTTTTACTCTTTCAATTTTATGTTTGAATTTTTTAAACAAATTTTTGTTTATGTTCACATATGTCATGAAGTAGAGTCCAAATTTTATGGATGATAAATTAACTATAGACATATGACTTTGTTTCTAAGTTCTCTATTCTGTTATGTGTCTATTTTTAATACTATTACTAGATTGATTTATTATTATACAGTTGTATTAGAATTTGAAACCAGAAAATGCGATACCATCGGCTTTGATCTCAACATCAATTGATTATGAGGATTGCTCAGGAGTCTCCCATATAGAGTTGTATTGAGGTAAATTCCTTCTACACGTTATTTTTGAGTATTTATCATGAAATTACATTTTACTTTTCCAAGTGCATTTTGGTGCATCTGTTGAGATGATCATGTTATCTTTATCTTTCATTCTCTTGCTTAAGTGGCATATGTTCAACAATCCTTTATTCCAGACCTAAATCCCCCTTGCTTATAAAATTCTTTTAGCATGCTGTTGAATTTAGTTTGTTAGTATTTTATCACGTTATTAATATAAATAATTTATTACACACAATAGTCACATGTCAAATGTATTGCAGTGAAGCTGTCAAAAATTTGTAGTTAGGCAGACTAGTTTGAATGTTACTTTTGTATTCACTAGTGGTATGAGCTTGAGTTTGTAAAATGAACTCCATAAGTCTTAGTGCCTTCATCAACCAAATAATTTCCTGCTTAGGAGTGTTGTATGAAAAGAGTGTGCAATTTTTTTTTCTTTTGTAAAATTTTATTGATTTTTTTATATTACATACAGAACATCTTTTTTTTTTTTTTTTTTTTTTTTTTTTTTTCTTTCATTTGTCTTTTTTCGAGAAAGGGTCTCCCTGTAGCCCCAGCTGTCCTGGAACTCACTCTGTAGACCGGCTGGCCTTGAACTTACAAAGATCCGCCTGCCTCTGCCTCCCAAGTGCTAGGACTAAAGGCGTGCGCCACCACGCCCGGCTACATACAGAACATCTTAATAAATCTTAATCATCTTTATATTCCCTTCCCCACTGGAACCCAAACATAGTGCCCCCACTTCCCCACCCCCTCACCCCCCCACCGCCCCAACCCCCACCCCTTCCACTGGAATTCTATACATTCTGTCATTTGTGTTAATGTCCCCAGACGTTCCTCGGTGCAAGTTTGTCCACTGGGTTCTGGTCAGCCTTGTGTGAAAATTTTTTAATTCAGTACCTTGTGAGGCATTCCTCATATAAAATTATTATTATGGTTATTTCTCATAAACTTCCCATATTTGCTAACATCTTAATGTCTATGCCCATATCTGGAGCACTTACGAGTACAAAGAATCTGTACTGTGCATAGATATCATGCTTTCCTCCTGCTGCAACTTAATACAGTATCAGAAGCAATGAGATCAGCCTTTTATGCCTTATGGCTCACCACTTAGATTATCAGATTCATCTCCCAAACTCTGACCCATACATACTCAGCAGACAGTATATACCAAAGGAAGAACAACATCCTGGAATCGGAGCTCACACCATATTAGTCAGCTCATGTATAGTGAATTCTAGGATTCTGACTCTAAATGTCCAACCAGGCCTTCCATTATTCCTCCACTGAACTTTCTTCCCAGACTGTACAGCCTAAGAGTAACTGAAATTTATATGGCTAGTCCACTCATGCTCTTTGTAAAAATATTTTTAGTGATTCAGATAAATTTTATTTATTTCACACAATGTATTTTGAATATACAAACCTCTCCTTCATCTCTACCATCTACCTTACTAATGCCCTCCCTCAACTTCATGTCCTCCATTAGTATTTTGTAAAGTCCTATCAAGTCTAATTTGTGTTCCCAAAAGCTCTTGGATATGAATTTGTCCTTGAGGCCTGATCAACCGACCTGATTTCACATCCTTAAGGAAAACTGACTCTCCTCCCAGCAGCTGTCAATTGCCAATGTATCTTTAGTTACGGCTGGGGTTTCTTGCCTCCCTCCCCTATCCTTGCTGGGTTTTTGTCTGACTTGAACTTGTGCAGGACTTGTGTATGCTCTTACAAGTGCTGTGGATTTATATATGCAGCTGCCCTGCCATGTCTAGAGAACAGTTTCCTTATACTCATCCACAACTATTAATCTTAAGCTCTTAATATTTCTGCTCTTTTTTTAAATATTTTTTTTATTAATTATATTTATTTCCGTATGTGTATGAATGTACTGTCTGCATGCAGGTCTGTGCACCCGTGTCGTGCAATGCCGCGGAGGTCAGAAGAGGGTCTCAGATTCCCCTGGAACTGGAGTTCTCCTGGGATTGGAGTTTCAGACGGTTCTCGGCCGCCATGTGGGTGCTGGGGATTGAACCCGGGTCCTCTGTAAGAGCGGTCGGCGCTCTTAACCGCTAGGCCATCTCTCCAGCCCTATTTCTGCTCTTTTTTCTGCAATGGTAGGTGAGCCTTGGGAGAAAAGATTATGACATAAGAGTTCCACTTAGGGCTGAGCACTTTGCAATCTCTTATTCTTTGCACACTGTCAAGTCATGGGTCTCTATCTTAATTGCTCTTTGCTGCATGAAGAAGCTTCTCTGGTAAAGATGAAAGATGTACTGATCTATGGGTATAAAAATAAGTCATTAGGAGCTGGCTTAATACTATATCTATTCAGTAGAATAATTGTAGCAGGTTCTCCCTTATGGCCTGCGACCATGTCTATCCAAGGTTCTTGGCCCTGATAGCACTGCTAAGTATGGGCTCCATTTTGTGAAGTGGGTCTTTAATCTAATTAGAAAATGGTTGGTTACTCCTATAACATTCATACCACTACTGCTTCAGTGGGCATATCTTGCCAGGCTAGTTATTGTAACTCACAGTGTTTGCAGATGGGTAAAGCTGATGATTGCTTGTTTCTTCTGGTAGCATGCATAATCTTTTTTTAAGCATGCATAATCTTTTGATTATACTTTAGAACTGAAAAAGCATGTTTTTTTTAAACAGTCCTGTGCAAAATGTAACAATAATTTAAAAAAAAGGACACAGATTTAACAATATGTTTCTTTCCCCTTATAATATCTAGAAGTTACTGTATCTAGAAATATAAATTTCTAGAAATACTATGCAAAGAGAAGAACAGCTATATTCTTGGGGGAGGTATCTTCTATAGTAGCCAAACACACAAAGTTTTTATATAAGTAAATAATAAGAAATCTGTCAAAATTATGATGTATTTAGTTGTATAGAAATACCATAATTTATTTAATTAATCTTCCTTTGGTGGCACATACGTTGTCTCTTAACTTTTAATTTTTTAGATGAAAATGTTCCGAATATAGTATAAAACTATTTTTATTATGTATTCATATGTAACTCTATAGTACTGTATTATGCTATATATGTAAACATATATTAGTATATGCTTAGTGAATATAATATAAAATATATGCATACCAACATATTATATAGGTATAATATATAACATGTGGGTGTGTCTCAACACCATGACATGTTCTTGGAGTTCATTATTAGGGGTCTATATGATCATTGAAGACTGCAATTCCACAAAGCTGAGTAGTGTAGGTTTGTCCTCTGGTGTGGCCTCCTGATGCAGCTGAGATGGTGATAAGTACCAAATGTGTATGGTTCTTCCATCATTCTAACATATTATACTATTTTACTGTAAAATAATGATAGATAAGACAGTCATTGCACACATGTACCGTGGGTATTGGTTATGCTGTTCATCAGTGACTGGCAGCACATTGGGTTTGTTTACATTAGCATTGCCATGAAAATGAGATGATTCATTGTGAGGCTGAGCTATGAGGCAAGCACAGCTTTGCTACTAGTCAACAGAAATTGTTTAGTACATTATAATATTGTGGGACTACCATAATATGTAGGGTCCATCACTCATCAAATCTTTGCTGTGCTATATAACTTATACAAACTATACATGTAAGAAGCATGTTTCCTCTGAGGAAACTTTTAATAAAATGAAATCTTATCAAGGAACATCAATATATAAAGTACAATTGAAATAATGAGGAAAACCATATTTTATTTGTAATAAAATCACTTTATCAACTAATGAGACTACATACTAGAGCATTTCTTTTTTTTAATTTTTTTTATTATTTATTTATTTTTGTAAGTGTATGAATGTACTGTCTGCATGCAGGTCTGTGCACCCGTGTCGTGCAATGCCGCGGAGGTCAGAAGAGGGTCTCGGATTCCCCTGGAACTGGAGTTCTCCTGGAATTGGAGTTACAGACGGTTCTTAGCCGCCATGTGGGTGCTGGGGATCGAACCCGGGTCCTCTGCAAGAGCGTCGGTGCTCTTAACCGCTAGGCTATCTCTCCAGCCCCAACTAGAGCATTTCTTAAGGATGGCAAGGTGAGTTACTATATGAATACAGGTGCCCTTTTCTTTTTAGAAGTTTGAAAATTTTTATGTGCATGAGTGTTTTGTCTACATATATGTAAGTATACCCATGCATGCAATACCTGTGCAGGCCTGAAGAGGGCATAGGATCCTTGGGAATGGAATTAAGGATAGTTGTTGGTTGCCATGTGGATGTTGCTAACCCAACTCTGGTCTTCTGCAAGAACAGCCTGTGCTCTTAAATCACTGAGATGGCTCCCAACCCCAGGTGCCATCTTAAAGGTATTAATGGGTAAACCCTAGACTTGTCCTATTTTTCCTTGGCATTCCTTTTGACAACAAAAGCACATCTGGGCATCTGGGCATGCTTTGGAAAACTTTCTTAAGCAGAATACTGGCCTACTTAATTTGGATCTATTGAGCATCATCAAACAACACAGGAATTTTAAGGTTTAATTACATTTTTTTCAAAGGATTTAGCACAAAGTTTCAGCCTTTTTTTTTTTTTTTTTACCAGAATTTACTACATAAAGTGATTTATTCTTCTTGCCTCAGTGATCATATAGGCCATTCAAGTTAGATTTATTCATTAATAATATAGCCTGAGTATCTTTGGCTGCTTGAAAATACCATCTACATCACGACTTTTGTAGTGGGGATACTGTTTCAGCATCTTAAATAAGGTAACACAATAAGTATTAGAATGCTTTAAAAAAATCCCCCTATCTACTATCTTCTTTGATAGATGCTTATGAATAAAAATTTGTGGAGAGCTGGACATTCTCTGGGAGTTACTAATGTGTGGCTCTCCTTACTACTCCATGACTCAGATAATGCATCTTATCAGGAATATTTTCACCTTTTCACCCCAACAGGGACATTTGGCAATGTCTACAGACATGTTTGATTATTATGTGGGGACTGGAGTTTAGAGTCTAGATGATGGAAGTCAGAGATGCTGCTAATCCTCCTGCAGTAGCAGGACAGCCTTCAAGAACAAAAGGATTACCTGGTACGAAATGATATTGTTGGGCTGGAGAGATGGTGCAGTGGTTAGCAGCACTGGCTGCTCTTGCAGAGGACCCAGGTTCAATTCCCAGAACACACATGGCAACTAATAACTGTCTCTGTAACTCTAGTTCTGGGGGATCCAACACCCTCTTCTGACCTCTGGACATTGCACGACATGGGTGCAAGTAACATGCATGCAGGCAATACATTCATACACATAAAATAATTCAAATAACAATTTTTTAAAGAAATGACATTGTTGAAGTTAAGAAGTGTTAAGTTTTTTTTGTGAAAGTGGGATTTGAAACATTTCTCCTCTGAGAAAACTTTAATATAATGAAATCTTATAGACAGCCTCAATTCATAAAGTACAAATTAAAACCATATTTTGTTAATATAAATGCATTTTATCTGCTTATATGTTGCATCTATTTTAATGGGCACACACATTTGAAACGAGGAGGCTATATAATGAGAATTTGTCCTTGACCTCTTGAGCACCATGCTATTTTTGTGTTGTGTTTTCTTTATATGTTGTTAAGAAAATTCTAATAAATAATGGAGTACTTGATTTTAAAATCTTATATTACCAAGCATGGACTACCCTGAATTGAGAAAAGCACCAATAAAAACATGAGCAAACTCAACACACATCAAGAAAACCCATATCTAAGTAATGAGAAGTTTGTAAATGGTTTTAGAACATTCTCAGATGGCTGATATCTACATGTGTTTAATGATGGATTATAAAGTAACTTTACTTGGGCTCCATGAACCATATGTTAGTCTGACAACGAACACTAATATTACAGTGGTCTTTAATGCATTAACATAGGTTGTAGACACATTACAGTGGGCATATTTTTTATTTTACATTTTTAATTAAAATTTTGTGATTTTTTCATACAATATAATACGATAGCAATTAAATTCCCTCTCTTTTTGCTACCTCCCCAAATGGCCCTCCACCCCATTGAGGTAGGGACGTGACACAAGCTAGAACTCACATATTCAGGCTTTACTCTAAAGAAATTAGGCAGAAGAGAGTTAGACTCTGATAGTTTAAGAGTTTGGCATTTCTACATTCCATAATGCACATGGTGAAGTGAGTAGAGTGTATGAGCAATTTGAGGGGAGAAAAGCAAGGATCCCCAAGATCATGAACAGAGAGAGAGGTATTCCTGTTTGCTCTTCTGTCTTCTGGATGAGAAGCAGCAATGAACACCTCTAAGAATGGTTGCTCTCCATGTTTCCATTTGTTCTCCTTCTCCAAAATGATGACCAGAAGCAGTGAGCCACCAGTAGAATTAATTCACACAGAAACTTGGGAACATAAACTGACTGAAGCAAGATGATGGCATAAATATTTCATGGAATTAAAGGTATCAAAGCTCATGAAACTGGGCTTGTTGAGGGCTTTAAGAGCTAATAATTTCTTTTTCAAAATTATGTTTCTAATATTCCATACTCAAGGTATTTATTCTATGTGTGTGTGAAAGCGCTATCACTGGCAGACAGTAAATCAGAGTACAAGAGGATAGAATCAGCTATAGGCAAAAGCATTAACTAACTGTGTTCTAAAGACAGATTTCCCAGAGGTAGGTTCATGACAGCATAACATTCATCTGTGCTTTCAAAGACATTAAGAGAAGCTTACATTATAATCTAATTTACTGACATTTTAAAGGTTAGGTCAGAAACTCCAATGAGCTGTTATAACTATGGTCCCAAGAAGAGGGATGCTGCTGTAAGATATATTCATTGAGGTTTGTGCTGTAGGGCCATTGACCCTGGGCCTCACTAGAATTACACATCATCTCTCTTTAATGTCTGAGGTTGGTATGGTCTTCAATGCTGACAAAACTCAGGCCAGGGAGTTGGCTGTCATGAGCTTAAAACCTGTGTACACATATACACACATGCTCACACACGGAGAGGGCAAATTCACAAATAAGAATGTGAAGTTAAATAGACTATGCCATGCAGTTGATATTTCCCTATAACCATGTATTTTATAGTGTCCAAAATTTAAAACTTAATTCCATATAATTATATACCTTAAAAAGACCTATTGGAAAGGAATAAGAAAAAGAGTGGGGGAAAACCTGAAAATGGTTCATTTTATGTATTGCACTTACTGTGACGTTCCATGTGAGGGGCAGTGAAATATTGAAATGTTAGAACAGCCTATGGCTTGTTTGGCCCCCTTGGCTATATAATTAATCTCTGTTCCGGCATCACCCAAAGAAATGGATAAGAGCAGGTAATGGGTTAGCCTGTGTGGTGACTAATAAGCACATAGGGATTTATTTAAAGTAATACTGACCACTACAATAGTTGAAAAGAATATGTACTGTGCTTACAGTCCATTCTAACTTTGATTAGAGGTTAACAGGCTGGTCTGCTTAGGAAATACCTTGGTGCTTGGAGCAAATATTTTATGCATAAGACCTGAATAATAAAGAAACAAGAAGAAGCACACTCCTATGTGAGATCCAAGAGCAACTAACATGTAGGAAAGAAAGCAGTGGAATAGTAAAAAAACAAATTTATGAACAGCCATATTTAACGTCCAATTTTAAGGTTTTTCTCTTCACCTAAACCAAACCTGACAAAGTCCATGTATGTGAGCACACAAAAGAAAGCGATGCATAAATGGTTTATTTTTATCCTTGGAATATTAAAAAGGGACTGAATTCCACACTGCGACAGCCCTTCCGGAACAGTATTCTATAAATGCTGTTTACTAACGCAGTTGTTCTTGACTAAATCAGTTCATTGAGAGGAGGCCTTCCACACTAAAGATGCAGAAATCAATTCACACAAGCCCTCCAGGAAGCCTCAGCCATCCGAGGGAACAGCATTGAAGTCACACAAATAGCAGACTTGGATTAACCTACTATTTCCTCCTAGACCTACAGGGTCAGTATGGATTGGTTGGTATCATGTGGCTATGTTCAAATGTTACAGGCACTGTGCTGAACATTGTAGTTTTTATTGGTGCGAGGACAGATTGCCACACGCTGATGGCTTAACACAATACAAATGAATTTTTCAAGTTCTGGAAGTCAAAAGTCCTGAAACTGGGGCTGGTGTGATGCCAGCTATTAAAAGTGCTTTCTGTGCAATCCTGACAACCTGAGTTTGACCGGCAGAACTCATGGTGGAAGGCACTCTCAGTTCTAATCTGATCTCTCTCCTCTCTCTTTCTAATAATTTTATAAATCTAAAAGAAGTCCTAGAATCAAAGTATTGGCTTTTCAATCTGGAGCCTGTGAAGGAGAGCCTGTGTCCTTTCCTTTTCCATCTTCTTCATTCGTTGGCTCATAGACCCTTCATTTCATCTACAAAACACATAATCTCCAGCTCTGCTTCTTGCTCGCATTTCCTCAGTCTCGGACACTGCAGGTTTCTGCTATACGAATGAATGCCTGTGATTCCATTGGGCTCACCCAGATAAGTCCCTCTTCTCAAAATTCTTAAACTTGCCTGAGAAATCTCCTTGACTGTGTGAAGTAACATGCTCTCAGGGCCAGGGAATGAGAAACATGGTCATCTTGGGGGATGGTGATGTTCTGACTACCATTTGTCAATGATTTGTTTATTACTACTAATAGCCTTACTATCCGGATGCTGCCACCTTCTTCCCCTTGCAGTATCAAAGCCAAGGAAACTAACACCTGGGGTATAAAAATGGTTCCTAAACATATTTCAGAGTTAACATACAGTTTATTCCTGGAGGCCATAATTCTGGTACATATATGATGTTTAGATAGGCACATTTTGGAGCAATACAAATGCGAGGGAACAACAACAACATAAGGACTGGGTCAAAGAATGGATTGAAACAGAAAAATGATGTATGAAATATACAAAATATCAATAAAAGTATTATATTAAAAAAGAAATGGTTCCAAGCTTGTAGTCTGATTGCTAATGTGGAGATTCAGGTTCAGACAAGGTGGACTCAAACAGAGTTCTCTCCAGATGTTATATTTAGGCCATATGAGTCAAGCAGGAACATTTGGTTCAATAAAACTTCCCATGGCAGTAAAATAAAATTGAAAATTAAAGGTTGACTTCGTCATAATTTTAGTATTCATTTAATTGTCAATTATTTGGGGCATTGTATTATCTGACTAATAATGAGACTATAAAGGTCAGAGACCTACCAGAAATCAGGGAATAATATAAGCACTGGGTACAGCAGTTAAAAATACCCAACTACACATTCATGATGTCATGGTCTTTGTTTTCCTCATTTTTTTGTCTTTTCGAGACAGGGTCTCCCTGTAGCCTCAGCTGTCCTGGAACTCACCTTGTAGATCAGGCTGGCCTTGAACTCACTATTAAGTGGTTATGGATGGGGGGATGTTAAGGGCATAAATAGAGTAGAAATGAGACCTACTATAGATTATTATATATTAAGAACAAGACAGGCAAAGATTATTTGTTGGGAACTCAACTGGAGCTAGCTTGTCTGAGCCAAAAGATATCAGTAATGACCAGTCAGTGATAACTACTCTGTTCACTTAAGGGGAGTGTTAAGCTTTTATTGGTTTTCTGTGGTGGCCTAAAATTTGGAGGTTGTCCATGGGTCATGGACACAGCTTCAAAAGATGTTTTCCCTATTGTGCACAGTTCTGCTGGCTTTGCTTGGTGAGCTAACAAGTGGTCAGCTCCTTCTAGGAACTGGTCATTTGGAGCTGGCATTACCATTTTGCTTCCTGAACTGTGACTGGATGAAGGACTTTCAGTACTGGAATTGGTGAGGAACACAAGGGTAGAGTAGAAGACATCCATATCTGCTTCAGTGGGCAACAGACCCAGCTAGCCTTGCGTTACAGTCTCAGATAAACATTTCTGAAATGATTGACATCTGTTTGCAGAGCTGAGTAGAGTACAACTTGAAAGTTGGGGTAGCAAAGGGGACAGACACAGAACAAAGACTGCCATGCCCTTTATTCTGTTCTCTGTGTGTATGTGTGCACGGGAGTGTGCTTTTTTGTGGTACACATGAGAGTGCATGCCAGTGTGCATTTTTGTGGGTGCACATGTATGGGTATGTGTGTAGACACATGCAATTGGATGTGGAGTCTTCCTCTGACATGGGGTCTCTCTGTTGACCTTGCTCTTACCTAGGATAGAGCTGCTGGGCTGGCCAGCAAAGCTTGGGGATCCATCCAGTTCTGCCTCCCTGGTGCTGGGTTTTGCCCAACTTCTTTTTTATTTGTGTTTTTGGTATCAACCCAAGACATGGCAAGTACGTTAATGACTGAGGTATTGTCCCAGCTCCTTTTATCTAGTCTTAATTGTCTACCAGATATCTATAGGTGCTAGTGAAGCACAGATTTTTGTTTTCTTAGTAAAAGCAGCCTCCAGGTTTCTGCAAAGTGGCCTCAGGAACTGTCTCCATAAACCACATGTCAGTGGTATCAGTCTACCATGCCAGTGGGAAGATGAACATTTATTTCATACCTGTATGGCCACTATAGTTAGTTATTTTTAACTCAACTAAGAACAATTGATATTAGAGGGTAGATTTGGGCTTTTCTTGATTTTGTCATTTGAGTTTCCATCTTTATTTGCACATTTTTTCACTTAGTTTAGTGAGAAGCTTCATCTAGTCTAGAAATACTCTCGTCTCTGGTCCAGTCTGATTAAGATGTTTGAAGCATGTTTTCACTGGGAGCTGGGTAAGTGCACAGAGTTTGCTTGGTTTTTGTTCCTCAGTGCTTCCTTGCTGTCTCATAAGGTCTCAGATGATAAAACAGCATCTTTGTGTGTTTAGTTTATAATTTATTATTTCTTCTTTTTATTCTTAATTTGTTTCTTTAAACATTTATTTTAAATTATATGTTAGCCAGGATACCAGGGGATGTTGTCATTTATGAGTTTAAAGTGGAATAATTAATTCAATTTAATTACCATATCAGTTACCCCAAATACTTATCCTTTTTCTTTTGGTCAGGGTGCATGGCATTCATTTTCTTATTGATATTGACAAGCACAATACATTATCATTTACTATAATTGCCAAGAGAAACAATCCTAGATTTTATATGTATCTATAAAAATCCCTTTTAACCAAGGCAGTCATGAGCAAAAGCAACAAACCAAGAGTTCTCAACACAACTTGATTTTAGACTGTGCTACCTTGGTAATCAAACAACATTTGAGCACAATAAAAATAAGCCCACTGAATAATACAGTAGCATGAACAGCCCAGAACTGAACGTACATGTGTATAGCCAATTGATTTTTGACATAGAATGAAGTACATACCCAATGGACAGCTCTTCAATGAATGGTTTTGGGAAGACTGGGTATCTATAAGCAGAGGAGTGAAACTGGACCTTTGATTACACACATTTCTTTTTCACTTTTTGATCCCAGCCTCATGTGTTCTCATCTCTCTTTGTTTTGTCAACTTGGTTCTGAATACTAATGACTCCTCTCCATGCAATCCCAGGCAATCATTTTCAGATAATTAACTACATACCAAATGTTATGTAAATGGAATCATTATTATGAGTTTCTGTTGGGCTACAGTGATTCAGGAACCATTTTGTAAATATGAAAAAGAGTTCATAAATCAGTGTGGGGGTGGCAGAGAAAAATAATAATAGAACAATAATAATTAAACAGACTTGTGCCAAGAGTACAGTGGCAGCTCCGAGGGTCAGGGGTTAGCATGAGTATCTGGCTGGACTTTCCCTGAATCATGTCATTGTATGCATACATCTGTGGACTATATATTGTTTCTGTAATGTTTAATATTGCCTTGTAACTACTTTGCTAAACTATGCAATAGGAAGTGGAAAAAACTTAAGGCTAAGTCTACCTCCTTCCAATCAGAGCACCATTCTCCTTACAGTTATAAGGACCTGTCTATATAGATAAACTGTACTGCAGACATAAAAGTTGAGATCTTAGTAAAAAGACAAAATAAAAAAAGAGAGTATTGTTGTTTGGCCGATCTTCAATTCTTACTGGCAAGTGCATCTACTCTGTGGCTGCCACCACTCTTGGCATTCTTCAAAGACATCAGACACAACTTTTCAACCTTCCAATATGGACCGAAGACTCGTGTCTTTCCAAGAATCCTCCAATCCTTCAATGCCAGATGGGGACTACTGAGATACCTAGCTTGTGGACTAAACAGCTAAGGGGATGTCACCCTCCTCAGAATATAGACTGCCATTGTTGGACTACCTGGACTGTATCATGGAGGCCAGTACAGGGGATCAAGACAGGACACGTGCTTACTGGACTTCATTTGGGGGACCATGGGAGGGAAAGACCCCAATGTGGAGCAAAAGTGCAAGATTGATGGTTGTTTGGGATTGCCAAGGAGGAACCTTCGAGCACTTCTTTAAGGAAAACATGATATCTTTTAGGAAAAAAAAATCCTCCAATTCAAGTGATATTTGTATGTATAATATTTAAAAACTATGTTATATATATATATTATAAATATATAGATAATTATATATATATAGATATATGTGTGTGTGTGTGTGTGTACTGTAGCAATACAAGTTGGAGAGAACAACAACAAAAGAACTGAAAATAAAACTGAGAGAAAGATGGAGGACAGTTATGGTTGAATGCATGTTCTGGGGTGGAGTGGGGTGGGATGGGGGGAAAGGAAAGGGGAATATGCCTGAACTGAATTGAAAATGATGTCTGAAATAAACAAAACATCAATAAAAATATGAAAAAAAAATAAAAAAGGACCTGTCTATGCTGGATGCATTGTGAAGAGGCAGCACAGGGGTGACCACTGAATGACGGAAGGACCTAGATACTGAGGGAGAGGTAATGGTAAAATCCAAAGAAAATGTTTACCTCAAATGGAGTGCTGAGAAACCAGTAAGAATTATTCTCAACTATTCTTGGATTAGTTACAAAAGGAGTTTGAACTAAGAGGTGGGAGTAATGAGTGAATCCTTTTTCTCAAAGAATTAATTTTGGGCTTATTTGTAAAACTGCTATCCGGTTTATACATTTTCCTCTCTAGAACAAAGAGCTAACACCTTTGCTGAAAGCTGACCAGGATCATCCTAAAATGGCATTCTCTAAGGAAGGAAATAAGATACAGGAGTCACCAAGCACTAAGACAATACACATAGACCCAGAGGTCAAAACAAAACAAAGCAAAATAAATATAAAGAAGGATGGCATACCTTTGAAAAATTCCCTGGCTCCTGCAGGAATAAGAGCAAGCCTTGGGACTTATTTTCCCTTAAATAAGCAATAATTAAAGAAATCCTGAAATTAGGGAACATTACCTCTGGAGTAACAACTCTGCACAGCATTGGGTGAGTTTCCGCCCATCTCTTCCTTGTGTAAAGAAGTACACTTTGTATAAAGGAGTTAAGATTCTCCTTCTCTTCGTTTGAATCTTCATATTATACACACTTTTCTCATGGCATCAGCATTGCAATTTTTATGTTAGGGTAGAGTATACTTCACGTGCTTTTCAAATTGATCAGTTTAAAGGAAAGCTAAAATTTTAAGGAGTATATGACTTTTCCACATTTTGGATTCTTTCTTTTTTTAATTTTCATTTTTTATTGATGCTTTGTGTATTTCATACATCATTTTCCAGTTCAGTTCAGGCATCTTTCCCCTTCCCTTCCCCCCACCCCACCCCACCCTATCCCAGATCATGCATTCTGCCATAACTGTCCTGCATCTTTCTCTCAGTTTTTTTTAAATTTTTTAACAATAAGTGATAATTTATGAGTACAAGCATCCTTCATGTAAAACCAATTTGTGAGCAGTTGTGCCCAAACCCACACAGCCCATGGGTCCCACCATACAGCAGGGGGGGGGGGCTTGTATGTTCAATCAAGTTGATCAATTGAGTATCCAGACTATATTGCTGTAGTTTCACCATTCACCCCAATCACAGCCCTTACATTCTACCATGCCCCCTTTTCCGCAGATTGTTCCCTAGGCTTAGAAAAGGGGCACAGGTGGATGAGAAGCAAAACGGTCTTTCTCTGGAGCTGTTGTCTTGGACTCTGGTCAGTTCTGGCTGTTTCCTTTCATGGGCTGACAGTTTGTCCAGGAATAACCTTTCTATCCTACTAATGAAGCACAAGCAATTAGATATATAGGTATTTAAACAGCACTAATAGTTATGATAGGTTACTTTGGTATAGACACAGATGTTTGGATGATATGTTAATCCATGAATTACATTTTTTTCTGTTAAATATGACAGGGTTTTACTGTGGCTTATAACATCTCCTAACCATTAGAGGATGTAAGCTTGTGGCGTCATCCGTGGGTTATTTCCCCAACGAGAGAGCTAGTAGCTAATTAGATTTGGGATATACAGGCATATGGCTGCCTCTGCTGCACAGTATTTCCATGCAGGTGAGGTGTAGCTGGTGCTGACGGAGGAGTCTTGCTTTATTGGTTGAGTGGCCTTTGGTAACACTCTCTGGTATTCCAGAGGCCATCTGTACACTTCAGGTGGAATGCTTCTACTTTTTCTCCATTTAGAATGATGTTGGCTGTGGGTTTGGCTGTGGGTTTGGCTGTGGGTTTGGCTGTGGGTCTGGCTGTGGGTTTGGCTGTGGGTTTGGCTGTGGGGGTGGGGGGGCAGTGTCCATGACAACATTCTAGACTTTCTGCTCACTACCCAGGGAACACCTGAGGCCCTCCCCTTGGCTCCAGGCTAGGCTTCCCTACCCCTGGACCCAGATTAAGATGTTAGCAGGGGCAGGAGAGATGGCCTAGCGGTTAAGAGTGCCAACTGTTCTTGCAGAGGACCCGGGTTAGATCTCCAGCACCCACATGACAGATGAGAACCGTCTTTAACTCTAGTTCCAGGGGAATCCGACACCCTCTTCTGACCTCTGTGGCATTTCACGACACAGGTGCACAAACCTACATGCAGACAGTACATTCATACATATAAAAAATAAAAGAAAAAAGATATTAGCAACCAGCCCTGGAGAGGTGGTAATAAGAAACCATGTGGCATGGCAGTTCTGTTGTTCTGTGAGTACATCTCTCCCACTGAATGTTTAAGGTTGGCCTCTGCTTGGTGGTGAGAGTCCCCGACTGCACGGCAGCCATGGTATCCTGGACTCCCTACAAAGCAGCTGGGGAACACATGGGGCCCTTTCCTCAGACTTCCCTGACCATGGACTCTGATCCAGTCATTCGTAGCCAGCCCAGAGAAGTTGGAGGGTGGACTCCATGTAGTACAGGGTTCAAACCTTCCTGATTGCTGCCTGTCTCCAGCCTCTGGAGGAGTTCCTGATTGGCTGTGTGAGGGTTGGCTGGTCTCTCCACTACAAAGTCAGAAGTGAGAACTTGACATCAGACCAACCCTCCTTTCATACCTAATAAGAAGACAATGAAGACACTTGAAGAATACATGCAAAGCCAGTCTTCAAGTCGACAAAAACAACAACAACAACACTTGAGCTTCATGCTAGAATCACAAGCACAAAAGAAATCCAAATGCCAAAACCACAATGTAAAAACAGTAACATGAAAAGCCAAGTAATAAATCTCCGCTAAATACTACCAGTCCTGTAGATGACTCCTATGAGGACCCCCTAGATGTAATGCAGGACACAGATCTTAAAAGAACTACCATAAACATGATCAAAGAATTCAAAGGATTAAAAAAAACACACAAATGAACAAACAAAAGAAGTAGGGATAAACTAATAGAAGATAATGATAAACTTCAGAATGAATTCACAAAAGATATAGAAACACTGAAGAAAACAGGCTTAAATGAAAAAAGAAATAGAGTACTCAATAAACCATCTGGAAAGGATGGGAGAAAGCCTCTATAAGAGAATGGATAAAGTCGAAAATAGAATATCAAGACTGGAAGACAACATGGAGTAACTGGATTGCTCATGCAAAGATTATGAAAAATTAAAAAAAAAACAAGAATGTAATATACAGGAACTGTGGGACACCATTAAAAGATCAAACCGACACATCATAGATACAGAAGGAGAAGAATCCCAGGACAGGGATATTGAGCAGATATTCAACAGGATTGTAGAAGAAAATTTTCTCAAGTTAAGGAAAGACATACCCATACAAATAGAAGAAACATATAGAACACCAAATAGACAGAACCAGAAAAGAAATTCCCCACTCCATATCATAATAAAAGCACTAGACATTCAAAACAAAGAGAGGTGAAAGCTGCAAAAGATAAACAAGTCACATATAAAGCAAAAGCCATCAGAATTACAGCTGACTTCTAAATGCAAGTGTTGAAAGCCAGAAGAGCTCGGACTAAATGACTATAGATGCCAACCCAGAATACTTTACCCAGCAAAAATGTATATTATAGTCGAGGAAAAAAGGAAAATCTTTCATGACATAAATAGGCTGAAAGAATTCATGTCCAGAAAGCCAGCCTTTGAAACAATACAAAGAGTGGAAGCAAGGAACTACTATACCTAAGCAGCAGCAGAAAGTAGTTAATGAAGGTACTACTGTGGAAATACAAACCAAGAATAAGAATGCACCAGAAACCAAAATGATGGGAAGCAATATACTTTTCTTAATAATAACTTTAAATATCAATGGACTTAACTCTCCAATCAAGAGGCATAGACTAGTAGACTGGATTAAGAAACAAAACCCATCTTTTTGTGTCTGCAAGAAACCCATCTCACCTTCAAAGACAGGTACTATCTTAAGGTGAAAGAACAGAAAAATATATTCCAAGAAAATAGCACTAAGAAACAAGCAGGAGTTGCTATTCTAATATCAGATAAAATAGAGTTCAAACTAAAACTAATCAGAAGAGCTGAAGTGGGTCACTTCATTCTTATCAAAGGAACAATTAACCAAGAAGTTATCACAATCATGAATATATATGCACCAAACTCTGGTGGACCGAACTTCATAAATACAATTCTGCAGGATTTTAAGGCACAGATTAACTCCAACACACTACTAGTAGGAGACTGCAATAGCTCACTATGTCCATTAGACAGATCAATCGGACAAAGAATAAACAGAAAGACATCTGAACTTAACAATCTGGTACACCAAATGGACCTAACAGACATCTACCGAGTATTCCACCCAAACACTAATGAATATAATTTCTATTTAACACCCCAGCAAAGCTTCTCCAAAATTGACCACATATATACTGGGGCACAGAGCAAACCTCAACAAATACAGAAAATGAAATAATTCAGTCCATTCTATCAGATCACAATGCATTAAAGCTTAATATCAAAACCAGAAGAAGCCCTAGTAACTATAGGAACTCACGGAGATTAAACAACACATTCTTCAACAATGAATGGGTAAAGGGATAAATTAAGAAAGAAATAAAAGTATTCCTGGAATTAAACAAAAACAATAATGAAATACAACAAAACCTCTGGGACACATTTAAAGTAGTCTTAAGAGGAAATTGATACTCCAAGTGTCTACATTAAAAAAGCAGAAACAGCACAAATAAAGACAACAAGTGAATCCCAAACCCAACAGACAAGAAGAAATAACAAAAATCAGAGCAGAGATTAACGAAATAGAAATAAAGAAAACAATACAAAGAATTATTGAGTCCAAGAGCTGCTTCTTTGAAAGGACAAGCAATATAGACAAATCCTTAGCCCAGTTAACCAAAAGAAAGAAAGACCAACTCCAAATCAACAAAATTAGAGATGAAAGGGGAATCATTATAACAGATAATAAAAAGATCCAGAACATTGTATGGGAATATTTTAAAAATCTATACTCTAGTAAATTTGTAAATCTAAAAGAAACAGATGAACATCTGAAATCATGGGAACTCACCAAAGCTTAACCAAGAAGAGATCAACAGCTTAATCAGACCCATACCATATGAGGAAATTGAAACAGTAATACAAAACCTCCCAACCGTAAAAATCCCAGGCCCAGATGGATTTATGACAGAATTCTATCAGACGTTTAAAGAGGACCTACAACCAATATTACTTAAGTTATTCAAAAGGGAAACCTCCCAAATTCCTTTTATGAAGCCAGCATCATTTTAATACCAAAACCAGGCAAAGATACAATCAAGAAAGCAAACTGTAGACCCATATCCTTAATGAATATAGATGCAAAACTTCTCAACAAAATTCTTGCAAACCACATCAAAAAGGTTATCCACCATGATAAATTTGGATTTATTCCAAAGATGCAGGGAAATATAGGTAAATCAATAAATGCCATAATTATATAAATGGACTCAAGAACAAAAACCACATGGTCATCTCAATAGATGCAGAAAGTGCCTTTGATAAAATACAACATGCGATTATGTTTAAAGTCCTAGAGGGAATTGGAGTTGAAGGAACATTCCTCAACATGATTCTAATTTTCTAAAATATGTCCCTTCACTCAAGAATTCTTGCCCCTTATCTGGGTGTTGGTGTTTGAAATGGATACATTTTTCCTTGCATTTCTATTGCAAGTTGCAATTATACTTGCATTTGTTTGATTACTTGTCTTCTGGCCTGTCTGCTGCTTGAATGGATGATAAGTCCTGCAAGGCAAATTACCTCATAATGACTCATTTACAAGGATCCATCCAGTGTCTGGCTCAAAACTTATGTGTAGATTAATAGAATTAATATGTAACTTAAGGAAACACTGAAACCATAATTTCTCTAAAGAAGACAGAAGCAGACCAGTATGCCATCTTTATTGAAAAATTATGCCAATGTTGGTTCAGAAATGTATTTACAGTAAAGATCCATATTTATAATCGTGATTAAACTTCTTACTAAAAATCATCTTGAGTGCATTGGTTAAATAAACAATTGCAGTGGCATTTGGATAATTTCCAGGGCCATGAATTTGCTTGAAGCATGCTTAAATTGATGTCATTGTAAGACCTCCTGCCATATGTTATAACATCAGATGAGACATGGCTTAAACAGATACAAGAGAAGTAGCCAAGACATTCATAAATGTGGCAGATAGTCAAAATAATATATTGTTATATATTCAACATTTATAATCTTTAAAAAATATTTTTTAATATTTTTGTTTTTACTGTATGACTGTATTGGCTGGATGTACGTGAGGGCACCTATGTCGGGCAGTGTCCGTGAAGGTCATAAAAGGACATCAGATTCCCTTAGAACTGGAGTTATAGACGGTTGTTAGCTGCCATGTGGGTGCTGGCAATCAAACCCAGATCCTCCACAAGAGCAAACAGTGCTCTCAATATCTCCAGCTCAATAACCTTTTTTTTTTTTTTTTGTTTTTGAGACAATGTCTCATTGTGTAGCCCTGTCTGGAACTCACTATGTAGACCAGGCTGGTCTTGAACTCACAGAGATCCACTTGCCTCTATTTCTTGGAGTGCTTGTTTTAAAGGCTTGTACCACCACATCTGCCTATAGTTAATATAAATAGTAATAAGGTTCAGCATTTGAACATGCTTTATTAGCTTAATACTAATTAAATATTGGCAGTATTATAATGAAGAAAGTACTGGAAAATGGGCAGAATTTATCCATTACGTAAATGGAAGACATTTAAGGGAAACTGTTCTCCTCTTAAGTCATTTCCTGAATTTACATTCACATTTTCTACAAATAAATCACTCCTTTTCATAAAGAAATGTAAATACTACATTCAATACTACATCCAGGAATTCAAGAACCCAGCGGCCTTGGTGGGCACTTTTCTTAGCAGGTCCTCAGTGTTCCTCTCTGTTGGCCCTGACTGTGGGGTCAGATGGAAAACAGGCTATTGTCAAAGGAGGGAAAAAAAGCCTTGGCCACGAGCTGTGTGTTTCTGTGCTGTCTGTGGTGCAAGCCAGATCTGAGTTTTAAAGTGCTCTCCTGGCTTATTTCTATTTCATGAAGGCATTTATTTGCCTCTTCATAAAGGTGACAGTGAAAGAGTTCCAGAGATCTCATCTAGTCGTTATGATTAACTTATCTCTCATTGTGTTTGAGCCGTTTTGCAGTTCCGTCCCTTATATCAGAATAATAACTGTGAACAGTGATGTAGTGTTTACCTGAGCCTGCAGTTGCTGTCATTCACAGCTCTGCACACTGGCTGCTTTTGCTACTCTACCTTTTTGTACCCATTCTTTTCAGAACAGTGTGTCGTTTTATAAAATCTATTTCATGGGCTCCCTAAACTAGATGTAAGATCTAACTGATTGTCTCATTAATTAATGAGATAGTTAAAATATTTGACCTATGTTTTTGATAATGTTAATTTTTAAAGTTGAATGTCTTAGAGGTGATCTGCTATAATTTCTGAAGGATTTATCTACTGGGTATGTTATGGGATACTTAAACCTAGGTACGTGCTATCTTCCTTCCCTGAAATAAAATCTGAGCATTGACAACATTGCAGATGGTGCTGCTTTCCTCTGCTGCTCTTCTTGTTTTGTTCTTTCTGGTTTGTTTAGAGCAATGAAATTACTTACTGTTGACAGCTCAGATTGGGAATTCGGTTTCATGCTCTGACTATCTAATGACTTGTGTAAACATGTTAATGGATCATGGGTCAGAACTACACTCAGAGCAGAGGGTCTAGTTTATTAGTTCATTTGTTTTGTTTTGTCTTGTTTTTCTTTTTGAGTGCAAAACAAGAGCTTTATGCTCAGTCGACTAGAAGCACTGGTTTAACTCTGGGTGATGGATTCCCGTGTTTCTGTGATCTCTCATCACCTATGGCAAAGATCTGCATTCATAAGCACTTTGAGTGCTTTGATATCTGTAGTGTTGGAAAGTCTTACTTCCTGTTATATGAAAGCATTAATAACTTAGATTATAATCCCCTTAGAAGAAAGGAACTTGGTCTTGATTGGTTTATTTAGATAAATACACCCTAATATAAATAAAATATTCCCAGCTTCTCCAAAAATAAGGAAAATTTCTTGTATTTTTAAGTGCTCAAGACTTAAACATCATTTCTTTTTTTTTTAGTCTTTTCGAGACAGGGTCTGTCTGTAGCCCCAGCTGTCCTGGAACTCACTCTATAGACCAGGCTGGCCTTGAACTCATAAAGATCCGCCTGCCTCTGCCTCCCAAGTGCTAGGATTAAAGGCATGCACCACCACACCCAGCTAAAGACCATTTCTTAAGGAAGTAAAAACATAAATATTTTCAAGTTCTGCAGATAAAAATAATTTAAATGTTAAAATAAGTCTCTAATAAATGAGTCTAATTAAAAATTGTCTAATATGAAGCAACTGTACTTTTTGATTTATCAGTATTGAATTGAATGCAAAATACATGTTCTTCATTTTTCTTAATTTGTACAGATTTACTGATCAAATATGCTAACTGTAATACAACATATTTAAGATTATGAAAAATATAATTTATTTTCAAATAAATAGATCATTATTATGACAACTTTTCTTCATCAGCACTTAACTTTTATACAGCATAAGAATGAAATGATTTTGAGACTCTCATAATTTTGAGTTTAAAATCTGGGCAAACACCAAACTGAGCTGATTAGTGACTAATTATTGGGCACCTATATAATTTCTAAGTAAAAGAGAAAACAAACCTCAGTCACTAAGCATGCTTTAAATTTATATATATATATATATATATATTTCCTATTTTTATACTTTGGAGTGATTGTAGCTTTGAGGTGGGTTTTTATTTTATTTTTTTAAATATGTTAAATGAATGAAGTCAGTTGTAAAAAAGTGTCATATGTGTTCATGTACATTTCTCATTTGAAATGTTCATGTGTGTAATTGTTTTCAACATTCCCTTCATTCATTTTTTGTGTGAAATACAAATTAATTGCTTTGGTTAATAGTTTTAGTTAATACAGTTAACTGAAACTGTCCTAGTAGCAATACCACAAGGAAAAATAAATGAATTATATGTGTCTTTATTATCTATGAAAAAAGTTTTATCTAAAGCTGTTGGACCCATTTATAGTCCTAAAATTTACTCATTCTGTAAACTAAAATGCAAAGTGTTTTGTTATGTGTTTACTGATGTAATTGAGCAGTGATGAACACATCTTATGGTAACACCTTGGGGTTACTGTGAAAATGGTGTAGACTCCATAGAACCTACTAAAGAGGCAATGTCCTGGGGTTGGAGAGATGGCTCAGTAGTTAAGAGCATTGGCTGCTTTTGTAGAGGACCTGGGTTCAATTCCTAGCACCCACATGACAGCTAACAACTATCTTTAACTCCAGGTCCAGGAGTTCTGATGCCTTCTTCTGACCTACATGGACATTACAGGATATGGATATACTTACATACATTCAGGCAGTACACTCATACACATGATATAAAAATAATACATAAAACATTTAAAAAGGAGCAATGTCTTAATGCGACTGGCACGTGCATTCTAGGAGGTGAACGCCAAGTGAGGCTTGGCAGTGCACATCTGTATTCTAGCTACTGTGGTGACTGAAGCAGGTTGATTATGAGTTGGGCACTTGCTTGGGTTACCCATTGAGTTCAGGGCCAGTCTGAGCAACTTAGGAAGACCCTGTCTCAAAAGAAAAATATTGCGAAGGTCCATTGCTGAAAACCCCTGTCAAATAAGAGAGGAAAAATAAGAGAGGAAAAAAAACATCCTAAGTGGCCAGCTTGGTAGCAATTCTATTTGCCTTGATTATGGAACCCAAGTCTGACAATAAGCTGTAAAACAAACACATTAAAATTCTTGTGATCTCATCTTAATGGTTATGCTTACTTGATTTCCTGGTTAATGTTTTTTCAACAGTGTGAAAAGTTAGTCGTTACTTCCTCCATGATTATTATCAGATAACAAAGACTCTGTGTTTTTATTCCTTAAATTTTGAGTTTTTATTGATTTTTTATTTATATGTGTATGTTTGTGTGAATGTATTCATGGGTGACTATGGAGGCCCTGGGGGAGGGTGTCTGATCCCCTGGAAGTAGAGTCATAGGTGGTTGTAAACCAACTGATGCAGGTTCTGGTAACAGAAATTGGGTCCTCTGAAAGAGCAACAAGAACACTTTTTTAATATTTTACTTTTTTAAATTGACATTTTGTATCTTTCATACATCATTTTTCATTATAATTTGGATACATTCCTCTCTTCCTGCCCCTCCCCCACCCTAGTTTATGCATTCTGCCACACATGTCTTGCATCTTTCAGGATTTTTTTCTGCAGAGGCTTGTTGTTTTGAGCAAAATTTTACTGTATCTGTCAGTTCTTTTATCCAGTCCTTATGTTGTTCCCTCCCCTTTGTATTACTCAAAATTATGCCTATATAGATAACACATATGTATCAAAATTATGACCTCTGAGAGTAAACTGTATGTTAATTCCAAAATATGTTTTGGGGTTCACATTTTTCCCTTTAATTTTAATATAAAATTTAATATAAAATTTTAGAATATGAATACATATTTTTCCACCCATATATGGTAATTACAATGTGTGAATATAAGTGGTAGGTCAATTCTAGAGCCCATTAAGAGATTCGCATTATAACAGCACAGTTGGTTTCAGATACAAAGAAATATAATAATAAAGTTAAGAGCAACACGAACTCTTAACCAATGTGTCATCATCTCTTAAGCCTCCAAGACTCTTTTCAGAATGATTTATGCTGTTCTTTGATTTTATTGTGTCTTCAATTAGGTAAGGAAACAAAAACCTAACTGCAAAACTGGCACCCGTGATCCCTATTTAATTAAAGGTTCAGATTTCTGATGCTTCTTGTTTGTTTTGTATCTCCTAAATCAAACTCTCCGTACTTCTCTCTGTATCCTTATTATTTATGTATCTGTATTTATTTATTTATTTATTTATTTATTTATTTATTTAATGTGTGTGAATGTACTGTCTGCATGTAGATCTGTGCACCTGTGTCGTGCAATGCCGCGGAGGTCAGAAGAGGGTGTCGGATTCCCCTGGAACTGGAGTCAAAGACGATTCTCAGCCGCCATGTGGGTGCTGGAGATCGAACCAGGGTCCTTTGCAAGAGCAGTCGCCACTCTTAACCGCTAGGCCACCTCTCCAGCCCAAGTATCTGTATCTTTTTTAAAATTAATTAATTAATTATTATTTATTTTATGTGTATGAATATACTGTCTGCATGCAGGTCTGTGCACCCATGTCGTGCAATGCTGCGGAGGTCAGAAGAGGGCGTCGGATTCCCCTGGAACTGGAGTTCTCCTGGAATTGGAGTTGCAGACGGTTCTCATCCGCCATGTGGGTGCTGGGGATTGAACCCGGGTCCTTTGCAAGAGCAGTCGGTGCTCTTAACCGCTAGGCCATCTCTCCAGCCCTGTATCTGTATCTTTCATTCATAAAGATTATTTTTCCCAGAGCCTCTGAAAAATCACAAAGTAATAGTGTAAGGGTTGTACATGTAGAGTTGTCCAATCAGAGCATAGGTTTATCCTGCCTCTAATTAAATCTGTATTCTAGAGAGTATTATAATTTGAGTATTTGATCTTTCTAAAGTCAAGTTAAAATTTAACTTCCATTGTAACAGTATTAAATAGCGAGATGACTGGACAATTAGACCCTGTGAGTGCTATGCCTTTGTGGAGGGACCAACACTGTTTTCATGGGGATGGGCTTGCCTAGAAAGTTATAGGTAGCCTGAGGTACTCACAGCAAGCAGCACAAATAAACCAACACAATAGGTTTGGTAGGAAGTCTATGGAAATCTGTCATTGCTCTGGCTTTTGTAATGTATTTCAAACTCAAGGGAAACACTGGGCAAAATTCTTACAAAATACTTCTCTGTAGTTTTCCTATATTGCTCACAGTCCTGGAGACATTAAATAAATAGCATTGTCAAACTGAGTTTCAGTAATTATTTATAGGACCCAACGTTTAAGAGTAAAGTCATGCTGGGCGTGGTGGTGCACGCCTTTAATCCTAGCACTTGGGAGGCAGAGGCAGGTGGATCTTTGTGAGTTTAAGGCCAGCCTGGTCTACAGAGCAAGTTCCAGGACAGCTGGGGCTACAGGGAGACCCTGTCTTGAAAAGACCAAAAAAAAAAAAAGAAAAAAAAAAAAGTGTAAAGTCATATGTTCAAAGCCTTACCCCTTATTCGATTTTAGCATCTCTTGGAGTATAGTAACAGCTGTATCTTTACATGTGCCACTAGGGATCACAGAAGAGTCTTTCAGCATTTATTGTCCACATACTTCATCTATTAGATGGTTCAAGTGGAAGAGTCACATCTTCAAAGGCTCGATAGTTTTTGCTACCTATTTCCATTTTGGGTAATACGACATTGGACATAGCTTTAATCTGAGTGCTAAAGAAGTCCTAGTCTACAAGAGGTTGAAGACCTGGTAAGATCATCTACAGGTAATCTGTCTCTTGTTGTGACTTGAGAAATTAATTGAAATGTAAGAATGAGATCACAAATTACCTCTTGAGATACATGAAGCATAAGGCCACTGTCTCATAGGTCAGCCTGACCTAGCATGGTAGGTGTCTGCATCAGCCATTATACCAGAGAAATAGCAAGCAAGCCAAGTAAAACCCTTTCCCTGCTCAGCACAGTTGTTATCTGGAATGAAGATAGTGACTGACTGACGACCGAATGATGCCTTGCTCTCCTCACCAATGCAGCTGCATTACCAGGTTTGCTGTAAACCTGATTCTTACTCTTTTTTAAATCTCTTAAAACCATACGGTCCAAAATAATTGGATTAATGTGCCAAAATTAAATAATTAAAAAACCTCATGTCCCTGAGAAGTAATCTCTGGAGCGACAATGAAAGTGTCTGTTCTCTCCTGAGGTGGCCATCTTCAGTTTTGCTCAAATACTCTTCCTGAACTAAGTGGGCTTTGGCCATTTTCTAATTATTATTATTATTATTATTATTATTATTATTATTATTTTTGTCTTTTTGACACAGGGTCTCCCTGTAGCCCCAGCTGCCCTGGAACTTGCTATGTAGACCAGGCTGGTCTTGAACTCACAGAGACCCGCCTGCTTCTGCCTCCTGAGTGCTAGGATTAAAAGCATGTCCTGGTACTCTCTATGTAGACCAGGCTGGCCTTGAACTCACAGAGATCGGTCTGGTTCTGCTTCCCAAGTGCTGGGATTAAAGGCATGCACCACCATGCCCGGCTGGTTTTGGCCGTTTTAAGCTGGCAAACTATTCCTTGACACAGTCTATCCAGAGAGAAAATAAGGCTGGCAAACTATTCTATAACATACCTGGGCTTTCACTGCTCACCTATCACTTTTTAATTTTAACAGTTGAGTCTATTAGTTCACAAGCCAGGCTCCTAAAAACAACATGCATGCTGTTTGATCAAATGGCTAATTTGCCTTAGCGAGAACGGCTCAAATACCAAATAGGAAAATAGTTTTTTGTTATAGTTTGATTTCTCAGGAATATTGGTCAAGGATTGAGGATGGGGGGGCCCAGGGTGTTCACATCTTTGGTCTGTAACCGTCTATGGAATTATCTCCCCCGCCTCAGAACAATCTCAGTTTGTGATTAGCACCACTTCTAGTTCTACTGTAACTGGGATGCAATGAGATGGCTACATGTTAAAAGATCTTATTTCAAAGAGATAACACACTTTGTTTTTCTAAGTGAGCTCATTTAAACTAATAGGTTTAAAATGGCAACAAAAATTGGCAGTAATAAAGGTGCTTGAAAATGTGCCATTTCTGTAGTTTTTACTCAGACAGCATGGGGAATTGAAAGGGTCTCTGTGGACTGATGGTTTCTGTTTCACATCATCACAGATGATAATGGATCCTCAGGGAAGAGTCAAAGAATTCCTCTGTTGCCGATGTGCAAGTCTCCTTGGAGCAGAAGGAAGAAAAGAAACTCACGGAAAAAAAGTGTGGTGCTGGTTTCTTCCCCTAATCAGTGGCATGCATGTACTGATCAGTTTTTTACCAAGGTACTCTCCTAGAGAGTATGATTATAATATAAACATGTAAAATATATGGAAAGTGCATGCAATATTGGAAATATACATGGATGCAATTGGTGGTTAGAACTTGAGCTCCAGGTGTACTCCAAGCATTCATGGTAGAATTCACAACTACTGACCTCAGACAAATCACTCAACTTCACTGTGACTCAGTTTCCTTCTAAGATTCAAAAATACTGATATGAGATTGAATAATATCCATAAAGCATTTAAAACATTGTCTTGAAAATCAAGGACTCAATCAATGTTTGCTACTACAGGTTTGGATTTGATTATTTACCACAAGGAGCTTCTGAATCATTATTTCAGTGGGGAAGCTAACAGGTTCCACAGATTGATGGACCCTAGGAGAGAGGCACTAAATAGAATGTCTGTCTTCAAGGTGTTAACAGTTATGTGAGTGATGAAGTCGGAAGTGCTCTGGTATTAGTGCTGGGATTGATGTGTGTGCTGAGAATGTGTGCAAATGATGGAGTGTCACTGAAAAGTGTAAGTAGAAATGTGAAATTAAAGGGACCAAAAAAGAGAGAGAAAAACCTATTCAGAGAACTGATCAAAACAGTAAACTTCTGTATTGGAGGGGTTATAAAAGACTGAGAAAAAGATGCAAGACAGGACTTAACATGTATGATAGAATCCATGAGCTCTGTCGGGGGCAGTGGGCACAAGGGGTGGGCATGGATGGGGGAATGAGTCTAAATTTGATTAAGAAATGTTGTGTGAAATGCTCTCAATAAAAATTAACTTATAAAAAATAAAAACGATGAACACTGGGGACTGGAGAATGGCTTGGTGGTTAAGAGCACTGGCTGCTCTTGCAGAAGATCAGGGTTTGATTCCCAGCAGCCACATGGTGGCTAGCAATTGTCTGTAATTCCAGTTCCAGGGGACCTGTCATCCTTTTCTGGTCTCTGAGGCATTGAACACATGCAGTACACTGAGCACATATGCAGGCAAAATACACACATAAAGTAAAACTAAATAAATCTTTAAAAAAATCAACACAAGAGGTAGTAATGTTGCCAGTTAAGGTTATTCTACAGCAATAGAGTAACAAGAACACTATGGTACTTGTACAAAATCAAACATATAAGTCAACTGAATAGACTAGATGATCCAGGAATAATCCCAGGCAGCTACAACCACCTGAGTTTTGACAAAGAAGAAAAACAAACATTGGATGAAAGACAGCCTTTTCAACAGTGCTGTTGGGAAAACTGGATATCCCTGTGTAGAAGACTGAAATTAGATACATATTACTCACCTTTTACAAAATCATTTCAAGACAGATTAAGACTTTAATATAAACTTGAAACAGTTAGAGGAAAATACTTTAAGATATATGAACAGGCAAGGACTTTCTACAAATGACTCTGATAACTCAGGAAATGAAACCAAGGATTGGAGAATGATATTGCTTGATATTCAAAAGATTCTGCATAGTAAAAGAAGGACATGAGTAAAGAGAAAGCTGACAGAATGCTGGAAAATTGCTGCTAGACACACATCTAACATAAAATTAATATATAGAATAAAGAACTAAAACAACTAAATACCAAACAATAAATATATAATTAACAAATTATATTAATATATAATTAACTTATATATTAAATAACATATATATAAATAACTTATAATTATATTAATATATAATTAATTATATATTATATAATTATATAATATATAATTATATAATATATAATTATATAATAAATATATAATTAACAAAATAAACAGTTTTCAAAATATGAAGGACAATAAGTATATGAAAAAAAATGTAGAGCAATCCTTAACAACCAGAGAAATATAAAGTTATGTTGAAACTCATTTTCCCAAGTCAGAATAGCTGTAAAACAAATACTGAGCAGGGCATGGTGACACATGCCTGTAATCCCAGCACTGGGGAGGGAGAGGTAGGCCAATCTCTGTGAGACTGCAGCCTGGTATACATAACCAGTTTCAGGCAAGGGAGGGCAATGGGGAGATCCTGTCTCAAAAAAATCGAAAGAAAGAAAAAAAAAACAACCCAGAAAATTCTGGTGACAATGTGGGGAGAGGGATCTCTTACACACTGTGGGAGACAATGTAAGTTAGCTCAGCCAGTACAGGTTCATATGCAGATTTTTCTCAGGAAAATAAAAATAGATCTACCCAGCTATGTATCAAAAGAACTCTTTTTAAAAAAATTTTTTATTTTATTTATTCATGTGTATGAATGTACTGTTTGCGTGCAGGTCTGCACACCCGTGTCGTGCAAAGCTGCGGAGGTCAGAAGAAGGTCTCGGACTCCCCTGGAACTGAAGCTCTCCAGGAATTGGAGTTACAGACGGTTCTTAGCCGCCATGTGGGCACTGGGGATCGAACCCGGGTCCTCTATGAATGTACTGTTTGCGTGCAGGTCTGCACACCCGTGTCGTGCAAAGCCGCGGAGGTCAGAAGAAGGTCTCGGACTCCCCTGGAACTGAAGCTCTCCAGGAATTGGAGTTACAGACGGTTCTTAGCCGCCATGTGGGCACTGGGGATCGAACCCGGGTCCTCTGCAAGAGCAGTCGGTGCTCTTAACCGCCAGACCATCTCTCCAGCCCTCAAAAGAACTCTTAAGTCAATACATCATGGAATACTTGTGCTTTTGTGTTTATTATACCACTATTTATAAGAACAAATTTATATAGTCAGACTAAGTGTCTATCAACAGATAAGGAATGCAATAAATAAACAGTGGAGTTTTACTTAGGTATAAAGAAGAACAGAATTATGATATCTGCAGGAAAATGGATACAAAGGAAGAACATCATGATAAGTGAAATAACGCAGACTTGAGGACAAATACCCGTGCTTTCTCTCATTGGTCGAGCCAAAATTGTTTATAAATACATAAAACTGATTGCATATATATGCACATATATTACAGGCACATATATGACACAAAAGTAAAGAAGAAGGACTCTACAGGGATAAGGGAGAATAATGACAAGAAGGGTGACGGGGACTGCTATAGTCAAAATACAGGACTGTCCTTTTCTGAAAATATTTCATGGAATCCATCACATGTGAAATGAATATACATGGAAAAGAGGAAGAAAGTGAAAGACTAGTGAATTTGCCAAGGCTACAGAGTTAGGAAATGTTTCAGTAGGGATTTGAATTTAGGTACTGCATCCTGGAGTCTACTTCTTGACTATGAAGTGAACTCATTTCTTGCCCTTGAGGTCTGGTGATGGAAGTGGAAAGAAAATTGAGAAAGCCTAAGAAAGCACTGGGCTATGGTCAGACACTAAATGCCTGGATGAAATCTACAAGAAAAGAATAGCATGGTGGTTTCTGTAAGTTGTATAATTGCCCATTGTATATTTTGTGTGAAAACATAACAGTTGATTAAAAAAAAAATCATTTGGGTGAGTGCCCAGTCAGTAACAAAAAAAGCTATAAGAAATAAAATTTCCTCTCTGCTTATCTTAGGAAGCTGTGCATAGTAAACTTGAGATAATCATGAGAATAAAGTCTAGAGAAAAACAAGTTTCCCTGCTTGTAAGTGAACTGCAAATGTCCCCATGCAAGTCAAGGGTCCCATGGGACAGCAGCTGGGCAAGGCAGTCATCTAGGAAATGTGATGATGTTTACATTCTCATTTTTTCTCTGCATTGTTGGTTTCTGCCATTTTAATTTTTTCAAATTAACCCTCTGTGACTTCAGAAACTAGGCTGCATTGTGCTCTTCAGTTACTCCCATTGTGTTAGAAACCACAAGGCACTGGACAAAAGAAGCTGGTCTTCCACAAGCTGATGTCACTGATATCACTGATCTTACCTGGTGAAGGCCAGCCTCCAAACTCTGGAGTCAACTGTCAAATGATTTTGCTCAATATTTTCTAATTATATATTTTTATGACTCAGGATCTCTCTTCTTCTTGCATTACAGTTTGATTTTGCTACTCGGAGGAGCCTGGGTTGAGAATACTTTTGTTTAATTAGGAAACTCTTTTTTTAAATTACGTCTTTATTTTTTTTTTCTTCATTTTTTAACAATAAGTAATAATTTATGAGTACAAGCATCCTTCATGTAAAACCAATTTGCAGCAGCTGTGCCCAAACCCACACAGCCCATGGGTCCCACCATCCAGTTGGGGGGTCTTATATGTTTAATCAAGTTGATCAGATGAGTGTCCAGGCTAGATTGCTGTAGTTTCACCATTTACCCCAATCACAGCCCTTACATTTTACCATGCCCCCTCTTCCACAGATTGTTCCCTAGGCTTAGAAAAGGGGCACAGGTGGTCGAGAAGCAAAACAGTCTACTTTCTCTGGAGCTGTTGTCTTGGACTCTGGTCAATTCTGGCTGTTTCCTTTCATGGGCTGACAGTTTGTCCAGGAATAACCTTTCAATCCTACTAATGAAGCACAAGCAATTAGATATATAGGTATTTAAACAGTAC